>CM067523.1:22823071-22970571 GCA_034509495.1 Acestrorhynchus altus
TCTCTCTCTCTCTCTCTCTCTCTCTCTCTCTCTCTCTCCTCTGTCTCTCTCTCTCTCTCTCTCTCTCTCTCTGTCTCTCTCTCTGTCTCTCTCTCTGTCTCTCTCTGTCTCTCTCTCTCTGTCTCTCTGTCTCTCTGTCTCTCTCTGAACGAGCGCTGAAAGGCCCGCAGGAACCCTGTGGCTTCACTGATGACTATCACTTCAGAGTGGAAAGCCTGGAAGGAGATACTATTGAAAAGGAGAACGATGGCAATTTCAGGGCTGGATTTAATAGAACTGTTCCGACTGTTTGCACTTTCTATTTCAATAACACGATCAGCGGCTGGAACACGGCTAATGCTTCAGCCGATAGCGGGCCTCTTAATAACTCTGCTCCAGCGTCGCTCTCTGCCATTTGCTTAAATCAAGCCCGTAATGTGGGGTGAGGCGTTCCTGAGTGCCACTCTCGAACGAGAAGAAGAGGACAGAACCCAACTGCAGCTGCTACAAAACACACAGAACCGAACAGGGAGGCGGGACTGAGAGTAAGATCAGACTTCAGATCAGGATCCACTGAAGAACTGTGGAGGAAGGAGCAGGCGGGAGCTCGGATCTGCAGGCTGGAGTCTCAGAGGTGTTCGTTCCAACAATCAAAGGGTTATGAGGGAGGGGCAGGGATGAACAGATGAAAGGAGGAAGGGATGAATGGAGGGATGGAGGAACTGGCAGAGGAACGAATGGAGTCCGTCCGTCCGTTCCTCCATCCATTCCTCATGACTCTTATCTCTAGAGACAGACGGACGGGTGAATGGATGGAAGGATGGATGCAGAGATGGTTGGATGCATAGATGGATGCATCCACAATTATGACTAATATTCGCTGTGTTCTTCAGGTCTGGTCGGAGGTCTGCAGCTCCATCAAAGTTCTACAGGGCAGCCCGAGATGCTGTTCTCCCCGTTACTGTCAGAGCACAGTTTACAGGATTCTGAATCACTCGCTGCTTTACGTTTAAACTCAACCTGACTTATTGAATGATGTTATACATCACACACACACACACACACACACACACACACACACACACACACACACACACACACTCTGTTCTTTAAACACTTAACTTCTCATCAAGCAGCCACAGAAACAATTTCACTCTCTCCCACTCAAAACACAGACTCACAAACAGACAAATAAATAACCTGGACTGAGACGTGTTTCCGTGGTAACTATGGCGCGTGTGAGTAAGAGGGTGTTTACAGTTGAAATATGTGTTCTTCTGAGCCAACTCTCGATGTAAATGTGTGAAGTGTCATGTAAACTCTCTTCTCGGAGAATTCCACTTTTTCAAATCAGGAGCGAAAGAAATTATCCTCTTCATCCATGAATTAAAATGCTGAGAGAGAGAGAGAGACACAGAGACAGAGAGAGAGAGGCAGAGACAGAGACACAGAGAAGACAGGGCAGAGACAGAGACACAGACAGAGAGAGACAGAGACAGAGACAGAGAGACACACAGAGAGAGAGAGAGAGAGAGAGAGAGAGAGAGAGAGAGAGAGAGAGAGAGAGTGTGTTATTTAACAATGCAGAGAGATCAATCAGTTGAAGGTCCAGTCTGCTCACGTTCATGATCCTCGTCTAACCATTATGATCTACAGCAGGGTTTCTCAACCTGAGGGCCGGCACCACCTGTGGTCATACCAGCGCAACATACAGTAATGACCCACACCACATCATATCTGCTCTGTGGTGGTCCTGCAAGTCCTGATCATTGAAGGTCAGGGTGAAGGAGGAGAAAAGTCTGCAGAGAAACAGATGAACTACAGTCTGGATTTATAGAGCCTCAAAGAGCTGCTGTATGATCAGAGATGTACGAGGTCCTCCACCTTTGGGACGAGGTGGGGTGGTCATCCAACATGCTGACCTCACTAACACTCTTTTCACTGAATGCAATCCTAATCCTAACAGCAGTTATGGTGAAGCCACACTGGACCTAGAGACAGTTACTCAACAGAAGTGGAACAAACAATCTGTGCAGATGTCCCAATACTTTTGTCCATATAAAAGTACATACTGTGCTTTAAAATATGCAAAAATGCCGACCAATCCTGAGACATTAACAGGCTGAGACAGCGCAGCTGACACTGGCAGAGCGGAGGAGCGTTTGACAGATGCTGCTGCCCAGGCCATCGCTTTGTCTGCCAGCTGATGAGTCAGTGCATGATGGAAATGCTAGTCTCCCTAATGTCTCCCATGTTGTGCTGGGAAATGGAAATAAAGCGTCCCCTCCCAGTTCGTTTGGGGCAGAGTGCTCCACGTCTCAAACACACTGCTTTCTTTAACTGTTACTCAACTCCTCCACACACACACACACACACACACACACACACACACACACACACACACACACACACACACACACACACACACACAGCAGTGCTGCTGGGTGTTTAAACACTGAGTCCTGTCAGTGCAACACACACACACACACTGCAGTGCTGAGAATGACCTACACATCATATCTGCTCTGTGGTGGTCCTGTGGGAGTCCTGATCATTGAAGATCAGGGTGAAAGGAGGAGAATAAAGTCTCAGAGAAACAGATGAACTACAGTCTAGATTATAGAACCACAAAGAGATCTCTGTGTGATCAGAGGAGCTGGTCTGTAAGTGTAAAAGCGAGGGAGGTGGTCATGATGTCATGACTGAAATGTCCATATCTGGACTAGGCTTTGGGATCTGATCTCCCAGTGTGAGACCAACACTTATCAGTAGTAACAGAATAGATGTACTGATGAATTCTAATCAGTAAGAACAATAATATAATGGTAGGAAGTGTTGAGGAACCTGCTTTTCTGTTGGTTTTAGCGTTCCGTGTGATGTTCTCCGTCAGCAGCAGCTCGACTGTAGACAGAAATGAAGTGGTTTCTGTAATGAGAGCCGAGCTGCGTGGCACTGACCAGCTTTACGCTGCTCAATGGTCCGTGGGCGCCGCGACGCAAAGCAGTGTTCTACAAAATGGTGCTGTTCTCTGAAGAACAGGCTGGAAAAGCAGAACTGTGTAGAGATCTAAGCCGAGAGCAGGTTGACTCAGCACCAATCAATATCATAACATTATGACCACCTCTCTCTGTCCACTCTATCAGCTCCTCTGATCACACAGGAGTTCTTTGTTGTTCTATAATCCAGACTGTAGTTCATCTGTTTCTCTGCAGACTTTATTCTCCTCCTTTCACCCTGATCTTCAATGATCAGGACCCCACAGGACCACCACAGAGCAGATATGATGTGGGTGGTGGGTCATTCTCAGCACTGCGGTCACACTGACATGGTGGTGGTGTGTTGGTTAGGGTTAGAGTTAGAGTTAGGTGTCCACTCACTGTCCACTCTATTACACTCTTCTGTCTCTGACTTTACATCTACAAGTGCAAAGGGGTGTCTACAAACATCTTGGTCTGCTGGTAAGGACGTGGTGTGTGGAACAGGAGTGGTCCTGACAGATATTACAGAATATTCACGGATCAAAGCACGTAATGTCCTGAGAACTCGTGCAGTTACGGAAGGTAAGATTGTAAAGGCACATTAATCACAGAGACGGATGAGGATCTATCAGTGCAGGAATACCGACACTCAGGACGCTGCGCTAAAGGGCGGCTGGGAGGAGGCGGGAGGCGGGAGAGAAGGAGGCGGGAGGCGGAAGGGAAGGAGGCGGGAGGAGAAGGAGGAGCAGGGCTGTGAAGCGTCTCGGTGCCTTCTGAATGATCCTGCTGCTGAATCACACACCAACACAGAGCAGATTAATGAGGAACACAATCGCTCAGAGAGCAAGAGATCAGCAGTTTGTTTTGTTGACAGTAGGGTCACACACACACACACACACACACACACACACACACACACACACACACACACACACACAGCTACATTAACAGGCTTTGCGTACAGCAGTTATAATACTGCAAATCTGCCACACCCCGGAGGCAGCCTTACATACTCTAATGTTGCACAGCTGTGTGTGTGTGTGTGTGTGTGTGTGTGTGTGTGTGTGTGTGTGTGTGTGTGTGTGTGTGTGTGGGTGTGTGTGTGTATGTGTGTGTTAAATGTTCAGATTATATAAGACACACACACACAAAATGAAAGTATGACTTTTAAGAATCCATCCTTGGTATCGGCGGGTCACCAGCCCCCTATTGGCTGGCCTGGGTTTCCGCGGCTATGGGTCAGCATATTTTTTAACAGGCCTTGAACCCTATGACATCACTACTTAAACGCTGACCGGTCTGACCACGATAAAAAAGCTCACCACCCCTGGTCACAAAACCCGCATGGCTGACACCCATCTCTGCACAGTCAGGTGATGCCGCTGCTCCTGATCTGCCCATTAACTTCTATTCAAATAAGGTTGTTATTTAGTCTGGAAATGAAGAACAGAAGACACACAGCAGCGTAAAGAAGGAGAGAAAGAGTAGGAGCAGAAAGAGACATGGACAAAAGGACGCTGGACAGTTGAAAGGAGACACAGTCTGATTAAACCAGCACACACACACACATCTGTGAGCACTGATGAAGGACTAGAGGACGACCAATGCAAACTGTGCAGAAACAGATGAGCTTCTGTCTCTGACTTTACATCTACAAGGTGGAGACACTCGGTAGGAGTGTCTCAGAGTGGACAGTGAGTGTCTCTTTAACTGGAAACTCCAGAGCTCAGATGAATATTGGAAAGAAAATCCATTTCAACATGTTAACATTTCAACTCTATCCTCGAAATGACTCAATTAAAGAGCAGAACATCAGCTCCCCGAGAAACAGCCAGTGTAAACAGACTGGACCTCCATCAGTGGAGACTGGAGAGGGGTCAGTGCACCACCAGAACTTCTCCACTACAATCTCAGACTCACAAGCTCCATCCAAGAAAAACAATCCAAACAAAACAGAAAGCGTGAGCAAGATCAGGTTCATCAGAGACACTGCACAGAGCATTTCCTTTCAGAACCCGCTCGGTCACTCCATCAGCAGAAGCATGGAGCCTTGGTGGATGACCAGTCCAGTTATGGTTCTCACGTTACAAACCCGACTCGGTCAGGCAGATTTCTCCTTCACACCGTCAGGAGAATTCCACCTTTTCCGATCAGAGAGGAGCTCAGGAGCTCGTTCAGTCTCTCATCCCTTCAAGACTAGAACTTCGACTTGACCCTTCCTTTCTGACCATCAGACCCTTCGGCCGATCCAGAATGTTCCCAAGTTCAGCCCCCATATCATTAATACATCATTACACCAATCAGCCATGAGTTTAAAACCACCTGCCTAGTGTTGGCTAATGAGGTCACGGACCCTAATATTGAGTTATAGAGGAAAACGAGAAGGGAGGGGCTGTTTGCTCTCTTTCTTTGCTCAGTGTTCAAATTTCAGAATAAAAGTCCTGGGAAGAGATAATCCTGAAAATAATAAAGGATATTCATCTTATTATAAATAGTCTCGTCAATCTAATCATTACAAATAACTCATCAAAAGACAAGACAGGATTTCAGTCCTATGATCTCCTGAAAATATAGATTTCTGTAAATAATTAAATAAATCATATATTTATATAATTATATCTCCTATAAATAGAAAATTATCCAAACGGCGACAACGCCAATCTACGAAAACATCCCGCAGACCTGTCCTGGGGTCCGTCAGGTTAAGAATCTTTATAGAAGTACATACAGGAGCAAACGCTCGGAGAACATGCCCACGTTCTAACATATAAAACACATTTTTCTTTCCTGCCCAGCGACAGATGACTTCGTGGTGGTGTCCACAGCTCCCAGTGGAAGCCCCTTAATTAAGCCTGTTAGGCCGTGACTCACACTCTCATTAGTGTCCTCCATCACTCTGTCTTCTCCTAAGGAGAAGGCTCAATTAGCATCACACACATGCACACACCCGGCGAGAGACAGACGGCTTCACCTGTCCGCCTCAGCGAGGACGAGACTATTGAGTTTCAACCCAGGAGAGGTTTAATTGATGCACTGCCACATAAGACCTGCTAAACCCCACTGCGCAAGTCACTCATACAGAGGTCATTAATAGGTGGACATACCTGGACCTGGACCTGGAACCAATCAACTCTGTAGAACCATTTCATTTATAATTGCGTAACTGTGGTAGCTGTTACAGTGTACGTTTAGACACGGCGCTGCTTCTGGGACCTGATTTTAAGGTCTTAACAATAATTAAAAACTGAAACGGTGACACTAACCATAATTTTACAGTGGTTTACGGTGAAACAGCCATTTTCTAAGAAATAACCGGATTTCCTGTAGCTAACCCCCCTGGACGTGGACGGGACAGAAATACTGATATTCGAAAGATGAGCGACTGTAGCCGAATCCTACAAAAGCCGTCTCATAATCTCAAGCGTGATTTTGCTTTTTAAAGACCAGAACCGCTTGCTGATGTGTCTTGGAGGTGTTGGAGGTGTTGGAGGAACATTGCTCCCTGGATGTTTCAGTGCCAGACAGGAAATGAAGAAGCACTGTTAAACGTCACTCCTGAACATCATCTACATCCATGGCCACGCCCACACTTATCACTTCTTTATTACCACTGGAGGGGACGTCCATGGCTGTATATCAGGCTGGAGGTCCCGCATTCAGCCGTTTACCTGAAACAGTGGTATTTATTAGTGGAGACTTTTCCTCCTGCAAGTAATTTCTTCTCCCATCAGGTTAGGTACCGGTGTTGGATGAGGAGTTGATTAGTCACTGGGCGTGGTGACCTTAAATGTGTGGCTGCTGCAGAGGGTTCAGTACTGTTGGTGGTGCTTTTCCATGGAGATCAGATGAGCTGTGTGCGTCAGCAATGAGAGAACCTTAGGGCATCAGTTTTGAAGGCTAATTAGAAGGGGCATCTGGATACGTTAGGGCGTACGGGGTACAACAACAGAGCACCACCCAATCCCACCTCATTACAAACAGCTGTAGTTTTGTCCTGAATAGATGCAGTACCTGTCTTCACATTTGATATTGTTTATATGTATTTTATTGTACTTTATTCCGGATTATTGTATTTAATGCATGAAATGTGCTGAACTAAGGAACTGAACAGAGCTCAGCACAGTCCTTCAGGGCCACACCTTTCAAAAACACTTCACATCCTGTCTTGTCCTCTGAGGGTAAACGAGGGAAACTGCAGTGTGAAGAAAGCCAAAGTGAAAGTAGAACATTTCAGAAACAGACAGACGAACAGAGAGGCTCCAGAACCTTCGAGGTCTTCGAGAGCATATTTACATCCTGGCTAATGAAGTGCGAGGTCTACCACGGTACAGCACGAGTGTAAACAAGAGCGCGCAGTGGAACGGACGCAAGGGCGGGGCGCTCATGCTCGAATGCCTTCCGCTGAAACTGTCCGACACCTGCACTGAACAGGTCCTGGTTTTTGAGGAACTTTCAGATGAGAAATGAAACTGTAACTGTCTCATGGAGTCGCAAACACTATCCAAACGTGTCCGTAGAGTGAAGGTCAATCAACACCTCAGCAATTGTCCAGACCAATCTGGACACACATCAGGGTCAACGGTCTATTAATACTGAGAAACTAGAACTGACTGTCAGGCTGGAACCTACACCATTAAGAAGAGGAGCAGGGTGACATCACGCTCAGGCGGTCAGTAGTAGTTCTGGGTAACGGTCTCTGCTACTGATTATGTAGTGGTCAGTTCATGTATTTCAATTAAACACTCTTTAAATCAATGCACTTCTAAACCACAGTAAAGCTACAGGACACCACACCAATCATAAACAAGGCCTTAAAGCAAACCCTGTGTATGATCACCATCTGCTCAACTCATCCCAGTAACACCACCATTCCACAGAACCCGGTTCCGCTGCTTTGTTTTTGTTACCGCTGCGGTTTTGTTTTCTAAATGAAATATTTCTGATCAAGATTAAAAGCAGAAAGGAGATAAATTTAGCTCGCTGACGACAGAGAGACAGCTGGAGGTGTGTGTGTGTGTGTGTGTGTGTGTGTGTGTGTGTGTGTGAGAATAAGCCAAAAGCCATTAATGACAGACAGTAAAAACAGAAACCTGGCTCTGCAAGAAAACACACACACAGCCAAAGGGTGGAGATCCAAGCACTAAATAAACAGGTCAGTGCCTGGTGTTTGTGTATGTGTGTGTGTGTGTGTGTGTGTGTGTGTGTGTGTGTGTGTTGTAGATCACATGTTGAGCATGGACACGTGGTAAAACCTGTTGTATGGCTAATGTGAACGGTTTCATTGATTACCCTTAAACCCTGTCAAATTCAACCCCGTCACCTCGGACTAAGTCTCTCAGAGTCAACCCGGTCACAGTTAACCAGGTCACATGTTCGAATCCCGGGTCGGGCTGCTTGCCGTTGGCAGCCGGAGTCAGAGGGAGAGTGACATTGCCCTGCTGTCCCTCTCTGGGTGGGTAGATGGTGCCCTCTCCCCACATCACACTCACTGTGATGCTGGTCGGCACAGGCGTCTGTTAGTCACTGTATCAGAGCTGGGGTCCCAGCGCTTTCGAGAGTGCTGTCTGTCCCGCGAGGATGCAAATGGCGGCAGTCTGAAATGAAGCGGAGGGTGTAGTCGTACGTCCTCACCCTCCCAGTGTCAGGAATGTCAGGTGTGATTGGGGAGAGTGATAATGGGGTTCGGAATTGGCACTTTGCAGGGAGAAAATCAGGAGTAAACATTTATAATAATAATAATAATAATAATAATAATAATAAATAAAATGATCAAACCAGTCATGTTTCGGAGTTGCGTTTATTCCAGAAAATGTCTGAATTTATAAATAAGCATAAACTAATGAAGCTACAACGGATGAACAGAGCAGTGTGTTATTAAAGGGGTGAAACCAGAGCAGTGGATCAGTGTGAGATTCACACCTCTCATTATTAACCCACTGAGGGTTACACAAAGACCATGCCCTACAAATGTGAGTCATACATGGCACCTAGAGGCTGTCTGTGTGTGTGTGTGTGTGTGTGTGTGTGTGTGTGTGTGTGTGTGTCAGAAGTTCCCAGCACACTCCATTATGTGTAAAGTGCTAAAAACTAACAGCCGTTCCCGTTCCCAGTCCATTTTATCTCGGAGCGTCTGGCCTTTCAGCAGCCTGAGTGGCTCCTGGTTCAGGGCAAAGGGACCCGCCTCCTTCCCCCCTGGACCCACAACATCTCCATTTACAGACACACACACACACACACCAACACTTTAAATCCAATTACCCAGCACTCAGTGCAGCCAGCCACCCGCACAACAATGCAGCCAAATGAATGGCATCCTCCCGTCTCCACAAAGAGACATTCAGATTTAATGTTATTACAGCCGGAGTGCAGCATCGCCACGGTAACGGCCAGACGCACACAAACGCTCCTCCTTTGAACAAGAGGTTGTACGATGGAGAGTGCAACTGTGCTTTGATACGAAGAAAGAGATGATGATGATGATGATGATGATGATGAGCTCAAATCTCAGCTCTTTTTAAAGCTCGATTTGATTCCAGTTCTTCCAGTTAGTCTCACACAAGGACGGATGCAGAAGCAAACGAGTAGGAGAAATTTCTATTGGTTCATTCATGACATAAAACAAAAATCGACCACCCGTTCCCTGAATTTGACTTTGGCACCTGAAACGTCACTGTACTAAAGCAGAGTCTGTCTGCAATATCCAGAATGGCTGCAGGCAAATCTTCGTGGTGTGCACGATCGTTGGTGTGAAAGTGAGTGAGCACGAGAGAGTGTCCACAGTGTGTCCTGTGAAAGGCACTCTGTGAGGGGAACACGTCTGAGTGATAACGGCAGCTGAAGTAGGTCAGGGAACTGCAGATGAGCTTCTCAGAGAAAACTCCTCGTTCCCCAAACTCCAGCGCTTCACCTGGACAGAACCGGACACAGCCTGGGTCAGTGACACGTAACGATAATTACTGGAACACCGGCGCACTCCCGTTAATGATCCCGTTTCTATCGTGCAGGTGAGTCGCTGTGTGCATCGCTGGAACCCACTCGTCGAACCGCGTGGACAGGAGACGGGGTTCCTCTGTTCTGTGTGTACGGAGGAACCTACTGCCCTCGTTTCCTACACGACAGACGACGCCGTCCGCTCTCAGCATTGCGTCTCGCCTCAGACAGAGAGAACAGAACAGCTGGACTGGAGCAAATACACACAATTAAACACAACGGGTAACATCACGGTCTGCGACATAACCGAGCTTGTCTTCATTTCTTGTACGACGAGTCGATATCGTACCTTCACCGCAGGCCTAGTCAGGGCTGGAGGATACAACGTCTATTGATCTTCACAGAAATATTAGCTAATATTCACAGCAGCAATTCATAAGCACAGTGTTTTTTAACTGCGATGATCCTGACCAATCACATCTCTGGACTGAGTATTGATTCTGACTCTGAAATCCTCCAGGAAGCAGCAGGAGCGAAGCTGCATCTCCTCTGTCTGGCAGAGAAGTTCCCCACAATCGATACAGCCAAATTAAATCTAACTGCCCTCGCCTGCAGGCCTCAACACAGCGCTTGTGGAAGAACTCACTCTTTAATCCTCGAGCACCATCACCAACCTCAACAAACTGCACACCAGCAGCAGGGTGGAGCACTCCAGACATCTGGCTGGACGGGTGGAGGAATTAAAGCACTGATGTGTATAATCACAACGCTCCAGCAGGTCTGTAAATGTCAGCCTCCTACTTGTTCCTACACTCACCGTCCATTTTAACAGCTCCTCTTACCATACGAGTGCTGCTGGAGTGTTTAAACCCCGTGTCCACTCACTGTCCACTCTGTGACACTCCTACCGAGTGTCTCCACCTTGTAGATGTAAAGTCAGAGACAGAAGCTCATCTGTTTCTGCACAGTTTGTGTTGGTCGTCCTCTAGTCCTTCATCAGTGCTCACAGGACGCTGCCCACAGGACGCTGTCGGCTGGACGTTTCTGGTTGGTGGACCGTTCTCGGTCCAGCAGTGAGACTGAAATGAGACTGTGAATGAAGTGATGAAGGCTGACTCTGGACTGTAGTGAAGGTGAGCTGCTGCCGTAGGATAGCAGTGACTCCGCTGAAGCTCTGAGTTCTGAAATCTATTCACAGCATAACGCCGCTGTCACCTACACCCGCCTCCAACTCCGCTCAGGTCACCTTCTGCTCTGGACACTTCCTCCTCCTGCACCATAAAAAGACCTCAGGTGTTTACACATTCGCCACTTTGCTGTCTCCATGGCGACAGTGTGTGGCGCTGCTCTGAGCTGCTGTTACTGTACGACCGTGCTGATGTAACGTCATCCAGTGCCCTGTAGTGTCCTCTCTCACACACGTGATTACAACAGCGATCACCCTCTTTAGCGCTCTCGCGCGCTCTCTCTCTCTCTCTCTCTCTCTCTCTCTCTCTCTCTACGCAGAACACACTCAAATGGAGCGCAGCCGAGAGATGCTGTTTATTCCACCAGCTCTCTAGAATACAAACGAGAGAGAGAGAGAGAGAGAGATAGAAAGACAAAAGTCAGAGTGAGAGGGACAAAATACACACACACGTGCTAGGACACAAGCCGATACAGCAGCAGTGTGGAGCTGCAGAAGCAGAAGATGAGGAGAAAGCAGCTCAGACAGCTCCATCACTGCAGTACTGAAGGACTGCAGCCCCTCTGACAGCCCTGTCCACACACCTCACAGAGCAAATACATCATTACTGAAGCCCAGCTGATGTTCCACCAGGAGGTCCGAAGAGAAACAGCCAAAGCAAGAAGACCAAGAACAGACAGACTGAGCAGCTTATGGGCCACCCGGCTCCTTCAGAACGCTCTTGATCATATTGAAGAACCCTTCAATTAAGCAGAACTCTCTCGCAATGTCAACACACCATCACAGGCAGGTTTAAACACTCCAGCAGCTCTGCTGCGTCTGATCCACTGGTACCAGCAACACACACTAACACACCACCACCATGTCAGTGTGACTGCAGTGCTGAGAATGACCCACCACCCACATCATATCTGCTCTGTGGTGGTCCTGTGGGGTCCTGATCATTGAAGATCAGGGTTTGAAGCACAGGTTAATTCACTTTATTAACGTATTAATATCATAAAATGCCACAAGGTGCACGTTTTTCTGTCACCACAGTCAGGAGATGGTGATGAAAGTTAGGGGTGATGTTCTCATTTTCAGATTTCAAAGAGAGTCCAAATAAAAACCCAGTTTATTGGCGATAATAAATAAATAAATAAATAAATAAAATGGAAATAAATAACATTAATTATTCACCGAAAGTTGAATCATTCAGCACGTTTCCATCACTCTGTTACCCATTCATTCTGTGGACCTTCAAACCCAAAGAGCGGCCCCCGAGATCCACCAAATTCATCGCTTTCCATCCAAATCCCGGCTGCTCTGATCGTTCCCCAATCTTTCCTTTGCTTCTGCTGAAGGAACCGCGTGTGCTCTGAATTATTCAGATTTTTTTGCACATAAACCCGAGCGCTCAGGAGGAGAATCTGTACGCAGAGGTCAGCGGGGAGAGGAGGCCAGTTAAACTTTCATGAACGAGAAATAGCAGCATATGCTGAATAAGAATGCAGCATGAAACAAGCCGCTCTCGTTTCTCGGCGTGAGAACGTCCAGCCTGAGCCTCAAACAGCACGCCAACATCCCTCGCGCTCGGAGCAGACCGGGAAGATGGGGAATCGTCTTTGGGATCAATGGAATCAGCAGCTCTGTGGGGTGTCTTCATCCTCTTGAACAAGAGCTTGGACAAGGAGAATATCTCAGGAGCTTGAGACCAGCCAGTGGATGAAGGTCAAGTAGACGGATCTGCTTTCCCACCTCCATTAAGCCACGCTGGGAAAATATTTTTCAAGCTGCATCAATAAGTGAGCCAATAAAGCTGATGGATCTCGCAGCCCACGTTGGAAATGATGTTCCAAGATTTATTAGGACTTCAGCGTGCAGGACGACTGTATGAAATCATAAACAAGGTCTTCAGCTTCTCACACAATCCTAGCATCTGCCGGGATTTGTACTCTCTCAACTCTGTCTTTCATTCATTGCCAAATGCCAACATGGGAGGAAAATCAGCTGCAGCCCAGCTGGTTCTAAGCGTGGTGTCAAATGGTTGTTGTGGTACCACGTTTGGTTGTCTGGGCTCTACAAATGCATCTGATTCATCTTGAAAAATCAGGTGAACAAAGAGTCTGAGAGCAAAATTGGTTGTTCTCTCTGGGTGGGTAGATGGCGCTCTCTCCCTAAATCACACCCAGTGTGATGCTGGCCAGCACAGGCGTCTGTCAGCCGTTGCATCCGAGCTGGGGATCCGGGTCTTTCCAGTGCTGCCAACTGTTTGAAAAGGGGAGGTGGCATGTGCTTGCCTTCACCCTAATGAGGTTTTAAACTGGCCCCGCCCCAGAGGCAACAGTCAGGAGCTGACCACATGAAACAGAGGGCAGTCTTGACACATACATCTTTATATAATCATCTTCCACAGCTCATCTTCTAACACCAGTGAATCCAAAGTTTGCAGCTTTCGGATCAATACTAGGCCAGAACAGCCTGCAACTGAGATAAACATCTCAAGGAGTTTAAAGAGTTTGTGAAAGCTGGCAGGTCAGCAGAGCACTCCTGGCTGGATCAGCAGAATGCTAACACGGTTTCAGAGATCAAAGACAGGGTTCTCGGACTTTCCCCTGAAAGTGAGGAGCGGGATTGAGATTTCAGGTTTGGAACCACCAGAAAACGAGTCAGCGAGCTGGACTGTGCGTGTGTGTACTTCGCAATAACGCGCCCCTCCCAATCGCCTTCTGTTCTAAGCTCGTACAAAGGAATGCGAGTGTGAATGGTGGGTGAAGGTATCACATGAAGCACACGAGACCTTGTGTGTAGGAGCTCCACTAGGCCCAGGGCAAATTCCTTCCTTTACACTAACACAAATAAGGGGTGTCCACAACGGTCCTGCTTCCAGTACGATACGTTCCTGCTAACAGTGGAACTGCACTCTCATTTGCACTCTGGTGATTGATGTCCTGTGTAAAGAACCTGGTCTGAAAACCCACGTACCAACGCAGGTGTTAGTAGAGGTGGGTAGTTCTGCTGTAATAAACACACTAAACCTCTCCAGATCAGCCCTCTGATAAACACACCTCACCTTCCTCTCTTAGGATGGCTTTAATTGCCCACCCCAAGCATTCTATCTTCCCGGAACGGACCACCAAACACAAACCTGAACCACTCCCATTTTGACCAGAAGTCATTTTCCGAACGTTCTGCTCCTCTGCTCCCGCAGGCCTCCATAATCCCACACAGTGCCGGTACGGCTGATGTCCACGGGGGAGAGATTAGCTTTTGAGAACAAACAGACCAAACACACGCTGGCATTCGGGAGGACGGCCTCTGCCGTCACACAAACACATATGCACACACCCCGGCGTGTCCCTGGAGCAGCCAAAGGTCCGTCCGAAATGTCACCTGGCCACCAGCAGCCTGTCCCGGCAACGGCCGGCGGTCACACCAGAGCACTGTGCTCCTGACATTCCCCTTCCCCGCTGCCTGTCTCGCAACCGCACACACAGCTGACCGCACACTCTGTCGTCAGGTCCAACACTAACAGCTTCGGACACTAAGGACGAAGCACCGGGGTCAACAACCCCTCAGCTTTTAGACTTTATTTATGCACGGTTGCCTGCAGTGTAGTAACAAACTGGCCGGTCCGGCTCGGCCAGCACATCCTCACACAGCGACTGTTATGACAGTGATTGTCTACGCAAAGCTGTAGAAGACAGACGACACATTGTCAAAATTCCGGTGTAAATCATGGCTGCTAATCTGCGTGTTTCTGGAGTACACGGAGTCACATGGAGCAGGACAGGAATGCCCCCTGGATAGGCGGTCAGTTCGTCACATGCCATCACGTGAATCCTAATCTTAAACCTGGAGGCTGTTTCTGAAATATGGAGCGAAATACCAAACCAAGACCAAACCACCAGATTGCATCTGAAACATTCTCCTTGTCCCCAGGAGGGAGGACGAATTCCACACTCATGACTCGACGTGCTTCTGCAGGCAACACTGTGGCTGGAAATCGAGGCGAACAAACACACCACTTCCTTTCGTGTCCTGACGCTCTTATCAGACGATCAGAGCTGCTTTAAGACTTCTGTATGTGATCGGTTCTGAAACTAGACTATAAAGACCAAAGACGTTTCACTGGTGCAGGATTTGGTTCCACGGAAGGGCAGAGAAAAGCTGGCTGTAATCAATCAAACCTGTGCGCCAAATATTTGTGTCCTTAAATGATCCAGAAAGAGTTTCAAAGCCGTACAGAAACCGATAATCCTGAAGTCGAAGTCTTTCTGCTGCCTTTGTGTTTGTTTACAGCAGCAACAACAATCCTGGAACATCTCTTACTGGTGAACAGCTGCTACCAGTTCATGTCAGGCTGCGTGTCTCCCAGTACGCAGACAACAGTCACTGGTGAATCCACTGGTCTCATATAAACACACAACCGTTATAACCTTCACCCTGGATACAACCAACACGACGCTGTCCCAACCCAGGTCCTCCAGCACCCTGGACCTGCTCTTGGACGCTGACCACCACAGTCAGGGCTTTGTTGATCATCTGATTAGTTGGAATGAGTGTTACGAGCCAGGTCCAGGGATATTTAGGAACCATACAGATCATTGAAATGAAGTTCTTTACAACAATTTGTTTCTCTGACCGGTCACAGGGCCAGCTCCGGTCCTGTCTGTTCAGAGGGACAACGGGAAATTCCCTGATTTGTGTCTGGCCTCTGAAACAGGAGAACCATTCCAGAGTATTGTGTGGGGAGCAGTGGAGTGAGCTCAGTGAAACAGACTAATGGGAAATAGGATGAGAGAGGTAATTCTCCCTGAGCCTCTCAGCGACTCACTGCACTATTAATAACAGAGAGAGAGAGAGAGAGAGAGAAAGAGGGAGAGAGAGGGGGAGAGAGAGAGAGAGAGAAAGAGAGAGAGAGAGGGGGAGAGAGAGAGAGAAAGAGGGGGGGGAAGAGAGAGAGAGAAAGAGGGGGGGGAGAGGGGGGAGAGAGAGAGGGGAGAGAGGAGGGGGAGAGAGAGAGAGAGAAAGAGGGGGGGGGGGAGAGAGAGAGAGAAAGGGGGGGGGAAGAGAGAGAAAGGGGAAGGAGAGAGAGAGAGAATGGAGAGGGAGAGTGAGAAAGAGAGAGAGAGGGGGAGGAGAGAGAGAGAGAGAGAGAGGAGGAGAGAGAGAGAACGGGGAGAAAGGGGGAAGAGTGAGAGAGAGAGAGAGAGAGAGAGAGAGAGAGAGAGAGAGAGAGAGAGAGAACGGGGAGAAAGGGGAAGAGGAGAGAGAGAGAGAGAGAGAGAATGAGAGAGCCCAGGGTGAGGAGAGAGAGAGAGAAAGGAGGGGAGACAGAGAGAGAGAGAGAGAGAGAGAGCGCGAGAGGGGTGGCAAGAGAGAGAGAGAGAGAGAGGTTTGCTCAGCTGACAGCACTGACTGTCACTTAATTAGCTTTCAAGCTGAGCTCATAATGATGCACACCATCATCACCATCATCATCATCATCACCATCATCATCATCATCACCGTCACCATCACACACACACACACACACACACACACACACACACACACACACACACACACACACACACACACACACACACACACACACACACACACACACACACCCCTTTAGGGGTGTACCGATACACATTTACAGTTCACATTATCTTGAGACTTAACCTGTACTGACCCCGGACTCCATCTGAGCTTCGCCTGTATCGGTGTCTTACGGTCACTGTTAGCGTAAGGTTATGACCAGAGAAAAGGAGAAGAGAAAGAGCGAGAACCGGAAGCAGGAAGAAGAGCAGCGAGAGTAAAAGACGGTCAGATCTGTTCTAAGACTAGGGCTGCACGATTAATCGTATCATCATTATCGCAATGTACTTTTCAAAAGCATGACGCCACACGACGTGAGCTTCCACCGTCCTAAAGAGATGACCAATGCCATCGCGGGCTGCTGGATGAAGATATGGTGTCGTTTAAAACAGCGAGTAAAGAAAGTTTTGTGCACCTAATAAACAAGACTGATAACGATACCAGATTCCATCACGGACACACGACGTGATCAATCCAGGCCAGAATCCTGGACTACATGGAGAGGAAGTATGAGTTCATCTAAAGTCTCTGTGGGTGGTTTTGATCTGATCAGCCACATTCCTGTGATAACCTGAGGTAGCAGGAACCTTCTCGTCAGGGTTTCGCTGAAATAAGCGCACCTCCAGACGGCATGACCTCCACAACCACTGACCAGCTCAGACTCATAATTCGAGGTTCTAAGATGTGATCTATTGTGGAATAAACCTGCAGGTGATCACAGCAGGTCCGGCAGCTCTGATTGGAGGAGGACGAGCTGAGGAAACGGGTTAAAGCCCGTTTTCACACTGAGCTCCGAGCTTCTGAGTTTTGATGAACCCATATCGACCCAGAATGAATCGGGAATTAATGGCACTAAAGGAATGTCCTGTTGGCCGATGGTGTCAGCTGACCACATCAGCAGTTCCATTCACGTTGTAGTTTCTAGCAAAGAGCAGAGCTGGTGAGGAACAGCAACAATGCCTCCGTCAGCTGATTCTGTTCAGCGTCAGTCTTTGTACAGACGCTCTTCCGTTCTCCTCAAACCCCCTCTGATACAATAAAGACCTCATAGTGGTTTCTATGACGGAGAGATCTCCACACCCTGCTGCAGCAGAGCAGCTCCAAACCATCACACTCCCACCACCATGCTTCACAGCTGCTATGAGCTTCTTCTGCTCAAATGCTTCTGTTACTGTGTCTGAACAATTCAACTCCAAAACACACTGTTCCCGAGGTCCTGCTCTTTGTCTAGATGTTCTCTGGAGAACTTCAGTCTTGCTCTGATGTTTGTTTGACAGTAAGAGTTTCCTCCTTAAACTCCTCCCATGAAGAGCAAGACCATCTTTCTGATGGTAGAAGCTGCAGTTTGACCTCAGCTGTGGTGAGAACTTCCTTTAGGTCCGTGATGAACATTTTAGGATTGTTGGATTTTCTTTACTCATCTTGTGGTTCTGCTCTTGGGCTGAACTTGGGCTAAACAATCTGATCTGACCATGTGAGCAGATGTTTTAAATGTTCTCCAAGTATTAATCAATCAATTGTATGTGATGTAGAACCGGTTTCACTTGAGACAAAAACAGTCATTCAGGGCAGCCTGTGCAGCCATGCCATCAGGCAACGTGGCTGACCTCCAACCAGGCCCTGGGGAGGAGCAATGCATTGTGGGTACCATTCCTTTGCTGGCAGCTCCAATGTCGTCTGTAAAGCCGCCGTGGGGACCAACGCAAGGACAGAGAGAGCAAAACAGGCCTGAATGGATCACAGCTCCAACCGAGAGAGACGTGTGGTAGACCTGGAAGTCTGGAGCTATCAGTGTATTTATATTACACTGTTACTTATAATGTCGTTACATTGTTGGCTGTGATATATGGACACTGGGACACCTCTTTCAAAAGGTTTATCTTCTCTACTGTTCAGGGAGGGCTTTCTACTAGATGTTAGAACATTATTCTCTCCTCATCCCAACATTTCTGATGGAACACCATCACTTCTGGAGACATGATGCCAGTTGGTTCAGGTTTATCTGCTCCAGATTCCATTCTTTTGGCAGTGCTACAGGGACTACATGCACAGCAGTGTCCACTCACTGTCCACTCTATCAGACACTCCTACTGAGTGTCTCCACCTTGTAGATGTAAAGTCAGAGACAGAAGCTCATCTGTTTCTGCACAGTTTGTGTTGGTCGTCTTCTATTCCTTCATCAGTGCTCACAGGACGCTGCCCACAGGACGCTGTCGGCTGGACGTTTCTGGTTGGTGGACTGTTCTCGGTCCGGCAGTGACGCTGTGGGGTTTAAAAAACTCCAGCAGCACTGCTCAACAATCCTCTGTGGTGGTCCTGTGGGGTCCTGATCATTGAAGATCAGGGTGAAAGGAGGAGAATAAAGTCTGCAGAGAAACAGATGAACTACAGTCTGAATTATAGAACCACAAAGAGAACCTGTGTGATCAGAGGAGCTGATAGAGTGGACAGAGGGAGTGGTCATAATGTTATGGCTAATCAGTGTATAGATATATATGTATATTGACCATCCATAACATTAAAACCATCTGATCTGTCATGGCGTGGACTCTGAAGGTGTTCTGCAGTAAGATCTTAAAGTCCTGTCGATTGTGGGGTGGGATCTCAGCGGGGGTCTCGGTGGGCCTTCTGTGAAGTTACCGTTTTGGACAGTAACTCTATAGAATATCATAGAATTTTGTCCAGAACAGTAAAGAGCAGCTCAGCGCGCAGCACAGAGTGCAGGTAAGTCCCAAAGGAACCTCACGCATTCTGGGTCACGAGGCTGTAAGAGCCGGGAGGAAAGCCCCGGGGTAAGAGCAGCCGGGCCAGGCACGGAGCAAAGCCCGGAAAGAAGAGAGCAGCGTGAACACCTCCACTCATCCACTATTCATCACTCCGCAGCATCACCTCTGCTGAAAGTGTTGCTGAGGAGGCTGTCGTTACGGTGACGTCAGTCTGCACGTGGCGGGTTGACCAAGATATTTTTGGTGTCTGAAGGTCTGCTTGGGTTAGGACCACCTATCAGCTCCTCTGACCACACAGGAGCTCTTTGTAGTTCATCTGTTTCTCTGCAGACTTTATTCTCCTCCTTTCACCCTGATCTTCAATGATCAGGACCCCACAGGACCACCACAGAGCAGATATGATGTGGGTGGTGGGTCATTCTCAGCACTGCAGTCACACTGACATGGTGGTGGTGTGTTAGTTGCTGGTACCAGTGGATCAGACGCAGCAGTGCTGCTGGAGTGTTTAAACCCCTCAGTGTCACTGCTGGACCGAGAACAGTCAGAAACGTAGTCTCTAACGTGAGGCACGACGAGGACAGGGATGCGGGGGGGCGACGCTGCATGTGTGCTGAGCGTATAGGGTGGTCCGGTTCTGATCACGGGCGCTGACGGGGTACAGAACACAGAGTAAACCTATCCGTCCTGACATTTCTGGCACACGGTGTGTGAGTGAGAGTGAGTGTGTAAGTGTGAGTCAGCTGAAGTCCCCTTCTCTGGTCCTCTGCAGCACACTGGGCCTTTTAAGACATGAATGGACGCTGGATGTGGGTGGACACAAAAAAAAAACTGAGGGCATTTAGGGTCAGCGCAGAGTGGACTGAATAAAAGAAACCTTCCACTGAGTCACGCCTTTCTCACACACACACACACACACACACACACACACACACACACACACACACACACACTCACACACACTCACACACACTCACACACACACTCACACACACACACACACACACACACACACACACACACACACACACACACACACATACCCAACTGTCATTTCTGAGCACAATGACTTCAAAAGCCCTCTCAGATGTTGGAACAGAAGCAGGAGCCTTTAAGGCTGAAGCTCTTCAGTAGAGGAACGGTGGAGGAACCGGGTTTTTTCACCAACACAACAAAAGTCTATTAAATATGGAAGCAGCACTGGCACACACTCTCCGAGTGTAAGAGGTAATTGGCTTGCTCACACACACACACACACACACACACACACACACACACACACACACACACACACACACACACACACACACACACACCCTAATGTATTCTTTTCAGTCTCTTCTACTACAGTGGACACACATCTCTCATCCGAGTGCCGCTGAAAACACACAGATAAAGAGCCTCCGAAACAGTGTGTGAGAGACTGACCTCAAATCAATATCACCACTAACTGACCCTTTAAAACAGACCAGGTTTGTAGTGTAAATACACCGGTCAGCCGTAACACCATGTCCTTGTTTCTACTCTCACTGTCCGTTCAATAAGTGCAAACTGTCGCCCATCTGTTTCACCCTGGTCTTCAGTAGTCAGGACCCCCCAGGACCACCACAGAGCAGCTATTCTGTGGGTGGTGGGTCATTCTCAGCACTGCAGTCACACTGACATGGTGGTGGTGTGTTAGTGTGTGTTGCTGGTACGAGTGGAGTGTTTAAACACTGTGTCCACTCACTGTCCACTCAGAGAAACCACCATATGGGCTGGATGTGCTTCACAATAGCAGGAAAAGAGAGAGGGACCAGAGGGACTCCTCCGCTATAAATAGGGTCCAGTGGGAACCAAGAGATCATCAGCATCTGCGGAACGTTTATCTGAGGATGGGTCTGTTCAGGAAAACAGTGTCTCTCACTCAGGTTATCGAGTATCGGCACTAAAAATAATTCATCCTCTTATCTGCTTCTTCCTGGATCCAGAGCACCAGTCCATCATCGGGTACCACCCTCACCCCTTCCCTCAAACACTCGCACGCAGGGGGCAATTAGCAGGGCTTATGACATCACCAGATATTGGGTTATATATTAAAATGAGACGGGATGGGCTGTTTGCTCGCTTTCTTACGCTGTACTTTCCGCTCAAAAACACTCTGAATGATGGATTTCGGAGAGTTAGTGTGTTTTTAATGTATTTACAACCAAAAATACACTTAAAAAATTGGTGTGACGTACATTTTTAATCAAAACATGGTCAAATTCAAACAGATATTTAAATTCTGTTCGTATTTACACCGTATTTTAAGGTATCCTGAGAATAATACCTGGTAGGGTCACTGTCTCCTACAATCAAAAAAAGGAAAACGGTGAATAAATGGATGTCAAACTACAAAAACACCCAGAGGACACCTTAACAAATCAGAGTCTGAGATACTATTCAGATCAGCTCTGATATCGATGAATATAAATATCGATAGATTGAAGTATTGCAATACTTTGATTCTCATCGTTGGACGAGTCTGCGATCATCAGAAATATTGTGGTCCACTTATTGAACAGTAAGTCAGTATCGTAATTACTGGACAGGCCTAAAAAGGTGGACCATCCTGGCAGCAGCAGGTTCACAAACATCTAAAACCAGCCAACTTCCTCCAACAGCAGAGGATCAAAACATGAGGAGCAAACTAACTGAAACCGCAAGACTGGAGGAACCTCAGACTCACGCTACAAGAAATGGGTTTAGGGGAACTGGTATGAACTAGATTAGAAACCAGAGTGTGTGCAGACACAGGGTGTGTGTGTGTGTGTGTGCGCGCACGCGCGTGTGGAGCTACAGGCATAATCACACGCAGCTAGTCACACCATCACACGATCTACAATACCCTGCGGCTTCCCATACACACACACACACACCCTAAAGCATGGAGGCTGTAACAGGCCAGTTGCAGAAGTTTGATGGACCACTGATGAGATTAAAAACAAGTTCTAGTACTTTGCATTGTAAATGACACCAGCAAACAGGGAGTCGATGGAAGCGTCTCAGGGGTAGAACTGATCCAAGAGTCCAGCGTATTCAAACCCCAAGCAGGACCACAGCAAAGATCAGGACTCCAGGAATCAATTCTACAGGTCACTGAAGCATGAATGAGGTTCTCGGGTGAAGAGCAACCAAAGGACAAATCGTTACGATGTTCTGGAGCTGAAACGGGCTGCTTTGCTTAGACCTTTGATGTGTGGATCAAATGACTCGCAGATTTCCAAGCCGAGTCGAGGAAGAGGTGATTAAACCGGCGGTCCCTGATTTTCACGGCAACTTCAGGAGGTTAACAAGGACCAGTCAGTCCATCACACACTCTCACATTCCCACCTACCGTGAGCGTTTCTGGGAGGCGTGCACAGACAGCAACCTGAGAGGGAATCAAACCCACAACCCCAAAGCTGTGTGACACATGCACTACCTGGAGCACATGGACCAATGATTTTTATGAAGGCATTTTTTATTTCATGCAAATTAATTGTCCTTGTACAACCAAACTAAACATCTCCTCACCACCACCGTACTGAGACACGTTTTCCAGAAGTTACGAGGGACATTTCAGAATTCCCAAATTATTCCAAAACGTTAGAATTCATCTATAATAAATCAGATCATTACACCACTCCAAAAACGCAAGCATCTGAGAAAGGGGACGCTGTGGACTGACCTGCCGTGGGCGTGGAACTCCAGGTTGACAAATTTATCCTCGTGGGAGAGCGCTCTTTTAGCTCTCTGGTGGTCACTGTGCAGGTCACCGGTGTCGTAGGACAGACCTTCATAGTGTCGGATGTATTTGTTCAGGCGCTTCTCAAACTGACCTACGAGAAAACAGAGAGAGATCGAGGTTTGGAGAAGAATGCATTCAGTCATTTGAAGGATCTACAGTCACCTGTTCGCCACCCGAACACCTCCTGAATTAGGCACCGAGACTTTACAGCAGATCTTTTCACTTGTTAGGTGGATCTGCCACAGGTTAGGCTCTGCAACTGCTCCAAGCTCCAGTCCAGTGCTTGTGTGCCCACTGTGAGCACCTTTGATGGTGGACGGGGGGGGTTGGCATGGGCAGTCTGGGTGGTCGCCACCTATGCTTCGGGGGGACATTGTAATTACAATGTTTCTACAAGATCATTTAAATAAGATCAAAAAGACCCACGGAATGAAATCGTGCACAGATGGTAACCTGCGTAACGATGCAACGTTACGATACGGTCATTTCGATTTATCGATATTTACGATATATTGGCCTTTCTCTCGCCACTGCTGTTTGTTGTGTTTGTTATTGTTTGTCTTATTTCTGGATTTCTGTAAACTCTTCAGTGGCAACATCAGCTTGTTTAAAGGTTCTTTATAAGTAAACTGTAATTGACTTAAGCTCTGACCGGCATATCGGTCAGTAAAGCACTGATCTGCTGAAAAAGGTCCTCCTCATCCGCCCCGACACCACTGTTTACACGTATCCTATTGTGCACAAATACAATATGTCAAAGTGTTCTGTGTGTGTGTGTGTTTTTCCTTCTTCAGATTGAAAACTGCCCTTTCCTGTTCCAGCACTGGACTAATAATAGCCTGACCCCAGCACAGGGCTTACTCTCACACTCTTAATACATCGTGCCTCGGCTCAAACGGCAGCACTGACTGACCAGTACAGCCTGCCGCGGCGCAGCGAGGGCAGTTTAATCTCACTCACGATCCACTTCACTCTCCACTGACACGCTTAATGCAACACAAATCCAACGCGGTGCAACGGGAAGCGAATGATGATTTAAATATGCAGATTAAGTCCAGCGAGTGCAGATGCGGTCACTTTCTGACCCTCCAGTACAGCTTCACAGGCCTGTGCGATGAAACCACAATGCTAATAACTGACCAGAACATTTCTTCTGCACTGGTCAGCCGTAAGATTATGAACACATCCTTCCTTCCACACTGTTTAATCAGCTCCTCTTACCATACTGTCCACACTGTACCATGGTGGGTCATTCTCATGGTGGTGGTGTGTTAGTGTGTGTTGCACTGAGAACAGTCCACCGACCAGAAACCGTCCAGCCGACAGCGTCCTGTGAGCAGCGTCCTGTGAGCACTGATGAAGGACTATAGGACGACCAACACAAACTGTGCAGAAACAGATGAGCTTCTGTCTCTGACTTTACATCTACAAGGTGGAGAGACTCAGTAGGAGTGTCTCAGAGTGGACAGGGAGTGGACACCACAATGCAGACAGACAGTTTGCAGTTAGATCCAGTGCTTCATGAGAGTTTTAGGTAGTTGGCTCAGCTGCACTGCTGCAGACGCCCTTCAGAGAGTCTGTTTCCTGTTTTGTGAAAACCTCCATCTCCTGTAGCTCCAACCACATCAGTGTGAAATAAACACCAGGCTGTCTGATCTCCTGCTCTATGAAACACACACACGGCAGGAAGTCGGCCTGATGGGAGATATACAACACAACGGCTGTAAAGCGGAATGGTCTGGGAATTACTCTGGTTTCAGTTTGGAATTTTATAGACCTGAACATTCCCGCTTTATCGACTTCATGCAAACATCTGGCTTCTGATCAGAGTAAGATCAAGAGCAGCTGGTGAGTTCCCTGATTCTGACTCTTCGGTTAGTCAGCAGGTGTGTTTGATCAAGGAAACCACCCAAATGTACCTGACTCCAAGTGTCTCAGTGGTCTAAGGCTCTCTCGGGGTGGGTAGATGGGACTCTCTCCCCACATCACACCCGGTGTGATGCTGGTCAGCGCAGGCGGCTGTTAGCCATTGTATCAGAGCTGGGGACGGGCCCTTTCCTGTGGAGCAACTATTTTTATTGTAAACTGGTGGCTTTGTCTGCTTCCACAGTCCGGAGTTCCGGAGGAGCAGGTCAACGTCAGACACCAAACAGGTCCTGGCTGATGGTGCGCATGTCCATAAAGAGCGGGTGTGCCTTTACGCGTCATGACAGACGGCGAGTCTGACGCTGAACGCATCGGGATGTTTAACCACCGGTAGAAAACCAGCACTTCCTGAGCTGCGAGGGACAGAAATGTCAGAGGACGCTTTCTGTTCAGATAACCGGAGGAGAAACAGGAGATCTCTCTGTCAGTCTGACAGCTGTGGGTCTTCAGTCCACAGAGGAGAAACCTGAGGAAAATGCCTGACATGCTCTGGAAACAGGTTCTGTTTGATGCTAGCGCTTCATCCCTTCCTCCCTCTCTCCAACCCACCCCCCCAAACACACACACACACACACACACACACACACACACACACACACACACACACACACACACACACAGAAACACAGATTAGAACATTTGGAGTCAGCAGAAAAAGAGAAAGAATAAATCAGCTGTGACTCCAATCATAAGAAGTGAGGCACACTGACACGCATTTCAAACCCAAACACATCCCTCTCTCTTTCTCTCCCTCTCTCTCTCCGTCACATCTGTCCCTCTTATCCTCTCCCCATCTCTCCCTCTCTTTGACTCCCTTTCCCTGCCTTTCATACTCTGCCCCTTTCTTCTCTACCTCTCCCTCAATAAGACTTACTCTCCCTCTTGTTCTTCCTCAGGAAGAACGCCGCTCTCACCCTCTCTGGCTTGTGTCCCTCAGAACCCTGAAAGACGTGCTGATCATTTAAAAAGTCCATTTTAAGAGGAAAGCGAGAAGTTCAGGTGTAGGATTGATGGCAGTACAGAGGCGGTGGAGGACACTGACGGGGGAGCGTTGATTCAGCGCTGATGGAGGACAGCGAGTAGAAACAAGGAAGAGGTCGCAATGTTACGGTTGATCACTGGGACAAACACGTCTTTGCAGAGCGAGAAAATCCAACTTATGTTGGGATTTATTAGCTCTGCAAACAGACAAGAGCTGTTGTTTCTCGAAGACACTGAACTCTTAATACAAAATAACACCCTAATAAACACTCGGACCCCCAAAGAAACCCCCCAAACGTGGCAATAAACGGTCATCGGCACTTTAAAAGAGCAAAGAAACGGTTGAAATGTAGAAGGAAGTGCAGAGGAGTGTGTGGCACTGGAGACAGCACTTGTAAAGACGTCATTGTGGGCTTCTCAGGCATGGAAACACACACACACACACACACACACACACACACACACACACACACACACACACACACACAAAAATCAATCCCATTAAAGTGCAGTGACACCAGAGCAGCTCTTAAATGCTAAATAGCTGCATTGGTTATCTGGCAGGTTGCCCCAGCGATACTATCATTATTAAAGGACAGACACACACACACACACACACACACACACACACACACACACACACACACACACACACACACACACACACACACACACACACACACACACACACACACACACACACACCCTTCATTCAGAACCTGAAACTTACTTCTGCCCTTCTCAGAACACAGTCAGAAATGAATGAAGGTAAGAAATGACCCAGTATCAACACTAAATCCAATCGTTCCATTTCTAAAAATAGTCGTCCACTTTAGGTAAGATGTCCCCTAATTAACATCTTATAATCAAGTCTGTCTGACCTGACCATACAGGAGCACTCTGAAGTCCATCTGTTTCTCTGCAGACTTTATTCTCCTCCGTCCACCCTGATCTTCAGTGATCAGGACCCCACAGGACCACCACAGAGCAGCTATTATGTGGGTGGTGGGTCATTGTCAGCACTGCAGTCACACTGAGATGGTGGTGGTGTGTTAGTGTGTGTTGCTGGTACGAGTGGATCAGACACAGCAGAGCTGCAGGAGTGTTTAAACCCCTCAATGTCGCTGGAGATTAGAGGATGGCAGAAGGTGCTCAGCCACAACACAGTGGTAAAAACAAAGGATCGGAACAGGATCGGGCTTCAAATAGCTCATAGCTCATTGAAACGTTCCTGGATTCGCTCAGGACATCCCCAGTGTCCAACCTACAGGTAAACTTGAAAACTGGCCTTTAAATGCTCCTGGAATTCACACCCAGGAACTGACCAAAACCTTCCAGTACCATAAACACACCATTCAGAAGAGGCCGACATAAACAGCCACTCCAGACAAGATCATTACAGCAAGACCTGGACGCCTCCTCTCAGCGCCCAGTGATTCAAAGCCGTTTACTTTTATGGGCTGACGGACATTCGTCTCCGGTTTCGGCTCCCGTTTCCATGGCAACCGGACACTTGTCCCTTCAAATGGTGGGGCAATTTGTTCAGAGAGCCCAGCAGAGAACCAGCGCATAATGACAGGGAAAGTGAGGTTCCATTAAAAGCGATAGCATAATCAGCGGGGGCTCCACTGTAAGAACATCCTTACAGAATGCTTTATAGGAATGTGGTTGGAGAAGGAGAGGAGGTACAACACAATGACGGTGAATGTTACGGAGTAAAACATCAGCCGTTCTCTTATTTCAAGCACAGCTTGGTAGAACCCATACAGTACCATGTCCTCATTCAACGTTTCTTCTAAAGTAACTAACAGTGTGAAAAAGAGTCAATCTCGCTTTTGTTGGAGCAACTGTCTCTACGCTCACTGCAGTCACACTGACATGGTGGTGGTGTGTTAATGTGTGTTGCTGGTACGAGAGGATCAGACGCGGCAGTGCTGCTGGAGTGTTTAAACCCCTCAGTGTCAGAAGAGCATAGTATCGCCCTCAACCTCCGTGACGGATTCTTCTCCGCTCCAGACCTCCATGCTCATCTGAACACACAGATGTACCTCAACACAGTTGCTGGATCAGCAAGTGAAAGCTCCTCATTTAACCACTCCACTGCAACCATGCCATGGATTGTTCTCCGCAGCGGAGGAGTCACTTTGTTACAACTGCTTGCACACCCAGGCTGGGTCCAGACATGTCCTATTTGCATTCTTTACAAAGACAAAGCCCCTCCCCCCCCACCCATACACCACACTGCAGAGGTCCATGGTCAACGGCAGAGGTCCGCGGATCCACAATCTCCAGGTTTTCCTTCCCAAATGAAGGGAGTGGTGAGGGGACGGGGAGGGCGGATCAGAGACACAGAGCACTCCTTTGTACAAGAGTGAAACGCAAAACGACCCACATCCCACGTCAGGACGGAGGATCAACATGAGGAGAATTTACAACAGCTAGAGCAACTACACCGAACCAGGGAGATCAGGGGCTTCTTAAAGAGTGATGGAGCAGGGGGTCGGGGTTGCACCATGAGGTCAGCTTCATATCCATATTGGCAGATATATACATAAAAATCCTCAACGTCCACAATTTCAGGATTTCAGGGGTGTCTATAGTAGGGGATTGGGACATTCCGAGTGACCACCCTACACGTGACGTTGAATAGAAGACCTCCAAATGTCCTGAACTTCCAGGATCACACGTCATATAGAAATGGACAACAGAAACAGCCACTGTAAACGAGATCATTACAGCTAGATGTGGACGTCTCCGCTCAGCGCCCAGTGATTCAGAGTCGTTTACTTTTATTGAACAATGGACATTCATCTCCCATTTCCATGGCAACCCCTGTCTGTAGTAGAGGACGCCAGAGAACACTCTGCTACAACAACAGCAGCAAAAACAAAGGATCGAGACTGGATCAAAATGATCCAATATGTCTGGATCTGGACCAGTTCTGATCTACTGTATCAGAGAAGGACATTCCTAGTATTCCACGTGTAAAGTTCTGGTCGCAGTTGTTTTTTGTCCATGAAATTTTCTTGTGCAAAGAGGACACGCAGTCCAGATTCACTGCAACTTGTGAATTGTGCACTACAGGACTTCTTGCGACCTTTGGCATCAGGTTCAACTTCCTCTTCGATTTCTGAGAGCTCCTCATTTTCATCGCAGTGCTCTGCAGATGTGAAACTGTTGGACCAAAATCGAGGACATCCCAGTTTAACCGAGACTCAACTTTACATCCCGACAGAAATGACATTTAACACAATCAGGAATCCAAACTGTGACTCCTGCAGTTCTTCACCACCAGTTGAAAGCAGCGAAGAACATCCTTCAGAGGTAAAAACAGACTTGAACCACGTCCAAGAAACGCTCATTACCCTCAACACAATCCACCATGAGCTCCATCAGCAGAGCAGGTTCCACAGTGAGAGCGTCATTTGTTTATCCTAATAGAGGCTGTGAGCGATGGGAGCGTTTACATTTGAGAAAAGTCAAATGAGCTCTTCAGGTTCACACAGACTGGCAAAGTGGTTTTAATGGGATATTTGAAGAGGGAGTAGGAGCTACACTGATCAACCATAACATTAGGACCACATATGTTTCTCCTCTCTCTGTCCACTCTATCAGCTCCTCTGATCACACAGGAGCTCTTTGTGGTTCTATAATTCAGACTGTAGTTCATCTGTTTCTCTGCAGACTTTATTCTCCTCCTTTCACCCTGATCTTCAACGATCAGGACCCCACAGGACCACCACAGAGCAGCTATTATGTGGGTGGTGGGTCATTCTCAGCACTGCAGTCACACTGACACGGTGGTGGTGCGTTAGTGTGCGTTGCGCTGGGACGAGTGGATTGGAACTTGCTGGGACGGTCTGTTCTAAACGTTCTCCATTTGTAAATGATGTTCTGAACAGTGGAACAGCTGATTTCTATTCGTTTTGAGATCTTTTAAAATCCCTTTCTCAGACTCCTCTGCATCTACAACCTTCTTTCTGAAGACCTCAGAGAGCTCTTTGGATCTGACCATGATGATCTGAACATTTCTTCAGTCGTAAGAAGATCAAATGTCCAGATGTTTATGGGGGGGGGTCAAAACTTTATCACATGACTGTACACGAGAAATGAAATATTCCCATATCAGTCCTGTTACTTGACACAAAAGCATGTAAACTGGAAACAAGCATCTTGCATCACCGTAAACAAAACGAGGGGTTTAAGGCATCCTGGGAACCTTAATAAGGGGCTTAACTGGATAATGAGCTTTTCTGGTCACTGACCGTGACTGGAACCTTCAGAAAGACTTTCTCCTAATCCTTTTACCCAGCGTCTTCTAATGAAGTGGTCAAACAACTATCACTTTCCAGCGCTCGTACACACTCTGTCACAAAGCGCCACTTTGTTTCTCCAGGTCGGTGTTGTGATCTTATTGCTGGCTCGGAGTCGGACGTCTGGTCTCCTCAAACAGCACAGATTCATGACATGGAAACTTTTTGCAATTTTCCGCTTGTCTGGACCGCCGCCTGCCGACGCAGGAGAAACAAACAGACGTACACTTGTTTGAAGGGTTCGGGAGCGGTTTGGCGAAGGACGTGGTGCTGGAGAAAACATGCCTGCTTAAAGAACCAACTGGATTTTGGTGAAAGGGTTCTCTGGACTGGTGGAACATCTTTTGTAAACAAATTCAATCTTAGAACCTGAGATCCACTTTTCTAGGCTTCATAACTCAGGATCAGAGTGACCTACAGACGTGATACATCATAACACAACACAACACCTACCCTTACTGACTGACCAGAGAGGGGGCGGGACAAATAACATCACTGCCCCAGATATTGGGATATTGAGTTGCTGATCTTCAAAGATCAGGACCCCACAGGACCACCACAGAGCAGATATGATGTGGGTGGTGGGTCATTCTCAGCACTGCAGTCACACTGACATGGTGGTGGTGTGTTAGTGTGGATCGGACACAGCAGTGCTGCTGGAGTGTTTAAACCCTGTGTCCACTCACTGTCCACTCTATTAGACACTCCTACTTAGTTGCTGGCAGGATAGTTCTGGTTGGTGGACTGTTCTCAGTCCAGCAAAGACACTGAGGAGTTTAAACACTCCAGCAGCACTGCTGTGTCTGACCGTCGGATGGATTAAGCCTGGGGTCAGCGATCAACCGCGTTCACTTTCATTGCCTGCCAGAACACCACGCTGCCAGAAACAGGAGGAAGTGGAAACTGCTTGTGCCACGACATCCTCCTTCTCCTCCATCACACTGCTGCTGGGTTCACACAACCGGAGTGACAAGCGAATGACCTTTAGTCTGCTGATCTTCTGCCCGAGGCTTAGCGGAGAAAACACAGATATCAATTACACGAGACGGGGCAGATCAGAGAGGACAGAGCAGCAGACAGGCCCTGGACCACCTCTGATAGGAGAAGAGCCGACAAGGCTCAGGAATCTGCTCTCTCTCGTGGGCACTCTTGGGTAGATATCAGCACAGAACACATCTCGTACTCTCCAAATCAGTGTTGGGCTGCGGACTTCAACCTCGAGGCAAATACGACCTCCGGCCCACACAGGCTGTTACGCTCATCCAGGCTCTTCCAGAGTAAATGAAGACAGAAATGCAGCCCATATCAAAATAAAACTCATTTAAAGGATGAAGCTGGCAAAGCTGCCTTCTGATGTGCCAGCCTGACTCATACTGGACATTATCCATTGTAGAGCTGCTGGTCGGACAGGAATGGCAGATGTTTTCACACAAATGAGGCTTTTGTGGTGGACCCGAGAGCAGGGTAGCACGCTGAGGTCGATTGTGAACACAAGTAGTGGTGGTGAGGGGGTCAGAAACACAACGGCACGAGGTAGGCCCATTGTTTCGTCTCATACCACAATCTACAACTCGTGCATGATTAGGAGGACTGGGACCAGAACATCGTGTGACTGTATAACTCAAAGACGAATATGGACAACAGGTGGACGCCAAGGAGGCCAGAAATCTCCTCTCCAGGACAAAGATAAAGTCCAAACCTGTGGTTCCCTGCTGAAAGCAGAGCTGCTGCAGCAGGACGATTGGCAATTTGTTCCAGGAACACCATTAAAAGCCCATCAGACAGCTCTATATTAGTCCTCGTCTCCACTCGATGTTTGTTTACTCTTTTCTTCCAGGGACACCAGATACGAGCAGCCGAACAGAAGAGCGAATGGCTCTTAAAAAAGAAGAGATACATGATCAGAGTGGCTACAGTGCGAATTCTCGTTCTCGGTCAGCACTGCAGCACGTCTGCCTTCACTCTCGGAACCACCGGAAGGGAGAGATGCAGCCTGCTTCTACTGAAACACTGCAGAGCAACCACCCAAAACCAGTAGAATCAGTCCCATGGCTGTGGCCACTGCGGGTACCGAAGTGGAACGAGCTCCACTCCGGTTCCACCAACAAAAATATTTACGAGTCCTTAGAAACCACCTGTAATACCACAGCAACCATGACAACCTCTTGTTCCTTTTGGTTCATGTCTAAGGAGCCCCTGGTCATGTCACTGACCCCTGTGGATCTCTGGACCCCACTTTAAGAACAACGTCAGTGATGATGTCCCTTGTTCCCTCTTCTTTCCAGGTCATGTCCACTTATTGTACAATAGAGTCGATATCGAACCAGTTGAATGCGTTTATTAGAAGTGTCCATAAACATTTGGACACACTGGTCATTAACAGAACCCCCCCATCCACACCCCCCCCCACCGAGGTGTAAAAGGAAGCACCGTGAAAACACCGTAGCTCTCCTGTTCAGCTCGTCTTCCCTTCGCTCCGTCAACAAAACCCTTCCGAGCTGCGAGTTCATTTTAGGTTCACGGGCTTCACAGAGCAGCAGTGCCCACAGCTAGTGTCCAGCCACTGCACCGTCCTGCGTGATGTAATATTCCTCTGGGATAATCATGGCTTATGCTCCGCCCGTCAAAGTTGACAGGTGCAACAGAGACTCAACTCACACTCAACTTAATGGATTTACAATGATTACGCCTCCGAGATCTGATGTAATGAGGTGAAAGCTGCTTTACGTGGACGCTACGAAAAACACCATCGCTAACATACCATCGCCAGGAACTGCTTTACCAAAGCAGGTGTCAATAATACACACAAAGACTCCCAGCAGGACTTTGGAGACGTTTAATGAACACGGTGATATAAAAACAGGACTTTCGGGAGGAATTCTATTTGCTCAATGAAATTATAAAATGAAGGTCAGTTCTTATTCTAGGTTTAATATTCTGTGATATAACCCTTGCTTACAATTAACGTAATGAATTTTACTCTCCAGTAAACTGTCGGTTGATTCCCTGCTAAAGGCATCACCTTTTGTTTCCTAGCGTGTCTTTTTTGGGTGGTGGGTATAATCTTTAGGCACGTGTTAAGACTATAATCTGGGTTTACATGTCTTTCCACAGCTTCACATTGTCCAAAGCTGTTCTCTCTGCCCTCCCTGATGAGGCTACGGTGCATTAGAGGAACAGCGCTGCCTCGGTCTGCCCGCGAGCAGCTGTTTCGCCCGACGCCACGAATGCAGCCCTCGCTCCACGAAGGAGCTGCCCCCCAACGACCTTAAAAAAACAAAAAAACAACATGATCTATGTCAAACGAGTACCTACACCAGAATCGCTGAAGCTGTCTGAAATGAGAACATCTGGAAACAGACTTCAGACGGACTTTTTCCCAAAATTCCAGAGTGATCAGGACAGAACAGGTCGGTTAATTCCGCACTGGCTTCACAACTCAGGATCAGAGTAACCTACAGAGATGATACACATCATAACCCAGAGAGAGGGGGCGGGGCTAATGATCAACCTGCATACAGACTCTGACTGATCAGAGAGAGGGGGCGGGGCTGATGACATCACTGACCCAGATATTGGGTTACAGAGGAAAATAAGGAGGGAGTGGCTGTTTGCTCTCTTTCTTTGCTTTCAAAATAAAAGTCCTGAGAAGGGATAAACACATAAATAACAAAATTAATAATAGACATTCAGATTGTATCTTATTTATTTTGGACCACTGTCAGGTATTTTGTATGGTATGGGCGGGGCGGGTGCAGGTATGGTATCCTGCTTTGCACTTCCAGCCCATAAACACTCTGGATGATCAATTTCCAACAGTAGGATAATACATTTTTGATCAAAACATGGTCGAATTCATACAAATATCTAAACATTCTTCATTTTTATATCTCAAATGAATACAATTGTGAGTATTCTAGAATCTCCTGGCAATAACATTGTACACAGACATCGTATAGGAGACAGTGTGACTGTCTCCTATAAACACTTTTCTAATGTTTTGTTGAATAAAAGGACGTCAAACTACGAAAACATCCCGCAAATTTGGCCTCGAGTTCTAAAGGTTAATGAACAATCTCTGTTTCTATCCCCAAGGATTTCCAGTGTCTCATAAAACATCACAGGTTCTGGGTGAGGGCCAGCTGTTAGCAGTGCTCAGAGAGAGTAGATCAGCACCTTCATAATAAATTATTCATGCACAGCCCCTCCGGATAAAAAAGATCTTTCGGGTAAAGGTGCAAAGTCAACACTGCCTTTCAAATTTCTTTCCACAACAACATTCGGAAAATGGAAACATCTGGCAGCATTCCTTTCTTTTAGGATGCATGTTTACGGGAATACTGGGCTGGTATTCGATATCATTCATATCAGTCAAAATTTAATTACATTAAATCACCTCCAACAAACAGAAGCTCATCAGAGACATCAGAGACAGAAGACAGAGACAGAAGCTCATCTGTTTCTGCACAGTTTGTGTTGGTCGTCCTCTAGTCCTTCATCAGTGCTCACAGGACGCTGCCCTCAGGACGCTGCCCTCAGGACGCTGCCCTCAGGACGCTGCCCTCAGGACGTTCCTGGTAGGTAATTTCAATGTTCATATGTTTATCTGCACACTGTCATGAGCTTCTGAGAGAAGCATCCTCCTTCCCACAATCTGAGTAGCACAGTCTGAACTGACAGGGATGTCCCGATCGGACTGTCCCATTCAGGCTTCCATAGTTTTGTTGTAGCAGAGCACTCTCTGGCGTCCTCTAAACACCGTCAAAAGACATGATTTTCAGCTGCCACAATGAGGAGCTTCTTAGAAGGTAACAAAACAGTTTAGCATTTGCAGTGTGACACTATGTTACCATGGTCCCAAATCGATTTGAAAGCCCACCTTTCATTCCAGGCCGGAAAGCAACCGAGCAGCTGAGAAACAGCTTCCATCATTTAACAAAAATAGACAAACATCTGTAGAACAAGCTACTCAAACAGACCCAACGCGCTAGAACCACACAGAACTTCATGTCAAGTTGTCATGTTTCGCTGTAAAATAGCTCCATTATTTCCTGATAGAGCACAGCAGTAAAAACAAAGGATCAGAACGGAACACATTGTGCATCGAGAACAGTGTTACTGAAACGAGTAAGGTGTACGAGTGATGGTAAATATTTAATGTATCACCCACTCATCCAGGCCTTCTCCGCTGTGGACGAGAAGGCTTCAAATCGCTCTGTCTCAAAGCTGCTTAGGAACATCTTCATCATCTCGCCCAGCAGACAGGCACACCTAACCTTCAGCAGCACAGAGAAGCCCATGCAGTCTGTGATGACTTTATTCTTGCACAACAGGAAACCTCTACACATCATCCACAACAATCCGTGGGTGAAGCAAACCGAGCGAAGCAGGGAGGCTCCGGAAAGTCTGAATGTCAGGTACGCTACACGAGACCTTTGGATAAGCCTGTGAAGAACCATGACAGCTCAAAAAGCAGTGTTGGGAACCCTAAGAGAACATAACAGGACATTTAAAAAGGGAACCTCTAGCACCACAAATGTTCCACTATTGTTAAAAGTTGAACAGAACCTTTGTTTTGATCTGAATTAAAGGTGCAATAAAGGGTTTGTTTGAGATCCCATAGAGACACAAACATTTATGGAATGTTTTTGGCATCACTCAAGCAAGACCTTAAAATGGTTCTTCACACCCAGACATCTCTATTAGCAACATTACTCAACTTTTACATTAAACAAATATTATTTGTGTCTCTAAAGGGTTCTTCACACTCAGATCTCCATTATAAACATGGTTCTTTAGAGAATCAAAGGTGGGGACAGCGAGTGCTGAAACAGTGCCGAAGAACTTTAGAAAGTTCTTCACAATCATCTCGTGGCTTTTTCTGTAGCTTTGGGTAAAGCACCTTTACATCAACCAATGGGCCAAACTGAGAAGAAATGGAAAGTAACTAGATGTACCCTCCACCCAGATCCACGCTGTCAGTTAAACAGAAGCTCTGGCGTCACACGTCCGAGAAATGACTCACATTTGGCTTCCAGTCAGACTTCCTGAGATGTGTTGCTCACCTCACTCTGCATCAACAAGGTGGTTTCAGAGGGTGTAGAGGTCTGACTGATTGTGAAAGACACAAATGCTGAGATGTTCTGCTCTCCAGCATTAGAGCTGCCTCAGACAGAAGGAGCCGTACAGGAAAGATGCAGCACTTGCAGATCACTCAGCTGGGTTTAGAGGTTACAAAGAGACAGCCTAATGTCAGCCTTCGCTGCTCCTGCTCCTTCCATTACTCTGAAATCAAGCCTCGGCTTGCCCTGCCCGTCATTACTGTAATAACGTGTTACCACAGGCGGGAAGATCACTCCCTGACACGGCACTACATTTCAACACACCGATGCTCTGCCTTGTTCACTGAGCCTTGAGATGCCACAGGGTGCACCTCTGGAACACAGCAGTGAAAACAAAGGATCGGTTTAAGATCAGAGATACCAGAGCCTTTAAAACACACCTAATTCGAACTCAATCCCAATCCTTTTCCATCGGAATGTCTCATGAATTCTCTGATATGGATTTTCCCAGCACTAAAACAAGCGCCCTGCTCTCAGCACCTCCTCTACACTGCTCCCCTCCACCCCATTCACGTTCTCATGTACACACTATATCGCTGGATGACATAATGTCGAATGTTCCGAGAGTGGGTTCAGGTCGTCCTCGGAATTCCCACTTCGGAGGTTGTAATTACACCATGATATGCGTTCCAGTAGTTTTGCACAAACCACTGCGTTCAAAAACTATGACGCAAATTGCATGGAAATTTTATGTAAGCAGGAATTTCCTGGGAGGACTTGAAGGCAGCAACTTTCCCACTGATCAGTATGACATTGAGTTTTCCAAACCGAGAAGGACCTTAATGCCTTTAAGAAGGTGCACATCGACCCACTGTGCAGCACACGGGGAAATTAGTCCTCTGCACTGAACCCTAGTGACACTAGTGAATTCACACACTAAGGGGCAGTGAGCACACATGCCTGAGTGGTGGGCAGCCCAATCCACAGCACCCTGGGAAGAGTGGGAGATAAATGCCTTACTCAAGGGCACTTCATTCATGTCCTGCCAGTTCAGGGAATCAAACCAGCAACCTTCCACTCACAAGGTTTATGATCTGATATAAACTGCTGAAGAATAAACTGATTCCAGCACTGAAACACATTTAAAGGAATAACGATGCTCTCCAGATAATAACGCTGCCTTCAGGTCATCTCGGAATTCCCAAGTTCATAGGCACCAAGTTTTCCGCTGGTCAGTATAAAATTATGATCTGTGCAGGATCTAAAGGCAGCATATGTACCATTTTTACTGTTTCTGTATCAACAGTATCCACAACATGCTCAGAAAACAACATCGAAACATAATTTATGGTGATGATACCATATCTTCATATCGCCCAGCCCTACCCTTCAACACAGCGCACTGAGGTTGGCTTTAACTTGGTTTGAAAAGCACTTTTTAAACTCCTGTGGAGGTGAACACGGTCACTGTCACGAGCGGAGGCGGTCTAACTTTGTTAGACTGTTAAAAGCTGCTTTATTTTAAGAATAAAGCAATAAATGTGTAAAATCCAGGTCCAGAGGTTATTAGTCCGCTACGGGATTTGGCTCCGACTGCGTCAACGGTTCCGCTGCTGCTGTTCCGCACTCGGCCACCAGGGGTGTCGGGCCGAATCCCGGAGCGGACTCTCACAATCTGGATCTGGATTTTGCACTTCCAGCGAAAAGTGGCTGTAAAGTCGGAGTTTTTCGATGACAGCCCGAACGACAGACATGAACGCGTAGTGCGCGCGCTGCGCTCCAAACGTAGAGCCCGTGCTCCTCCGCAGGACTGTTTTTAACGCTGTGTTTATGGTTCTGTGCTGTGAAACACAGACGCACTTCCGCACTCAGTATCGGTCACAGACAGAAAGTGGTGGATTAAAGAGTGCCTCGCGCGGGCTGACCGCAGCTGACCACGGCTGACCGCGCCGGACGCTCACCTGAGGAGTCGCTTAAGCAGTAGAAGAGCAGAATGAGTTGAAAGCAGGCTGAGAGAGTTAAATCCATAGCGCTGCTGCATCCGTCCGCCCTCTGCGCTCGACTTTACGGCAGCTGCGGCTGCTCTGCGGCACCGCGGCCCGGCTCCAGGGGAGTGACGTCAGAGGGAAGGGCACCGGGAGGGCGGGGGGAGGGTCAGGTAGCCCCGCCCACAGCACAGTCACAACACACCTCTGACAGTAAACACGCACTGAGCACTAACAATTTACTTTAATCTATTTTAGTTTAATGATTGTTTTTAATACGATAATGTAATAAAGTATATAATTATATATCAGGATCATATGATAACGTAATAAAGTATATAATAATAATATATCAAGATCATATGATAACGTAATAAAGTATATAATAATATATAGAGATCATACAATAATGTAATAAAGTATATAATAATATATCGAGATCATACAATAATGTAATAAAGTATATAATTATATTTCAGGATCATATGATAACGTAATAAAGTATATAATAATAATATATCAAGATCATATGATAACGTAATAAAGTATATAATAATATATAGAGATCATACAATAATGTAATAAAGTATATAATAATATATCGAGATCATATGATAATGTAATAAAGTATATAATTATATATAGAGATCATACAATAATGTAATAAAGTATATAATTATATATCAGGATCATATGATAACGTAATAAAGTATATAATTATATATCAGGATCATATGATAACGTAATAAAGTATATAATTTATATCAGGATCATATGATAACGTAATAAAGTATAATTATACATCAGATCAGGCAATAATAAAATAAAAGTATATAATTATATAGAATTATAAGGATAATGTAATAAAGTATATAATATCAATATATCAAGATCATATGATAATCTACAAAGTATATAATAACATAGAGATTCACACAATAATGCACAAAGATAACATTAACAGAATCATAGATATCGTAATAGCATATAATTACATCGAGATCATACACAATGGCCAAAGTATATAATTATATTTCAGACTATATGAGATAACGAATAAAGTATATAATAATAAAGAGTATCAGATCATACAGATAACGAATAAAGTATATGAATAATATATAGAGATTCATACAATAATGTACAGTATATAATAAGAGCAGAGATCATAAGGACAATGTAATAAAGTATATACAATATATCAGGATCATATGATAACGTGAATAAAGTATATAATTATATATCAGATCATACACAATGTAATAAAGTATATAATTATATATCAGACTATATGATAATGTAATAAAGTATATACAATATATCAGGATCATAAGGATAATGTAATAAAAGTATATAAAGAATATATAGAGATCATACAATAATGACAAAGTATAGAAGCAATATACGAGATCATATGATAATGTAATAAAGTATATAATAATATATCGAGATCTATATATAATGTAATAGCATATAATAATATATCGAGATCATATGATAATGTAATAAAGTATATAATTATATATCAGGATCATATGATAACATAATAAAGTATATAACAATATATAGAGATCATATGATAATGTAATAAAGTATATATTAATACATCAAGATTATATGATAATGTAATAAAGTATATAATATATCAAGGATTATATGATATTGTAATAAAAGCAGTATGGTTAATATATCGAGATCATATGATAATGTAATAAAGTATATATTAATATATCGAGATCATAATGATAATGTAACAAAGTATATACAATATATCGTAGATCATATATGATAATGTAATAAAGTATATAATAATATATCGATCATATGATAAATGTAATAAAGAGTAATAATATATCGATCATATGATAATGTAATAAAGTATATAATAATATATCGAGATCATATGATAATGTAATAAAGTATATAATAATATATCGAGATCATATGATAATGTAATAAAGTATATAATAATATGTCAAGATCATATGATAATGTAATAAAGTATATAATAATATATCGAGATCATATGATAATGTAATAAAGTATATAATAATATATCAGATCATATGATAATGTAATAAAGTATATAATAATATCGTATATGATAATAATAAAGTATATAATAATATATCGAAGATCATATGATAATGTATTAAAGTATATAATAATATGTCAAGATCATAATGATAATGTAATAAAGTATATAATAATATATTCAGATCATATGATAAATGTAATAAAGCATATAATACATATAGAGATCATATGATAATGTAACAAAGTATATAATAAGGCAGATCATACGATAATGTAATAAGCAGACAATATATCGAGATCATATGATAATGTAATAAAGTATATAATAATATATAGAGATCATATGATAATAATAAAGTATATAATTATATATCAGGATCATATGATAATGTAATAAAGTATATAATAATATATTGAGATCATATGATAATGTAATAAAGTATATAATAATATATAGAGATCATACAATAATGTAATAAAAGTATATATTATTATATTTGAGATCATATGATAACGAATAAAGTATATAATTATATATCAGACTATATGATAACGTAATAAAGTATATAATAATATATCAGATCATACATAATGTACAAGCAGGCAACAATATATCGAGATCATACGATACATGAATGTTATATGAACATATATTTATAGATCGCATGATAACGTAATAAAGTATATAATTATATATCAGGATCATATGATAACGTGAATAAAGTATATAATTATATATCAGATCATATGATAACGGAATGTTATATATAATTATATCAGATCATATGATAACGTAATAAAAGTATATAATTATATATCAGGATCATGGCTAATAACGTAATAAAGTATATAATTGTATATCAGATCATATTTATAACGTGAATAAAAGTATAAGTTAATTATATATCAGACTGGCAGCATAACGTGAATAAAGTATATAATTATATATCAGATCATATGATAACGTAATAAAGTATATAATTATATATCAGGATCATATGATAATGTAATAAAGTATATAATTATATATCAGGATCATATGATAACGTAATAAAGTATATAATTATATATCAGGATCATACAATAAATGGCCAAAGTACATATAATTATATATCAGATCATGATATCGTGAATAAAGTATATAATTATATATCAGACTATATGATAACGTAATAAAGTATATAATTATATATCAGGATTATACAATAATGGGCTTAAAGTATATAATTATATCAGATCATACATATCAATAAAGTATATAATTATATATCAGATCATATGACAACGAATAAAGTATATATAATTATATATCAGATCATATGATAATTTAATAAAGTATATAATTATATATCAGGATCATATGATAACGAATAAAAGTATATATAATTGATATATCAGATCATATGACAACGAATAAAGTATAATTATATCAGATCATATGATAACGTAATAAAGATATAATATATATCAGGATCATACACAATGTAATAAAGTATATAATTATATATCAGGATCATATGATAACGTAATAAAGTATATAATTATATATCAGGATCATACAATAATGTAATAAAGTATATAATTATATATCAGATCATATGATAAATGTAATAAAGTATATAATTATATATCAGATCAGTACAATAATGTAATAAAGTATATGAATATATATCAGATCATATATAATTTAATAAAGTATATAATTATATATCAGGATCATACAATAATGTAATAAAGTATATAATTATATATCAGGATCATATGATAATGTAATAAAGTATATAATTATATATCAGACTAATAATGATAATGTAATAAAGTATACTATATATCAGATCATATATGATAATGTAATAAAGTATATAATTATATATCAGGATCATACACAATGTACAAAGTATATAATTATACTGTATCATATGATAAACGTAATAAAGTATATAATTATATCAGATCATATGATAACGTAATAAAGTATATAATTATATCAGGATCATACAATAATGTAATAGTATATACTATATATCAGGATCATATGATAACGTAATAAAGTATATAATTATATATCGAGATCATACAATAATGTAATAAAGTATATAATTATATATCAGGATCATATGATAATGTAATAAAGTATATAATAATATAATGAGACTATAAGGATAATGTAATAGCATAATAACATATAGATTTTACAATAATGTAATAAAGTATATAATAATATATCGATCATATGATAAATCTAATAATGTATATAATAATATCAGGATCATATATTTATACGTAATAAAGTAATTATATACCGCATCATACGACAATGTAATAAAGTATATAATTATATATCAGGATCATACGATAATGATAGCATAATTATATATCAGGATTATACGATAACGTAATAAAGTATATATCATATATCAGGATTATATGATAAATGAATAAAGTATATAATTATATATCAGGATCATATGATAACGTAATAAAGTATATAATTATATATCAGGATCATATGATAACGTAATAAAGTATATAATTATATATCAGGATCATATGATAACGTAATAAAGTATATAATTATATATCAGGATCATATGATAACGTAATAAAGTATATAATTATATATCAGGATCATACGATAACGTAATAAAGTATATAATTATATATCAGGATCATACGATAACGTAATAAAGTATATATAATTATATCAGATCATATGATACAACGTAATAAAGTATATAATTATATATCAGGATCATATGATAACGTAATAAAGTATATAATTATATATCAGGATCATACAATAATGTAATAAAGTATATAATTATATATCAGGATCATATGATAATGTAATAAAGTATATAATATATATCAGGATCATACAATAATGTAATAAAGTATATAATTATATATCAGGATCATACGATAACGTAATAAAGTATATAATTATATATCAGATCATACGATAATGTAATAAAGTATATAATTATATATCAGATCATAAGATAACGTGAATAAAGTATATAATTATATATCAGGATCATACAATAATGTAATAAAGTATATAATTATATATCAGGATCATATGATAACGTAATAAAGTATATACTGAGAATAGGATCATATGATAACGTGGACAGTATATAATTATATATCAGGATCATATGATAACGTAATAAAGTATATAATTATATATCAGGATCATATGATAACGTAATAAAGTATATACTAATATATCAGGATCATATGATAATGTAATAAAGTATATAATTATATATCAGGATCATACAATAATGTAATAAAGTATATAATAATATATAGAGATCATACGATAACGTAATAAAGTATATAATATATCAAGGTCAGATAAGATGGAACTTTATTGATCTCTTGGGAGGGTTCCCTCAGGAACATTAAGGTTCACTGTTATCAGTACAGTACAGAAAAAGAGAACGAGATAATAATTTAGTAAAGAAAAACACTTTATAAATATAAAGAATATATAATATGGAGACTATATTACAATATAGAATATAGATAAATAGTGCATGCAAAAGGAGTCCTGTAGGAATAATATAATATAATAGATTAAATGATAATATATGAAGGTCATGTGATGAAATAATACTGTATGGAGGTGCTGCTGTAGGTGTTTATGATTGTGTTTATGTAGGCGATGGTAACGTCAGTGTGATCTCAGTCCTGCTGCAGCTGCTCAGTGCGCGGGTAAATGTCGCCCCCGTGCGGTGAGAAGCCGCAGTGCACAGAGGGACCAGCGCGACAAAGCGGCCGGTTATCGCGGACGTTGACTCCCCCGTGACGTCACGGCGGACCGTTATTCAGCCCGCGCTTTGGTTCGTGTCTGTCGTAAATCCCACAAAATGCTCGCGTTGTTATGAAGTGCAGCTAGTTTTTCTTTCCTCTGCGTCATTCGTTTACTTTCAGAAGGAAAAAATAAAATAAAAAATAAATAGATACAATAAAACCATTAAAAAGAAGTGTAATGTGAGCTGGTGTCCCGCGTTGTTGTTGTTTACGGAGGCGGGGGCGTGGTCGGGGACGGGTCCGGGTCCGTGGGCGGGTCCGTGGGCGGGGCGGGTGCAGAAGGCGGTGACGTCAGGCTCGGCGGTGTCATGGCGCGGATGGAGGTGCGTGAGGAGCCGCAGTGCTGAAGCCCGACATGGAGAAGAACGCGAACCTGCACCGGGACTCCGGGAGCAGCGCGGAGTGCGCCGCCCTGCCGGTCGAGGCCGCGGGGACCGCGGGGACCGGGGGGACGGGGGGTACCGCGGAGACCGGGGGAAAGGGCCGGGCGGACGCTGGCGGAGTGGCCGAGCCAGGCGCACCCAGCCCCGGCTCGGCGCAGGCCGAGCCCCCGCTGTCCGGAGCTGGACAGTCCGTCCCGGGCTGCAAGAACGGATCGGGCTGTCAGGCTTCTGCTGGACAAACCCCGGTCTCTCCTGCACTGTCCCCGCAGCTGCAGTCCAGGGACCTGAGTGTCCCTGCTGTGGAGGCTGGAGACACCCACCAGGACGGGCAGGACCCTGGGGGTCAGGGCTGGGTGGACATCTCTGAGACAGCCAGTGCTGGACGTCTGACCACTGGGAGCGAACCTTCTCCCAGCCCTGATTCCCTGGACTCCTCCTCCATCCTGAACTCCTGTCCCAGCTCAGAGGTGAATGGAGAAGGCCTGGATGACAGGGGTCCGGCCTCGGCCCTGGAGGAGGACAAGAAGGCGGCCTTCTACAGGGACAGAGGAGCTGGACAGTCCATCTATCACATCAAGTGGATCAGGTGGAAAGAGGAGAACACGCCGGTCATCACCCAGAACGAGAACGGGCCCTGTCCCTTGCTGGCCATTATGAATGTCCTTCTGTTGGCCTGAAGGTAAACCGTGAGTTGTGTGTGATTCTAAACCAGTGTTTTTGTTTGTTGAGGGGGTCCCAGAGGGGTCCCCGAGGTCCCCGAGGGGTCCAGGTCATGCCTTGACTTGTGCTGGAGTAGTCAAGGACGTGGATCCATCTACTTGATATCACAGACATAAAGGTGCTTCTGAAGGTTCTTGGAGTGATGTCCGAGAACCATGGTCCATTCCACGGAGAACCGTGTTTATATGATAGTGATATGAGGGTGAAGAACCACTACATCCAGTGAAGGATCTTTAGACCTTGTAAGGTTTACAGTAAGTCTGCTGGCATTGCACGTTATCTGATCTCAGACCACCAATATGTCGCAGGACGCGGGCTGAGGACATCATGCATTCGCTTCAGCGGTTGTAAAGGTGTCGAAAGGGATCAGACGCAGCAGTGCTGCTGGGAGTGTTTAAACACTGTGTCCACTCACTGTCCAATTTATCAGGATCCACTTCCTACCGAGAGTCTCCACCTTGTAGATGTAAAGTCAGAGACAGAAGCTCATCTGTTTCTGTACAGTTTGTGTTGGCCATCCTCTAGTCCTTCATCAGTGCTCAGGACGCTGCCGGCCGACGCGAGGGGTTTAAACACTCCAGCAGCAACGCTATGCCTGATCCACCTGCACTCAGCAACACACACTTAACACACCACCACCATGTCAGTGTGACTGCAGTGCTGAGAATGACCCACCACCCACATAATATCTGCTCTGTGGTGGTCCTGTGGGGTCCTGATCATTGAAGATCAGGGTGAAAGGAGGAGAATAAAGTCTGTAGAGAAACAGATGAACTACAGTCTGGAATTATAGAACCACAAAGAGCTCCTGTGCGGTAAGAAACGAGGAGGTGGTCCTAATGTAATGGCTGATCAGTGTATCTTTGAACATGTAAAAGACAATATGAAACATTTTCTCTAAATAAGACTTCTTCAAAAATTAATTTAAGAATCATCACTGATATTGTTCAGATAATAGAACTGCCTATACAAAATGGCTGGCCCATGGAAATCTAAAAGTGTTCTACCACTCAGGCCTTTTTCACTCATTATAGAAATAGGTTCCGTTCTGGTTTGTGAACCTAATTTTGAAACGTTCCACACATTTCCACCAGCAAACATAGGTTCCGGAACCTGAAAAGTTCGTTTGCAGCGGGTACTAAAGATTAGTAGGTGTTTCAGCTGGAACCGTGGTGGGCGTGGCTAGTATTACAGGAGGAGGAGCAATGACTTACCGTTCGTCTCATACTGTGTCGCTTTCTTCACGCCTTCATCTCCGTGCTGATCCATGTTGGTCTGGCTTGGCTTTTGAGAAAAAACGCCTGTAACAGAACAAACGCTCGCAGGTCGTCTATACTGGCTACAATCTCACGTCAAGGTTTACTGACCCTGTGCAGCCCCTCTGTTGATGACGTATTCTGTGACGTATCCTTGGTTCCACTAAAACTGCTGTAAATGAAGGATGATTCACTAAAAAAACACCAAAGTTCTAAGGGTTACAAGCCCGAAGGGAACCTGGTCAACAAGCAGGGTTCTTTTGGTGGAACAGAGCTAACAAAGAGCAATTTGAAGCACCTTAAGGGTATGTTTACACCTGTAGTACGTTTGCGCTGGCCAGAATTATCACCTAAGGCAGAAAAGTCTGACGCTGATTGGACGCTGACGCCTGACGCTGACGCCTGACGCTGAAGTCTTGAGCGCCGATGCCTGACGCTGACGCCTGTCGCTGACGTTTGTCGCTGGACGCCTGACGCTGAAGTTCACGCTGACGCCTGACGCTGAAGTCTGGCGCTGACGTCTGACGTCTGACGCTGAAGTCTGACGTCTGACGCTGAAGTCTGTCGCTGAAGTCTGGCGACGCTCGGACGCTTTAGTAAATAACTTGGCTTTAAATCGTCCACCAAACCACATGAGTGAAACCAAGTTGGGCGAACGAGTTTCACCTCTACCGCACGACGTACACTTGAAAGCACAGTCGGTGCATCAAAATGAATCACCACAAACCACAAACCTGCTTATTGGTCAGATCTGTCTGGGGCGGAGCCAGAGACTACCTACAGGAAGGTGGTGAGTTTCGGGCCAGTCACAACAGATCTCATTTACATATCACCTTTAATTCTCAGGGATGGACGCTGCTCGTATGAAACTGAATTTAGACCTTTTCTAGAACCATTTAGAACAAATGAGAACAATGAAGAACGTTGTCCTTTATGTCTCCTTTCTGTCTGTTCTTTCAGTCTCTTCACTTGAACCCGTCTTTTGTAAGGATGTTTTTCTGGAGTCTTAATGCAGCTGTGTCTTTTTAATCATCACTTTCTCGGACAGGTTCTGCTCCAGCCTTTAAAGGATCTTTTTTGTGTCTCGCTGGTCTCGGTCCCTGTTGAGCAGTCCCCGCACGGTCGCAAACAGGGCCGCGTTCTGTTTTCCAGCCTGTGATTCATTTGCATCATAAAGATAACGTTTAATTACTGTGTTTGACGTTTCGCCAGGCCGCAGAGGCTCCGTTCTTGAGGCTTGCCCTTAATCAAAATTAGACTCAGTGTCTCTCAGCATCACACAACTGCTTTTGAAAGCCCACCACGGTCGGCGGAGATGATTGCCATATTGAGGGTGAATTTCAAGCAGACCAGCCTGATTGGACCAGGGCTAGTCTGTGCCTGTGGTCTGCTGGAGCTGACGCCGCACTTCCTGACTTACTGCTGTGAGCTCTACAGGTGCAGCCTTGTCCAGCACCTGTCCAGCACCTGTCCAGCATATTGTAGCAGTTTAGGACCATTTAGGAACTTGTTTCTACAATGTCCCTGTCCATCATGTCAGGTTCCGAATTCATTTTGATTCTTAAGGGTAAAATAAAAAAGGAACCTAGAGCTCAACCTACATACAGACTGACTGATCAGAGAGAGGGGGCGGGGCTGATGATCAACCTGCATACAGACCTGACTGATCAGAGAGGGGCGGCCGATGATCAACCTGCACAGACTCTGACTGATCAGAGAGGTGGCTGATGATCAACCTGTATACAGACTGGACTGGATCAGGAGAGAGGGGGCGGGCTGACGATCAACCTGCATACAGACTGACCTGGATCAGAGAGAGGGGGCGGGGCTGACCACCAACCCAAAGGCAGACTGACTGATCAGAGAGAGGGGGCGGGTTGACGATCAACCTGCATACAGACTGACTGATCAGGAGAGAGGGGCGGGGCTGACGATCAACCTGCATACAGACTGACTGATCAGAGAGAGGGGGCGGGGCTGATGATCAACCTGCATACAGACCCTGACTGGATCAGGAGAGAGGGGCGGGTTACATCAACCTGCATACAGACTCTGACTGATCAGAGAGGGGCGTGGGCTGATGCTCAACTCTGCATACAGACTCTCTGACTGATCAGGAGAGAGGGGCGGGCTGATGATCAACCTGCATACAGACCTGACTGATCACAGAGAGAGGGGCGGGCTGATGATCAACCCGCATACAGACCGGACTGATCAGAGAGAGGGGCGGCTGATACCAACTCCGCATGGCCAGACTCTGACTGATCAGAGAGAGGGGGCGGGCTGATGATCAACCTGCATACAGACTCTGACTGATCAGAGAGAGGGGCGGGCTACGATCAACCTGCATACAGACTCTGACTGACTCAGAGAGGGGGCGGGCTGATGCTCAACCTGCATACAGACTCTGACTGATCAGGAGAGAGGGGCGGGCTGATGATCAACTCTGCATACAGATTCTGACTGATCAGAGAGGGGCGGGGCTGATGCTCAACTCAGCATACAGACTTCCACTGATCGGGAGAGGGGCGGCTGATGGATCAACCTGCATACAGACTCTGACTGATCAGAGAGAGGGGCGGCTGATGATCAAACTGCATGTTTGCACTGGACTGATCAGAGAGAGGGGGCGGGCTGACGATCGAACCAGATACAGACTGACTGATCAGAGAGGGGCGGGGCTGATGATCAACCTGCATACAGACCACCTGATCAGAGAGAGGGTGGGGCTGATGCTCAACCTGCATACAGACTGACTGATCAGAGAGAGGGGCGGGCTGATGATCAACCTGCATACAGACTCTGACTGATCAGAGAGGGGGGGCGGGGCTGATGATCAAAATATAAAAAGTACTGAAATGAGGCCACGTTCTAAAGGTTAATTAAGCTCTTAATTATTGAGAACAAGATCAACATTATTGTTTATTAGAAAAAATAAAGGCGAACGAATATTACGTATTTTATCAGCTGCTGTATTTTTTCCAGTAAATTCAGTAAAATGCGAACGTTAATGTTGATAAAATGTCATATTTAAGTTTGTTTAAGGATTTGAGACTCGTTTTCATCAAAATATTCATCGAACAGACTGTTTTTATCACGATCAGTGCATCTCAAAAATGTAGGACATTGTGAAAAAGTGTATTTTTGTTCGTAAATGTGTTATAATGCAGTCATATATGTTCTTTGCATTACATGTAAAGTGATTTATTTCAAGCTTTTCAAGATTTATTTTTAATTTTGATACTGATTTGTAATTTTGTCAAACTGTTTTTAAACTAAAATTTGATTTTCATAAGCTATAAGTCATCCTGATCAAGAGTGAAGTATGAAATATGTCACTTTTCATGTAATGAATATTAAATCTGAGCAGTATTCTGATGTTCTGAGATGCAGTAATGTTTATATTTTATTATGTTGTATTGATTTTTAAATGTTATTAATGCAGCTCATATTTAATAATCTAGAATAAAAGTCCCGTGAGTGACAGATCATTTATTTACTGGGGAACAGTAGTGAACAGTAGTGAACAGTTCGACTGTTAGTGTTCGATTTGTGGTGGCTCAGTGGTCAGAGTGTTACGTTATTGATCACAGGATCGAGGGCTCAATACCTCCGTCCACTTAGGCTCTCAGGCTGACCTTGTGCTCCGACCTTGGCTTTCTGGACCAGAACAGCTGAGAGAAGATTCCAGTTTACTGTAGAAATAGAATGAAATCTGACTCTCTCACACATTTCACATCAACCTTTCTGTTCTGCTCAGGTCAAGCTTCCACTAATGATGCCGTGGTAGACTACCACCGCACAGCCAGATGGAGTATCTGGGTGAGTACGTTTGGCCACTGTGTGTGTGTGTGTGTGTGTGTGTGTGTGTGTGTACACTCCCCATAAACTTCTGATAAAACATAAAAGTGAAGAAATGTCTTTTAAACATCAAATTTTCTTCTGGATCATCTGCTGAAGATCAAACGCAGGACTTGAGGAGACTGTCCCAGTTAAACCCCAGACACATTAGTGTACTTGCTCTTGATTGTTGAAGTGAGTGGATCACCATATTAGATCTAAAGAGCTCTCTGAGGTCTTCAGAAAGAAGGCTGTAGATGCAGATGAGCCTCAGAATGGGCTTTGAAAAGATCTCAGCACAGCTAGAAATCAGCTACAGTCGGTTCCACGGTTTGGACCATTTTGACTGCCCTCTGAATGTCTGTAAATAGGAGGAGTAATGGTGATTGAGAGGTTTTGTGTGAACGTGAGGAGAACCGCATTGCCTATAGCTGGCCCCTTGTTGGATGCAACACCAGCTAACAAGCGTGACTGGGAGGAGAACGCTGCTGAATGTTCTGCACTTAAACATCTGTAAGCATGTGGGCTATAAAAAACAGCCAGGCACACTGGTTGGAAACGTCTGGATGTTCTGGAAATTGCCTGGAGGTTCTCTCGCTGACTGTTAGTTTGCCCCGCGTACGCAGTTCTGGGCTGCAGGCTGTGTGTGAATAACAGGACCGGGCTGGGCGCTGTTCTTCTTTGCGCCTGCTAGACCTGCTTGTAGGACCTGCTACGCAGCTTTCTAGGTCGGTGCGGGTTGTGTTCCTCACTAGCTGTAGCGTTTCACGCCGCTTCAGCCCCATCAGCACCCTGCTGTTCTGGGAGGAAGACCGCGTACGCCATTAGAGTAGACCTGTGTGTAGAAGGTCTGGAGACAATATCAGCCAGAACTTTAAAGCCACCCGTCTAATGATGTGTAGATCTTGTGCCACCTAAACAGCTCTGACTTGTGGAGATCCGGACTCTAGTACCGTATACTGGTCAGAGACTCAGTCTGACCGGCTCTGAGAGTAATCTAGTAGAGTATACTGGTCAGAGACTCAGTCTGACCGACTCTGAGAGTAATCTAGTAGTGTTTACTGGCCAGAGACTCGGCCTGACCGACTCTGAACCTGACTGGAACCAGGTGGAACTGAAATTTGTTCACAAGTCCATCATCTGCCTCCTATTACGTAAAGACATTTATTGCTGGGCAGCCAATGCGCTCGGACGAAAGCTAACAGATATCTAACCACCCGGAGAGAGCACGGCCAATCAGATTCCACAAGCAGCATGACTTCGTTTAAGTGACCAGCGCTCTGGTGCTGATGGAGAGCACCAGATCAGGGGAATGCCCATGTCTTTCCCACCACCATCAGAGTAGAAACTTGATTCCCTCTTCTACTCTGCCCTGCTGCCCCCCTTTCCCCTCATGCGCCCTGGCATCGTGCCCAGTGCCGTAACACGCAGGGGAGGATGGAGGGTGGGTGTCTTCTTACAGTAAAGACTAACGTACAAAGCTCTGAGAGGGCCTCCAGCGTCGCTGTTGCTAAGCCCTGATTGATTCTGTTCCTGGCATGGCTCCGAGTTCCCATTAGGCTACTCCGGCGTTCTCCTGCCTGGTCTGCGCGCCGCGGCGACTGTAGCGTGCGGCCGCCTGTCGACAGTGAATGAGCTCTTGTTGAGGAAGCCAGATGCAAGATGCTGATGCAACTGCTCTTCCAGCCTTTTCAGCACAGTTTCTGCAGCCATCTGCGTCTGTTCCATAAGCTCCACTCCTGCAGACCGCAAACAGCACTAAATCCTCTGATAACGGGGTTGATGATGTGCCGCGCCATCCATCTGTTTCTCTGCAGACTTCATCTCTCCGGTCCACCCTGATCTTTCAATGGTCAGGACCCCACAGGACCACCACAGAGCAGATATGATGGGTGGTGGGTCATTCTCAGCACTGCAGTCATCAATGTGCGGTGTTAGTGTGCTGAGCTGGTACGCGATCAGGCGCTATGTTTAAACACCGCCATTCAGCGTGCGGTAGACCTCCAGAGTGATTTGAAGCCCAGAATATCGGCATGAAGGGCTCCGAAACTGCAGCCTGCGATGTTCGGGAATTGGAGGTGTTGATGTTTGTATCAGTATCTTCGTTGTACGTCTCTTTATACGTCTGAAACGGGAACTCTGTGTTGCTGTTATGAAGAACACCAGCTGCTGAGTTATGTGACGGCCCGCAAGTCCTGTAAGGGGTCCAGATTAGTCACGCTGACACGGTCCAGGGAGCGGGCGAGCAACAGCGTGAGCGTGGTGTGTTGATGCTCCTCAGATGTTGTGCACTATTTCTGTAAATAGGTGGTGTAATAGAGAGCAGGACATCTCTGAGTCCAGCTTGCAGCTAAAACGAGAGACGGTGTAGTAGAGAAGCAGTGGACACACCGACTCACACGACTCAGCACGTCCTGCTCTGGAACGCTTTGGTCTCTTTCTGGTGGTAGATGCTCCACTTTGACAAGTGCGAGAGCTTCCTGTAGGTCCTTGTGGTTCTCCTCTGGGGCTGAACTTGCTAGAACGGTCTGATCTGGTCATCTTTTAAATCCCTTCTCAGAATCATCTGCCATCAGGATTAAAATGATGTTCAGAAGATGTTTCTTCAGCTGTGTTCAGTGATCTCACCTCCATCTCTCAAACTGAAGGGTTTAAACACTCCCACATCATATCTGCTCTGTGGTGGTCCTGTGGGGTCCCGATCATTGAAGATCAGGGTGAAAGGAGGAGAATAAAGTTCTGCAGAGAAACATGGTCATAACGCTGTGGCTGGTGATGTTATGTTCTTTCTCCGGTTCTCCCAGCTTTCTGATGCACGCTCTTCTGAGGCGCGAAAATACGCTTACATGTAGCTTAAAAGCAAACCTGCACGAATAATGATGAAGGGCTCCTGAAGGTGTATTCTCTGAGCATGTTATGGGGGTCTCTGCTACAGAAATGTGGGTCTTCAGTGCAGATGAAGACAGTGTTTCCAGAAATGTTCCCATCCATCGTTTCTTCTACAGTCAAGGGGCATCAACGTCTGCTTTTCGGAGAAAGCTTTCCACTGGATGATGGAGCATTGCTGTGAGGTTGTGATTGCCCTCAGCCCAAGGAACATTCTTGCGGTCAGGTGCTGGGGTGGGAAGAACTGTTCTGTCCCTCTAACTCATCCCGTAGGATCTGGATGGAGCTCCATCTCCCAGAGAGCACAGATCCTCTGCTCCACAGCCCAGTGCTGGGGTGCTTTATACCCCACCAACCCACACCTGCCACTGGTTATGGTGACCTTAGTCTCGTGCCAGTGCTTTTCGGTGGAGATTATGTGGGCTGGTTCAGCAGATGGTACACAAAGAGCTGTGCTGGGAGAGAGAAGACAGAAATGCTCACATCTTAAGATCAGAGTAACCTACAGAGATGATACTCAAATCAGAACTTGTGTCCAAATTAAATCCCAGTTTAAAAGCCAAAGGAGCTTCCAGTGCATGTTTACTGCTCCGTCCACGTGAACATTACGAACCTGCATACAGACTCTGACTGATCAGAGAGGGGGGCGGGCTGACGTCAACTCCGGCAGACAGCAGACTCCCTGACTGATCAGAGAGGGGGCGGGCCACGCCAACCCAGTACAGACTCTGGACTGATCAGAGAGAGGGGCGGGCTGATGATCAACCTGCATGGGCAGACTCTGACTGATCAGAGAGAGGGGGAGGGGGCTGGATGATCAACCTGCATACAGACTCCTGACTGATCAGAGAGAGGGGCGGCTGATGATCAACCTGCATACAGACTCTGACTGATCAGAGAGAGGGGCGGGCCGAGATCAACTCTGCACACAGACTCTGACCCATCAGAGAGAGGGGCGGCTGATGCTCAACCCAAAGCAGACTCTGACTGATCAGAGAGAGGGGCGTGCGCTTGACATCTCACCTTCTGGTTATGGTTTAAATCGAGACGGGAGGAGCTGTTTGCTCTCTCTTCTCACACAGTGTTCAAATTTCAGAATAAAAGTCCTGAGACGATACTGATACATAAAAATAATTCAGGTTCATATTATTATAAAAAATCTGTCAATTTATTCAAATATTTATATTTCGAGTTCTGTTTATGTTTATCTCACATGAAGACACATTTGAGTAGGTTCTCAAGACGCTCAATGCCAACGCTTTTGGTGAATAAAAACTACGACAAGCTACAAAAACGTCCCTGTAAAGACGCTTTGCAGCTCTTTTGTGTTTAAACATGTTAATCAGAAAGTCCAAACAGCACTGACGGAACGGAACCAAGCAAAGGATCTCCAAGAAGGGATTCCTGATTGGACTGGTTTGTGGTGGTTTGTTCACAGAGTCCTCCTCACCGATCGAGACGCCCCGCGGTTGGTGGTTCAAATGACGCTTTGAACATCACGGTGTCGAAATATTCAGTAAATGGTATCGCATTACTAAGATAATCATCACCACAGCCTAAACTTCCTCCTGATCTAATATAGGAACATGTGGCTCCTCTAAATGCAGAATCTGATGTGACACTCGGCTTTAGATCCGCCAGCCCCACCCAGCCTGAGCCTTGAGGTCAGACTCCATTATTTTCAAAGCAGAGGCTGGACAGCTGGACGGTGGAGACCCAGTCCAGTCCAGTTTAGCCGCGCTGCTTTTCCTAAGCCTCCCTGTTTGCCTATGAAGACGTCATTATATTACACTGCGACCAAAAGTATACGGACACCACCTTGTTTTTTGTTATATAACATGAAACAGAACAAAGCAGCAAAAGAATTTGATCGTCCAACATCAGTACCTGACCTCACTGACGCTCTCGTGGCTGAATGCAATCACATCCTCACCTCACATCGGGCTGCGCAATACAGTAAAAATATCGCCACCAGCCGGTGACACAACGCTGGACACTTTATTACGGCGGTGGTGTGTTGTGCGTTCGTCCACCGTCCACCTATCGACACCCTACTGCGCCCTTGTAGACGTAAAGTCCGGCAGAAGCTCATCTGTTTCTGCACAGTTTGTGCTGGTCAGCCCCAGTCCTTCATCATGCTCACAGGACGCTGACCGCAGGACGCTGTCGGCTGGATATTTCTGGTCGTGGATCAGTTCTCGGTCCAGCAGACACTGAGGCGTTTAAACACTCCAGCAGCACTGCTGTATCTTGATCCATGCTGATGAAAGACCCACCAGGATGCTAACAGCCCCCCCACCAGAACCAGAAGGCCATAATTAATGGACTGGTTCCAGTGGACAGCATCCATCTTGTATTATGTCCAGTAACTGTGCTCTGTCATCTGTTATTGTTTTATTCCTGAGCAAACAGTGACACACACACACACACACAACACACACTCTCTCACACACACACAAACACACACACACACACGCAAATGCATTTACCACTTAGTGGTCAAGAGGCCGAAACCTCCAGTAATTGAGGAACTGAAAGTGCTCAGACGTTCTGCCAAGCTGATTTCTCCTCTTCATTTAAATGAAGAGCTTTCTGAGAAGCCAGCTATGAGTTGATTAGATTTGTTATGTTTTTAAGGATGTCCAGTGTGCAGGATAGGGGATTTCCAAACCACAGATTAGTCGCATGAATTCGACCATCTGACTGTTCATATTGAGATGATGATCATCCTGCATACAGACTTCTGGACTGATCAGAGAGGGTAATGATGATCAACCTGCATACAGACTTCTGACTGATCAGAGAGAGGGGGCGGGCTGATGATCAACCTGCATACTGAGACCTGGGACTGATCAGAGAGAGGGGGCGGGCTGATGATCAACCTGCACACAGACTCTGACCGATCAGAGAGAGGGGGGCGGGCTGATGATCAACCTGCACAGCAGACTCTGACTGATCAGAGTAGAGGGGGCGGGGTCAGATGATCAACTTGCATGGTTGCAGACTCCCACTGATCAGAGAGAGGGGGCGGGGCTGATGATCAACCCATACAGACTCTGACTGATCAGAGAGAGTGGGCGGGCTGACGATCAACCTGTAAACAGACTCTGGATGACGAGAGAGGGGCGAAGACATCAACCTGGCATACAGACCTGGACTGATCAGAGAGAGGGGGCGGGCTGATGATCAACCTGCATACAGACTCTGGATTGATCAGAAAGAGGGGCGGGGCTGATGATCAACCTGCATACAGACTCTGACTGATCAGAGAGAGGGGCGGGCTGACGATCAACTCCAGAAACAGACCTACTGATCGAGAGAGGGGCGGGCTGACATCAACTCCAAAGGTAGACCCTGATTGATCAGAGAGAAAGGGCTGACGAATCAAATCGCAGACTCTGGATTACCTGAGAGAGAGGGGCGGGCTGATGTGATCAAACGTATCGCGGAAACTACAAAAACATCCCACAAACTTGGCTTTTAAAGATTAAACTACTTATTTATTAGTGATTTAATTCATACAGCAGGTAGTAGATGGAGTGGAGGAGAGAGGGGATGGATGCAGGAGGAGAGAGGAAGTGGCAGTCAGGAGCTGGACTGGGTTTTCCTGGGCGGAGGGAACGGGAGGCGTCCGAGCCGAGCAGCTTGTGCTGGGGCTACATTCTTGGCATCGGGCTGAAAGTGTGTGAATGTGAGGAGGAGAAGAAAGCTGCCCAGCTAGTGCTTTTCATCGTCCTTCTGGCAGGCTTCAAAGATCTCACCCTCCTGCTCCTGGAGTCAGGACCTTCAGATGAGCACAGAACCAGCGCCAAAGCCACAGAGCTCAGAAAGAATGTTAGGAATTTTGGGTCCAATTAAATAGTCCACATTGCCAGCCCACTTGATCTCTGGGACATTTGGGTCCAGCAGCAGTTCCTCAGAACCTCCTCTGTAATAAACCAAACTGTTCTCTGCAGACCTTATTCTCTCCTCACCCTGATCTCAGCAGATCGGACCTCAGGGATCCACTGCCAGAGCAGCCAGGATGTGGATGGTGGGTCGTCCTCAGCACTGCAGTCACACTGACGTGGTGGTGGTGAGTTTATCAGATACAGCAGTGCTGCTGGAGTGTTTAAACACCGTGTCCACTCACTGTCCACTATGACACTCTGACCTAGTTGCTCTTACTGGGGGATGACGAGCTGAGAAAAGGGGTTAAAGCCCGTTTACTCCTGTAAGGGTGGTTTTCACACTGAGCTCCGAGGCTAGAGACGCAGATAAAGGCATCTGTAATAAAGGACACGCTCAACACACCTCCTCACTGCACACACAGGCACAACAGCGCCTCCTTCTGGAGAAAAGCAGTGACGCAGAACAGCTCCATTCCGAGTGGATTTGAGCCGTGAAGTCCATTTGACTCGTTTTGTAATGAATTGAACTGTGAGATGTCCAGCCCTGCTGTCCCTACAGATCCAAAGTGAAAGCGCTTGAGGACGGAAAACGTTCGTGCCATCTTTAAACACCATTTAGTGCTCACCCACAGCCACAGCGTGTGATCCAGCCAGACAGTCCAAGCAGATGGTGAGAAGCAGTCATCCTCGCCCAGCGTTGCAGGATAGAATCGATCGCAGTAGCTTCTAAGTGAGTATGAACCAAACTCGGGTTTGATTATGGTCAGCGCCGCCCTGTGTGTTCAGATCCGCAGGGCTGTGTGTGCGTAGAATTCCAATCAGGTAGATGGCAGATGCTGGTGCTGGTCCCAGTGCTGGTGGTCAGTTGGAGAGTTTGTGTGCTCTATTTCTCTCTAATTTATCCCATAACACAGGACCACCTAGTTTCTCCCTTCACTGTCCATCCACTGTCTCCTCTGATCACACAGGAGCACGTTGTAGTTCTAGAATTCCATCTGTTTCTCCTCCTTTCACCCTGATCTTCACGATCAGGACCCCACACAGAGCAGATATGATGTGTGGTGGGTCGCCCTCAAAGCACTGCAGATTAACCCTTATTCACAAACTAAAGGAACTGAAATCCTGCTGCAGAACTTTATTACTGGGTCTTTAAAGTGATATTGATTTTAATACGCAGGCTGGAGTTTGCATTCACACGCCCATCTTGACATTCCGAATCCACTCTCCAGTTCAGTCACGCAACCCAGGAGAATCGAACTTCAGTCTGCCGCGGGGGCAGTGGTTTTACCCCCCTGCTCTAAACAGCAGCATTAACGTTATTGACCAAACGTCTAAATGAACCAAACTGACCGATCAGTTCGTTTGAACTTTTAAAAGGAGAGAAATGAGCGGAAAGATCTGGGTTGCCGCTTCCGCTGATCTGGATTCATTGACAGAGCAGATGGTGTTAAGATGGCGTGTTTCGCCTGTGTGTGTGTGTGTGTGTGTGTGTGTGTGTGTGTCTGTTTTAAAGTGCTTTTAATGAGTGCTCTCTCTCTCTCTCTCTCTCTCTCTCTCACAGGAGATTACATCCTCGATGCCAAACCGAAGGAGATCTCCGAGGCCCAGCGGCTGAACTATGAGCAAGTAAGGACCTTTAACTGATCTCTGCTCTCCAAACATACAGCCCTGATCTCACTGGACGCTAGAAACACCTTACTCCAGCTTAGGTTGGTCCCAGTGAGTGGACGTCCAAGGTGGTGTTTCCAATAAAGCGCTGCAGCACAGATTTTCCCATGTTCATGCTGGAGCTGAGGGACGACTAAGGAGACATCGACACAGGTTACAAACAGACACACAACGCCGCAGAACGCTGCACCTTCTCACCTCCGTTCCTAAAATAGCCCTTTCTGGCCTCATGCAGTTGGAGAACTGTTGAGCATCTGAAGCTTATGGAAGTGCTAATTATTCAGTACGTACCAATTATTCAGTACATGCTAATTATTCCGTACGTACCAATTATTCAGTATGCTAATTATTCCGTGACGCATCAATTATTCCGCATGCTATCATATTCGTGACGCACATTATTCCGTGACGTAATTCAATTATTCAGCACATGCCAATTATTCAGTACATGCTAATTATTCCACGCACTAACATTCAGTACATGCCACTATTCGCATATGCGCAATTATTCCGCACGTAATCAATTATTCAGCATAATTATTCAGTACATGCAATTATTCCGCACGCATTCAATTATTCAGTACATGCCAATTATTCAGTACATGCTAATTATTCCGGCACGCACTTTAATTATTCAGTACATACAATTATTCAGCACATGCCAATTATTCCGTTATACTTAATACTATTCAGTACATGCCAATTATTCAGACGCACTAAATTATTCAGTACATGCCAATTATCAGCAATATGTTAATTATTCCGCACGCACAATTCATATTCAGTACATGCCAATTATTCAGTACATGCTAATTATTCAGACGTACCAATTATTCAGTACATGCCAATTATTCCACACAATTATTCAGTACATGCCAATTATCAGCAGCACTATTCCGCACGCACTAATTATTCAGTACAGAAGCACTATTCCGGTGACGCATTGACTATTCCGCACGCACAATTATTCGCACGCATTCAATTATTCAGTACATAAGACTATTCCGTACGCACTGCCACTATTCCGCACGCACCCACCATTCAGCACATGCCAATTATTCAGTACATGCTACTCATTCCGTGACGTATTCAATTATTCCGCACGCACTCAATTATTCAGCATACGCCAATTATTCAGTACATGCTAATTATTCCGCATGCCACCACTATCCGCACGCATTCAATTATTCAGTACATGCCAATTATTCAGTACATGCTAATTATTCCGCACGCACGCAATTATCGTACATGCTAATTGACTCCAGACGCACACCATTCGCATTTAACAATTATTCCAGACGCAGCTCACCATTATATTATTCAGTACATGCCAATTATTCACACTACCTATTCAGCATGCCAATTATTCGCATGATGCTAATTATTCGTATCGCACACCATTCCGCACGCACGCACCTATTCAGCACATAATTATTCGCACGCACTAAATTATTCAGCACACGCCAATTATTCGCATGATGTTGTTTATTCCGCATTTATCACAATTATTCCAGACGTACCACCATTCAGTACATGCAATTATTCAGTACATGTTAATTATTCCGCACGCACTCAATTATTCCGTATCGCATCAATTATTCCGGTGACGTACTAAATTATTCAGTACATACCAATTATTCGTACATAATTATTCAGTACATGCTAATTATTCAGACGCATCAATTATTCCGTATGCCTGTACTATTCCGCACGCACTCCACCATTTTCAGTACATGCCAATTATTCAGTACATGCTACCATTCCGCACGCATAATTATTCCGCATTTTACTCAAATTATTCAGTACATACTAATTATTCGCACGCACAATTATTCAGTACATAGCACTATTCGACGCACTACAATTATTCAGCATACAAGCAATTTATTCCGCACGCATTTCAATTATTCAGCATCATTCGCACGCATTTCAATTATTCAGTACATGCTAATTATTCAGTGACGTACTAATTATTCTGACGCATCAATTACATATTAGTACATGCTAATTATTCCAGACGTATCAATTATTTCAGTACATACCAATTATTCCTGCGACGCTAATTATTCAGCACATGCCAATTATTCGCACGTACTAACGAGTCCAGTACATAATTATTCAAGACGTTATTTCAATTATTCCTACGACGCACACCATTCAGTACATACCAATTATTCATGTACATGCTAATTATTCCAGACGAACAATTATTCCGGACACGTACTAAATTATTCAGTACGCTAATTATTCCTAAGACGCACTCACTCCATATTCGTTATACATACCAATTATTCCGCTGCACGTACCAATTATTCAGTACATGCTAATTATTCCGCACGCATTCACCATTCAGTACATGCTGTATCATTCAGACGCATTAATTATTCGTGACGCACTAAATTATTCAGTACATGCTAATTATCTTATCGCAGATCAATTATTCAGTACATACCGAATGATCTGGCACATGCCAATTATTCCGTACGTACCAATTATTCAGTATTTAATTCATCATTAAATACTTCAGTAAATGTTCAGTATCTTCTAATTGTTCCTAATTATTCGTTCATTACCTACTAATTGTTGAATAAGTAGCAGTGAAGTTAAGTCCCCTCCCGCGGTCCTGCTAAGGGTCTTTAGGTTGAAAGGGTTAATAAAAGTACTGGTTTGCGGTTCAGAATGATCGGATCAGATCGGATCTGATCTGCATGTCCTTAAATGCACAAAGCGATTCATCTGATTATGAACTGAAAGTCGGACGGATGTTGTGAATTGTGTTTTATGTAATTGCAGACGTGCGTGGAGGACGGGGAGTGTACTGGGGGAGGGGACGATGCTGGACATAATGTGCTTTGTCCTACAGAGACTTCACATGTAACAGAGAGAGAGAGCAGAGAGGAGAGATTCAGAGAGAGAGACACACACAGAGAGAGAGAGACACACAGAGAGACAGAGAGAGAGAGAGAGAGAGAGAGAGAGAGAGAGAGTCACTGTTTAAAGATGCAGAGGAGAGCAGAGTGAGAGTAAAAGAGAGGGAGGAAGTGTGTCTTCCTCCTGCTGTCTGACACAGTTCCTCCTCCTGGCCTCCTGCTCTCTGCTCCTCCTCCTCTCTGCTCCTCCTGTTTGAGGAGCGTGGCAGTGTGCCAGAACATCTGTGAATATTGTATGTGTGCATGTAGGAGAGGGGAGTGAATGAGAGGCATACGGTGCATAACAAGAGAGAGTGAGTTGCACATGGTGAAGTGTGTGTGTGTGTGTGTGTGTGTGTGTGTGTGTGTGTGTGTGTGTGTGTGTGTGTGTGTGTGTTTCAGAGATGCACTCCAGTAGAGCAGCACTACTCTAGAACCCTGTGCACTTTATATTTCTATGTTTTATAAATTAAAAAAAGTGTTTCGGACTCTGAGTCGGTCTGTCCACGCTGCAGCTCGCGCCTCTGCGCCTCTCGCCTGCCTCGCCCTGCCTCAGCTTGCTCTGCTTTCTGCCTCGGCTTGCCTCCCGCCTGCCCGCAGCTTTGGGTACTGAATTTAAATAATGAGATCCCGAGTACAAGGGCCTAAAATGAGCTTCCTCCACTGGGTGGCTGGACTCTCCCTAGAGAGTTCAGTCATCCGGGAGGGGCTTGGGTCGGGGTCAGTGTGTGTGTGTGTGTGTGTGTGTGTGTGTGTGTGTGTGTGTGTGTGTGTGTGTGTGTGTGTGTGTGTGTGTGTGTGTGTGTGTGTGTGTGTGTGTGTGTGTGTGTGTGTTGTTTCTTCTCCACTCTCACTTCTGAATGCTTGGATCTATTTTTGAATGTGGGCTTGAAAGAGTGAGGATGCTTGGTTTAAAATAGCTGTGTGTGTGTGTGTGTGTGTGTGTGTGTGTGTGTGTGTGTGAGAGAGTAGGTGGAAGCTGGTTGTTCTGTGCTGTTAAACTGAGCGAGCTCCAGGCCCCTCTGTCCAGCGTTAGTCCGTCCTCGTACAGTCTGATCACTTGAGCAAATGAAGCTGAAACGCACAGCTTGCCAAACCCTGCAAAGAACTGCCAATACATATTAGACTCTCTTGAGCATAAACTGGTCACCACTGATGTCCCGAAGCTTTAGGATTCAGTACTCAACAGAAACTCAACGACTCCAGAGATCGATCTCCGCTTCATATGAGTCGATATCAGATCATTCGAACGAAGATCCTCTTGAATCCAAAAATCGACGTCTGAAGCCCACCCCATCCGTCAGAATCCGACCGGTTAGATCTGACCGAGGTCTCTTTAGGACTGTGGTCTGTCCTGCTCTGCTGACTCATCTCAGTGTGGCCATCTGCTTTAGTGTCTCTTGTGGAACAAACTGCATTTCTCAGGCGCCCACGGGTTTGGCGTTGTTCTTCTTGTGAACGTTTTGCTTTGGTTCCTCCGTGAGATTCAATTTCAGCAAGCTTGGAAAGGAAGTGCTTTTAATCATTGCTGGTTTTAAGCCTGGCTAGATCTTCGGCCATCGACTGCTTTTGTTTCTCTCTGGACGCAGTGGGTCATGACTGCGGGTGTTCAGACTGTGGGAAAAAGAGACGGGGAGAGAGAGGGACGTGAGACTAGGAGACGGTGGAGCTTCTAGTTCATCCAGAGCCACAGCTGTTCAACACGCCAGCAGTACCGCCCTATTCTGGCCAGACTCGGGCAGCCCGTAGTATACTGGAAATAGAACAACTAGAAATCAGCCATCTAAAGTGTGGAGAACATTTAAATAAACTACCACATGACCAGATCAGACCGTCTCCAGCAAGTTCAGCCCAAGAGCAGAACCACAAGAATCCCAAAATGTTCATCACGGATCTACTGGTAGCTCTCACCACAGTTGCTGTCATGTTGCATCTTACCATCAGAAAGCGAGCAGAGAAAGAGCAAGACTAGTGTTCTAGAGAACATCTAGACAAAGAGCAGGACTTCTCTGAACAACGTGCTTTGGACACAGTATTTAATCCAAAGGAATTATTTGGACACAGTAACAGAAGACATGTTTGACACAAACCAAACACAGCAGTTGAGCAGAAGAAGCTCAAACCAGCTGTGAAGTATGGTGGTGGAAGTGTGATGGCTCCCAGCCGCTTGCTCTGCTGCTTCACATGGCTGTGTGTGTGTGTGTGTGTGTGTGTGTGTGTGTGTGTGTGTGTGTGTGTGTGTCCAGCAGGGATATTGGGACAAATGCAGGCCACACACACACAGGCGGATGGGGTAAGCCGGCAACAAAAGACTGGAGCAGGCCTGAATGGGGCCAGTGGGAGGGTGGGTTTTGGTTGAGCTGACGACCTTGTTTCACCTCCGGCCCCCAGTGCCCACACTGGGCCCACGCTGGGCCAATACTGGGCCTCACTTCCTGGCACCCACTGGAACAGTTTGTGCCATACTGAATCACCCTGGAGCGGGTTCCAGGACAGTGACTCACCACAGCACGAGTTAGTGAGCAGTTTGGCGAAGGTATCAACTGTAATGTCTGTTTAGCTTCCTGGGAGGGTGGACTCATCCAGTCAGGATCGCACTGCATCTGTCCTAGTTGATACTGACTGTGTCCCCCCCCCTCTCTGTTTAGAATATGAGCGACGCGATGGCGGTCCTACATAAACTGCAGACGGGTCTGGACGTGAATGTGAAGTTTACGGGGGTCCGTGTGTTTGAATACACTCCGGAGTGCATTGTCTTCGACCCGCTGGACATCCACTTCTACCACGCCGGCTGGTCATCTTCAAGTAAAAGTGAAACACACTGGCACCTCTACACTGGGACACACCAAAAGAGAAACTCAGAGCCTTCTTCACCTGAAGTAAATAAATAGCAGCATGACATCTAATCACACACACACACACACACACACACACACACACACACACACACACACACACACACACTTGGACTTATTATAAGAAATATTGATACACACATATTTATAGAACACAGAAGTGCCAATCCACTGTGAGTTTACCTGTCCACCAGTGGAGGACGGGTTCTCCTTTAGAGCCTTGGTTCCCCCCAAGTGTGACTGTTAGAGAAGTGGTTAGGAGAGAAGGACAGGTAACAGACGTCACGGTCAGTGTCACAGCCCAGCTTTGCTGACCTAACCAGCTGGTCATGTGATCACAGCAGGTCCAAAGTGTGCCTTAAAGCCTGCTTCTGCACTGTAAGTGTGTTTTCACACTGAGGCCTCCAGCTTAGTGACACAGATAAAGGTTCTTTAAAATAAAGGACACGCCTCCAACACACCTCCTCACTGCACACACAGCACAACAGCACCAGATGAAGATTCGATGAAGATCACAGAACAAGTGTGAGATCTTATAAATACAGTTACAGTTTATTAGTCCACTCCAATCATCTGTCTAAGTGCTGCTTTTTCTCTCTCTCTGCCCTTTCTCTCTCTCTGTCTGTCTCTCTCTCTGCCCCCTCTCTTCTCTCTGCCCTCTCTCTCTCTCTGTCTTCTCTGCCTCGGCCTGTCTCTCTCTGTCTCTCTCTGTTCTTTCTCTCTCTCTCTGTCTCTGCCCTCTCTCTCTCTGCCCTGTCTCTCTGTCTCTCTCTGCCCCCTCTCTCTGTCGGCCCTCTGTCTCTCTCTCTGCTCCTCTCTCTCTCTGTCTCTCTGTCTCTCTCTCTCTCTCTGTCTTCTCTGTCTCTCTGTCTGTCTCTCTCTGTCTCTCTGCCTTTTCTCTCTGCCCCTGTCTCTCTCTGCCCTGTCTCTCTCTGTCTCTCTGTCTCTCTGTCTGTCTCTCTGTCTGCCCTCTCTCTCTCTGCCCTCTCTGCCCTCTCTCTGTCTCTCTCTCTCTCTCTCTGTCTCTCTCTGTCTCTGTCTGCCCTCTGTCTCTCTGCCCCTTTCTCTCTGTCTCTGCCCCCTCTCTGGCCTCTGTCTCTCTGCCTTCTCTCTGCCCTCTCTGTCTGCTCCCTCGCCTCTCTCTCTCTGTCTCTCTCTGCCTCTCTCCCTGCCCTCTCTTCTCTGCCCTCTCTCTCTCTCTGTCTCTCTGCCCCCTCTCTGCCCCCTCTCTGCCCCTCTCTCTCTGTCTCTCTCTCTGTCTCTCTCTCTCTCTCTCTGCCCTCTCTGTCTCTCTCTGCCCTGGTTCCCTCTCTCTCTCCTCTCTCTGTCTCTCTTCTCTCTCTCTGTTCTCTCTGTCTGTCTCTGTCTCTCTGTAGATGTCTGATATAGTGAAGGCGGTGGGGAACTGCAGCTATAATCAGCTGGTGGAGAAGATAATCAGCTATAAACAGTCGGAGAGCAGCGAGATGGCTGGAGAAGGTATATATGCCCTTTTTCATCTCCATCATTTACCCTGTGTGTGTGTGTGTGTGTGTGTGTGTGTGTGTGTGTGTGTGTGTGTGTGTGTGTGTGTGTGTGTGTGTGTGTGTGTGTGTGTGTGTGTGTTTCCTGTATGCACTGTAGAGAGTGAGAAAGAGAAATGTGTGTTTATGTTTTTCCTTTGAATTAATGTTTCATGACACACACACACACACACACACACACACACACACACACACAAACACGTTCTTTCTGTTTCTGTAGTTCTACTCACTGCAGCATTTGTACATGACCACCTTCTTGTTTCTCCTCACTGTCCACTCCTCATCGTCTCCTCTGATCACACAGGAGATCTTTGTGGTTCTATAATTCAGACTGTAGTTCATCTGTTTCTCTGCAGACTTTATTCTCCTCCTTTCACCCTGATCTTCAATGATCAGGACCCCACAGGACCACCACAGAGCAGATATTATGTGGGTGGTGGGACATTCTCAGAACTGCAGTCACACTGACATGGTGGTGGTGTGTTTAAACCCCTGACTGTCCTGTGGGCAGCGTCCTGTGAGCACTGATGAAGGACTAGATGAGCTTCTGTCTCTGACTTTACATCTACAAGGTGGAGACACTCGGTAGGAGTGTCTGATAGAGTGGACAGTGAGTGGACACAGTGTTTAAACACTCCAGCAGCACTGCTGTGTCTGAGCTGATAAAATAAACAGCGAGTGTAGGAATAAGGAGGTGGTCATAATGTTTTGGTTGATTGGTGTAAATGGAATTTCATTGTATCAACAGTGTAAACAGTGGTACAGTAGCAGTAATGATGTAATTAAATTACAGGTAATTACACTGTTTAATACATTACTGTAGTACACAATGTGTAAATACCTGTCCGAATGTTTGTGGACTCACCTTCTAATGATTGCTGACACAGATGTGCAAATGCACACTCAGCTTGTCTAGTCCCTGTAGAGAAGTACTGCCAATAGAATAGGACTCTCTGGAGCAGATGAACAAACATGACTCCGTGTCTATTAGCAGGTGTGGACTAGAGGGGTAGTGATCATTCAACATCCTGACATGAACGATGGTACTTTCAGGTGTGAAAATGACGGTTGTTTGCTTTTTCTCAGGGTTCGTAGCAGAACAGTTCCTCAACAGTACGGCCACCCAGCTGACTTATCATGGCCTGTGTGAGCTCACGTCCACTGTGCAGGAGGGAGAACTGTGTGTGTTCTTCAGAAACAACCACTTCAGCACCATGACCAAATTCAAGGTACCAACACCACCGTTTACACGATAATAAGACATTACACCGTACACTGATCAGACACAGCAGTGCTGCTTTAAACCCTCAGTGTCACTGCTGGACCGAGAACAGTCCACCAACCAGAAACGTCCAGCCGACAGCGTCCTGTGGGCAGCGTCCTGTGAGCACTGATGAAGGACTAGAGGACGACCAACACAAACTGTGCAGAAACAAACGAGCTTCTGTCTCTGACTTTACATCTACAAGGTGGAGACACTCGGTAGGAGTGTCTGATAGAGTGGACAGTGAGTGGACACAGTGTTTAAACACTCCAGCAGCACTGCTGCGTCTGATCCACTCGTACCAGCAACACACACTAACACACCACCACCATGTCAGTGTGACTGCAGTGCTGAGAATGATCCACCACCCACATCATATCTGCTCTGTGGTGGTCCTGTGGGGTCCTGACCACTGAATGGACAGTGGGTGTAGAAACAAGGAGCTGATCGTTATATGTCCAAACGTTTGGTCATCCACTGTTTTTAATAGGGGGTGTACACTAGACTGCTGTAAGGATTGGATTGCATCCAGCCACATCAATGACGGCGGTGCTGATGTTGGATCATTTTCAACCAGATACATTAATTCACATCATATCAGCCATAACATTACAACCACTGATAAACAAAGTGTCTTTAAAAGGATTCGGTCGAGACACGCGGAGCAGCGTTGCCCTCTAGTGGACAAATGCATGTGTACAGGTTTGACAAGCAGTCAACCAATATATAGACCAGTGAAACCAGTAACAGAGGCCTGATGTTTAGTAAATCAAGCTCCCTTACTGCTCTAATGTATGTGGGGATGAATGTAGTGTAATTTAACATGTAAGTTACACTGTACACCAATCAGCCATAACATTATGACCACCTCTTTGTTTCGAACCACCTTCAGAGAGTTTATTTATATATGATAATTGTTGTGTATTGGGTGTGTTTTCTTCCTCTCTTGATGCCACAGGGCCAGCTGTACCTGCTGGTGACGGATCAGGGTTTCCTGACGGAGGAGAAGGTGGTGTGGGAGAGTTTGCATAACGTTGACGGAGACGGGAACTTCTGCGATTCAGAGTTTAGGCTGAGGCCGCCGTCTGATCCAGAGAGCGTGTATCGGGGACAGCAGGATCAGATCGACCAGGTCAGGTCAAAGGTCTTCATCTAGTTTGAGGATTTATTCAATGGTCTGTTTATGATGAAATTTTAAATATCTAGTACCATTGTTCCAAACTCCCGGAGTCCAGAAAAAGCACTTGATCCTGTTTTCTTAGGAGACAGTCACACGTTTGCTCAAAAACATGCCTACGTTTTTAAATACCTCCGACACACACTAGGGGGCAGTAAGTACACATGCCTGGAGCGGTGGGCAGCCCCACCTACAGCACCCAGGAAGCAGCTGGGGAGTTAAGTGTCTTCCTCAATGGCACTTCAGGGACAAGAACCAGCAACCTTCCAGTCACAAAGCTGGTTCCCAAACCACCAGGCCACGACTGCCCCAATGTGGGTCAGTGATGTCATTAGCCCCGCCCCTCTCTCTGATCAGTCGCTCTGTTTGCCAGGTGAGCCCAATTAAAGGGAATCTACTTTAGGACGTCCCACGTTATTAAGCCCAAACTCATCAGACTAAGAGAGCAGCTGCTAAAACGGCTTTACGAAGCTGCCGATGCCTCTCGAATCCCACGAACCTCAAGGTGTAGGGTCCTCCAGAGGCTTGCTGTTATGCATAAACCAGTTATTCGGCCACCTCTAACCGAAGCTCACGAGCAGAACCGGTTGCAGTCGGTCCAGATATACACGGACACTCTTTATCAAACTGTCTGCTGCTCGTGCCGCTCGACACACAGCTGTTGACACAGCAGCGCTGCTGAGAGGAGAAAGCTGCTTTAATAATTCATGTTAAAAGTGTCATTTCTCCTCTCTGTTCACCCCTCCATCCGTCCTTCCACTCCTCCACCCCGCTATCGCATCCCTCTTCCCATCTCGGTGGGTTTAGAGACACGAAAGTCACTCTGTAGAACCAGTTACTCACATGATGCCTTTTACACTCATACACTTATGAGATTACCAGCGTCTCTCTCTCTCTCTCTCTCTCTCTCTCTCTCTCTCCGGCTCACTTGTTCCTTCTCGTCCCTCTTTTGAGAGTATTGAATAATGGATGATATTGTGCGGCGCTTTAATGGCTGCTGTGTGTTAAGAGCTCACGTTCAGAACTGATGTCACCAGCAGGTGGTGCTGCAGTTACCCAATTTAATTCACATCACAAACCATCATAATGATAATCTGATGCAGATATGATTTCATAACTGTATCACACGACATTACATCATAAGGTCATAATGCATTGACCACCACCTTGTTTCTCCTCTCTCTGTCCACTCTATCAGCTCCTCTGACCACACTGGAGCTCTTTGTGGTTCTATAATTCCAGACTGTAGTTCATCTGTTTCTCTGCAGACTTTATTCTCCTCCTTTCACCCTGATCTTCAATGATCAGGACCCCACAGGACCACCACAGAGCAGATATGATGTGGGTGGTGGGTCATTCTCAGCACTGCAGTCACACTGACGTGGTGGTGGTGCGTCCAGCGTCGTACGGCCTTTGTTAACTCCGAGCTGTGCTGATATGAGGCTGATCTAATCTACGGGATGGTTCACGTCGGGACCTGATGTGTCCTGTCTGTTTCTCTGTGTATGTGGACACTCTGGACCACCGTGACCGTACTGAAACTTGCTGGACCACCAGCAGTCATTACACAGATACAAACATTACACACACACTTACAGAGTAGACTAGATTCCAAGCCGTTCCCAGATGAGCCAAGAGTCTTCTTCGGTGTCTCCACCTGATCAGCAACGTGCGTCCAGAAGGCATTTGACCAGATGCCCGTGGGAGAGTCCAACTGTCCTGAAACTCATTTCAGCTGCTTGTACTCAGGATTAAAGCCAGTGGCCAGTGGTGAGGGTTGGAACGTAGACTGACCAGTATGCCTGTGATCCTCACCATTCACACAAAACCCTGAGATACTTGAACTCCTCCACTCGAGGCGGGAACTCATCCCCAACCCGGACTCACTACACACACACAACTGTGGTGTTGTGAAAATGACAGTGTGTGTGTGTTTGTGTGTGTGTGCTGTAGGACTATCTGATGGCGCTGTCGCTGCAGCAGGAGCAGCAGGCTTCGGAGCTGGGCTGGGAGCAGCTCCCCGAGGGCATCAGTGATTTGGAGTTGGCCAAGAAGCTGCAGGAAGAGGAGGACCGCAGGGCTTCACAGTTCTACCAGGAGCAGGAGCAGGAGCAGGCTCAAGCAGCCGCAGCCGCAGCCGCTGCACAGGCACAGGTACAGAGCAGCACCGTTTAAACCCCTGCGCAAGCAAAACCTGGCATCACGTAATCACCGTTTGATTTTGGTTGTTTTGGTCAAACCTCTTTGTCCATCTCCATCTCAGGGTCAGCAGCAGGCAGCAGGGGTCGCTCAGGCCGACGGAGCACCCGGAGGATCGGCGGCAGTGGCGGCCGGCGCCTCGGCCGGGGGGACGGCTGCCTCTCCGAGCCCGGGCAAGCAGCCCTCCACGGGGGAGCGGAAAGCCAAGAAAGAGGCCAAGGACAAAGATAAATGCATCCTGTTGTAACAGCGGTGGAGCTCTCACTGTCTCTACACCGAAACAAGCGAGAGCAGCAGCATTTCATACCCGACTCAGTCCAGTATGACCAGAAAGAGGGAAGACAGAAGAAGAGGACGCGCTGTTCCTAAGCCACCGGTGCCTGACTTTCTCTGCCCTCCGCGCTCCGAACACAGAGGAGCCGCTGCGGGCGGCCGGGTGACACGAACACTCGCTCTGCATCTTTCCTACAGCCGGCCCAACCTTCTTCCACACCGCGCTCCACTGTGGAGTGACCTCAAGCTCTGGAAGGGTTGATTTTATAGCAAAAGCAGAAAATACAGAAACACTACCAGAGGAAAGAGATAAGGCACCTGTTTGATTTTGGGTTTGTTTTCTTCTCGTTCATTTCCGTTTTCGTTGTTTATAAGCTATTTTATACCGACACAGTTACACGTCACGTAGAGTTAAGAGGCTGCAGCGCTTTATTGGTTCATTTCTGAAGCGTTTGGGACTTTTTTAGGTCTAAATCCAATCTCTACAGCGTTCTAGATACCGTTCGAACCAGAACCGTTGCCATATGCACCAAATCCGCGGGTTCCAAGTCGGCGTGCCATGAGCCGAACGGAGCAGGTGGTTTAGTTTCGCAGTATGTCCATAAGTTTGTAGACATTTCTCCTGAAATCCAACTCCTTAGCAGGCTATTCCTCCATCCAGAGGCCTCTGATCTTCTCTGAAAGCTTCAGACTGGATGTTGGAACATTGCTGTGAGGAGCATTTGATGGCGTTCAGAAAATGATTAACTAATCCCAGTGCTGTTGGATGGACGGATGGGACAGAGCTCCACAGTCCTGGACCTGCCGCAGGTTTATACCCCTGTAGCTGGGACGGGCATCGGGCATGGTGACCGCATGGTGACCGAGCGCTCCAGAGCAGTCCACTGGTTTGGCGATGGTTTCCGAGGCTCGGGTAGGTGAACGAACTAAATAGAAGGGGTGTCTGGATACTTTTGGACATACTGCTTTTTAAAGGGATTCGTGGCCATCGGGGAATTGTGATGTTCATCTGAAATTCCTTTTACAGCCTCAGTCGGGTTCAGATTGCCTTACAGTAGAACCGCCGCCCATATGCCCTCTGTATCGTGCGTTTGCCAGTCACGTTCCGTTCCAGTGCTGAGTTCTAGGTCATTTCAGCTCGGAGTCGAATTTGGACTCCGGCTCTCTGTTTCTAAAGGTTCAGAGCGTTAATAAGCTGCCGCTGGACTCGTTCTTCCTGCAAACCTCGCTGATGTTCTCAGTTTATCGTTTGAGTATCAGTGTCTGAATCTGTCCGTGCCATCGTGCGTCTTACTTTATCCTCTCACTCGAGTTTGCGTTTGTAAATACATTACATACACGTTCCCTGCAGAACACATGCTAGAACACAACTCACCCCCATCTGTGTTACTGCCTTTTCCCAGGAACCCTTTGTTTTCTATCTACACATTCCAGCAGAATGCCTTGTGTCCAGCATTGTATCGAGGCTCGGACCCACGCCATGCTGGGACGCGTCCTCTCCGCAGGAGCAGGAGGCTGCGTTTGCGAGTGTGCACGTCTGGTTTATACTCTCATTAGTGCGAAGTTTGGATCACTCCACTCGTGAGTGTGTGTGTGTGTGTGTGTGTGTGTGTGTGTGTGTGTGTGTGTGTATCAGAGGTGGGTACTTCAGGTCCCGCGGGTCAGAATCCACCCCAGGACTTTGTTCCGACTGCCCCGGTGGCTCTGCTGCAGCTCTTACTCCACCTTGAGTTCATTTGGCTAATAATGGCTTGGCCTCCGCAGCAGAGGCTCCGCCCAGGCAGTCGGAACAAAGTCCTGGATTCTGAGACGCAGGACCTGAAATACCCTCCTCTGATGTGTATTTGTGTGTTTAGAACACAGTAGAAGGGCTGGTCTTCTGTCCCAGTCTTGCGGAGCTCTGATTGTTTGTTGGGGAGACATTGCTGAGCGGATCGGACACAGCAGTGCTGTTGGAGTGTTTCAACCCCTCACTGTCCGGTGGGCAGCGTCCTGTGGGCAGCGTCCTGTGAGCACTGATGAAGGACTAGAGGACGACCAACACAAACTGTGCAGAAACAGATGAGCTTCTGTCTCTGACTTTACATCTACAAGGTGGAGACACTCGGTAGGAGTGTCTAATAGAGTGGACAGTGAGTGGACACCGGGTTTAAACACTCCAGCAGCACTGGTACCAGCTCAACATTGAGACAGTGAGAGTAGATGAACTTCAGATGATGATCGATGTTGACCCGATACGTTGAAAGCGGTGTGCAGGACATTTTCCCCAAGACTGGGACGTAGAACCTCAGCTGTAGAGCGTACCTACTTGACGTGGGCTGGAGTTGTCTTATGGGGCCCTCAGCGGTCAAAACTCTGTATATAAATAAGCCTTACGACATTTACAGTAACTTTTATACGAGGAAAAGATTTCGAAGCGCGAGACGAGGACGAGACAATCTGTAGACTTTACCGCAGACAGAACCACTCAGGCCTTCCAGGAAGGAATATGTCCTCGAGTGTCTTGCTGATAGTTTAAGCTGCCTTGGTAAAGGGTGAGGGTAACCATGGTAACACACAGGGTTCGAATTCGGAAATGTCCATCCCTCCAAGACGGGGTTCGACGAAAAAGGGGTTCGAGATGAGATTCGTTATTTATTCGGTTGAAGTTTACAAGCACCTGAACAGGTCAGCCGGACCCATCGATGGCTTGACTGTTGTATCTATGACCCAAATTAGTGTCCAGCAGACGTGTGGGACAAACCAGGGCTTTCGGCCCGTCTGACTGAAGGAAAAGGAAGTAATTGAACACTACGATGTGTCCACAACGTTGTCAAAGGTTAATAAGATTCCTTTAAGCACTTAGACGTCCGGACTCTACAGCGTAAATGTAAATAAGGGAACAGCTGTAACGTTCCAGACCTCCAGTAACTCAGTTCTCCACTTTATCACATTTGGGTTTGGGGGAACATGGACCTTCCCAAACGCTGATTGAAACATCGGTGGTCTTTAAAGGGGAATTCCGATGATTTTTCCAATATTCCTGTTTAGTTCGGTTGTTAATATGTAAACAGTGTTTGAGCGGTCTGGTGTGAAATGGTCTGCAGGTACAACGTTTTATATTTAACGATGGTGCTCCATCGTTTAAGCCAAACTTCCGAGTATTCAAAGGGGAAAACTGGGAGGCTGTATCTCGGAACACTGCGGTGAGGTTTTGATTGATTGCAAGAGCATTAGTGAGGTCAGGATGTTGGATCATCATCATCATCATCCACCACCACGTCCACCACAACATCCACCACCACGTCCCCAACTTTACAACCCATCAAATATCAGAGGTTCTGGGTGGAGCTCCATCGTTCCAGAGAACACAGCTCCACTGCTCCACAGCTCAGTGCTGGGGGGGCTTTATACCCTCTAGTCCACACCTGCTATTAGACATGGAGACAGTAGGGACATGTTTGGGTGTCTGTTCCGAGAAGTCCTACTTGGTAGCTGCATGTGTCCATTAAAAGGGGTGTTTACGCTGTTTCACACCAAACATAATCGAAGTGACTGTTTATATCTTAACCGTGTCATTAGGCAGGATTTTCCAAAACTGCAACTCCCTGGTAACTCCACCCAGTGGAGGCTCTCTCTCACACACACACACACACACACACTCACTCACACACACACAGCATATTGTTTGCCAAATATTTGCATTGATCACCAACAGCTCAAACCTGATTCTTTCTGCTTCGGCTGAACCTTTGCTCCTAAATTGTCTTCATTACAGATTTGTTTTGTGTGGAACGTCAGAAGAGCACACTCGTAGGGGCTCATACCGGTTTGTTGTTGTGATTCGGGTGAAAACAGTAATTGTTTTGACGAACGTAAGCGTGTTCTAGATCGTTTTAGTCCTCGTAATTGGTTATGCACTGTTATTTGGATGGAATGCACTACTAAGGAGCAAAAATACCTCATTTTCTACACAATTAGACGTGCCAGAGTGACGGTGTCTGGAAACCCCGTGAGAAAAGCCGATTCAGTGAGAACAACCAGGACGCAACCATCACTTTTATGGACACCTTGAGATTGACGGGGCTAAAGTGAAAACAGTGAAAGGAATAAAGAACCGATCACACCGTTGGTCAGAATGCTGCCACTGAGCTGTAGTCTTTTTTTCAGTCCCCTGCTCAGCTTTTATGATTCAGTGTATTTTTCATAAACGTCTCACTGACCGAACAGCCTCGAGGAAGACTGTAGACACACACACACACAGTCAGGGTCCAATTACAGTGGAAGTGTTTCACTTTTGTCACCTGCAAAATCAAAAAAGGACACAATGAGTGTCAACAAGACATGCTGCCTTCAGGTCGAGTCACTAACAGTTGTAGTGTTGTAACCCAAGCCAGTTACCCCAACCATGACACTCCTGTGGGTGGGGACAAGCATCATGCTCCTCCAAGGAGGACACGTAACACCAGCCTACCTAGGAGAGCACCAGCTCCCCCTGTAGGGACTGTATTAATGCATTAATCAATGCATCGCATCACACAGAGCATGTGATGTGGAAAGAAAGTGCCATCTACGCAGGGAGGGAGAGCTGGCCAGTGCCCACTCTCCCTCCCGGCCTCAGCTGCCGATGGCAAGCAGCAGGATCCAGGATTCGAACTTGCAATCCTCAGATCACAGTGGCAGCGTCTTAGACCGCTGTGCCACTCGAGGCTCTTGCTACTAATGCAAAACTAGTCTAAATTCTGCCTCCAGGGCATCGTTCTCCTTACGAGTGCCAGGTCCAGAGTTACCTGTTCACTGGTCAGATGCAGGATAACAGTACGAATACTAACGAAGGTGTCGGGGCTTCGAGTGGCTCAGCGGTCTGATGCTCTACCGCTGTGATCCGAGGACCTCAGGTTCAAATCCCAGGCTTTGCGTCAGCATGCGCTCGTCTTCACCCACCTTCTGCCGGGAGCATCGTATGTGAACGGTGGAGAAACGTCATTTCTTAATAAATAAACAATTACATGATGAAATTTAAGACGTGTGACGTGGTCACGTGAAAACATCTCCCTCCATTTTGGAACTGAATAAAGAAAATATTGCTAGAAGCTGTAAAACGCTTTCTACGCAGGTTTTCAGAGTTTCTGACCCAAAACCCCTTCTAGAGAATTCACAGCACACTTACGAGCTTCTAAAGTAGAACGTAGGAGCTTCTGTGAAGGAACTGAAGTCAGCATTTGTTCACAGAAACCAGCACAGTCTGTAGCAGGAGGGCCCAATTCCGGAGATGCCTCACCCCTGTCTCTACACGCCAAGAAGCACAAGATCTTTGAGGAACTTCTTAAGGTGCTTCAAGAAACTTGTCAAGTTTCAAATTGAATAACATCCAAAAATGATCTAGGATCTTCTATGTTTATCCAGCTGCTCCCGAAAGCTGACGGAGCACCTGCTTGAGCAGCAGGGCCGGGACCGGGTGTCCCTGATCTACAGGGTGCTGGGTGTGATGTTCGGCACCTGCCAGTGTGCGCTGATGTACGAGAAGAGTGTGGTTCTTAGTTTCCCCAAAGTGTATGCAATCAGCAGAGACGCGTGTGGTGTCTGAGACGCTGTCCACACCTACGTGGATCATTTTCTCTGCGTCCTGGCGTCTCGTCTACGTGAAAATAGCGTTCCAAAAACGGAGCTTTTCCAAACGCTCTTCAGGGTGGACATCTTTCAGCTGAACGAGGAAAATGGCTCTTTGTGAAAACACTATCAAACAGCAGCTCAATCGTTTCTAAACGAACATCCGAATCTTCCTTATTCACTATCTAGTGAACGACCTGGACATGAGTCCACATCAGAAACCACACTAGATTTCAGAATTTCATGAATGATTAAATGTAAATACTGTTCTATTAAGTACATGATGCTGTATTTCAATTTACAATCCATAATTTTGAGATTTGCATAGTACACTTCATAGGGAATAGTGTGTAATTTGGGATAAAACCCATTTTCTTCCTTCCAATGAGGTTTTGATGCCTCTTTAAGAGGCTCTACAGCTGCTCTGACCACACAGGAGCTCTTTGTGGTTCTATGATTCCAGACTGTAGTTCATCTGTTTCTCTGATACTTTATTCTCCTCCTTTCACCCTGATCTTCAATGATCAGGACCCCACAGGACCACCACAGAGCAGATATGATGTGGGTGGTGCGTCATTCTCAGCACTGCAGTCACACTGACATGGTGGTGGTGTGTTAGTGTGTGATCAGACACAGCAGTGCTGCTGGAGTGTTTAAACCCCTCAGTGTCTCTGCTGGACCAAGAACAGTCCACCGACCAAACGTCCAGCCGACAGCGTCCTGTGGGCAGCGTCCTGTGAGCACTGATGAAGGACTAGAGGACGACCAACACAAACTGTGCAGAAACAGATGAGCTTCTGTCTCTGACTTTACATCTACAAGGTGGAGACACTTCTGTAGGAGTGTCTGATAGAGTGGACAGTGAGTGGACACAGTGTTTAAACACTCCAGCAGCACTGCTGTGTCTGATCCACACTAACACATCACCACCATGTCAGTGTGACTGCAGTGCTGAGAATAACCCACCACCCACATCATATCTGCTCTGTGGTGGTCCTGTGGGGTCCTGATCATTGAAGATCAGGGTGAAAGGAGGAGAATAAAGTCTGCAGAGAAACAGATGAACTACAGTCTGGAATTATAGAACCACAAAGAGCTGCTGTGTGGTCAGAGGAGCTGATAGAGTGGACAGAGAGAGGAGAAAGAAGACTAAAGTGAACTTTGAGAGCTCCATTAATATCCAACTGGAACACATTCAGCATGTTTGCTCTGCCGTGATATAAAAATTTGGTCTTAAAGCTGATTTTCCCCCTTTTTTGTGAAGTTATTGGAAGACAAACACAAACGCTGTTGTCCTGACGCATGTTTAGATCTAACCGAGTCGGTCATCCCATTAACACAGCTTCTATTTGTACTTCCTTTTGTCTGTTTACACAGAATGTTAAAGACAAAACATCACAAATTTGAATATTAAAAAGGTCCTTTTTCTTTGCATTACAATGGTTTCAATGGTTTCTGTACATATGACCAAATATATGTAGCCCAACAGTGTGTGAAAGTAGATGGACATGTAACACAAAGCCTTAGACGAGGGACTTCACGTCTGATTAAAAGAAACCTGGTCAGTGAATCTGCCGTCGTGTGTTTCTTGTCACCAGGTTCAGTCCGATCGCGATTCACAGAAGCAGAGCTTTAAACACAAATACCAGAGAACTTCAACAGCCTGTATAATTTAATGTCAACTGAACGAAGGGTGACAAAAACAGGGTCATAAAATGGTAAAGCAGAACAAACACACTGCATGTCTACGACTACACACAGACATGACCTCCCCCTGCCCAATTCTGCTTCCACCCACCTCCCACAAACATCTCCCCTCCTATGAACCAATTAACCCCCCACACACGTACTGCCTCGACAGGAGCCCTTCACAGTTTCAGAGGGAGCTAAAGTACACAGAGTTTGGGGGATTTTTTTTTTTGGGATACAGGCAGTTTAAACACAAAAGTCGGTTTAAAAACGAACTCAAACTGTACAGTCTGCCCGTCCAGAAGGTGCTAGAGTGTCAGGCGTGTGTGCTCTAGCGTCATTTTACAGGTCACAGGAGAACAGTTCAGGAACAAATCCTACATTTAGCTTAATGAGGTTCTATACAAATCATTTTACAACAACCTGTCGGCCACAGTCCAACCTTTAAAAACGTAAAATACTCCAAACTTAAAAAAGGACAGAAATTAAGTTATAAAAGGTCATTGTTGTTTCTGCAAAAGAACACTGGAAAGGGACGCTAGAACCTCCCTTTGAAGGGTTTGAATCCTCCACTGCTACCAGCCATGGGGACATTGGTGATCTGGACGATTCTGTTCATGCCGGCAGAGGAATGGCTGCAGACACAAACACAAGCATTAGGGTTGTTCATGAACTCAAACACACTTACAATGTGTGGCTGTTTCTCGGTGTGTGTGTTACGCAGACGCCAAGAACGTTAAACGTTACTGGGGGTTATCTGCTTATGACCCGAAATACCCAGAATTCTGTGCTGCTCAGGTCCACTTCTACGCTATGTGCTCATAAGTTACACACCTGTGTGCACTTTGAGAAATGAGATGAGAAACGTGAGGCTTGTACGCCCCCCTGTGGTAGCTTAGATGCCACACAACCCCTCAGCAGTCCTCAGTCCTTTGGTCCGGCTGAGTTAACGATTGTGTAAACGTGGTGTTTCCTGAGGAGGTTTGGTGTGTTTGGGGCGGAGCAGGAAAGTAACTGCAGGTAGAAGGTGGTGGTGGTTCTGGTCCAGTTTAGCAGATTAGTGAGCAGTTTAAGTGGAGCAGCAGCAGAGATGGTGTTTGTTCATAACTGACCAGTACACCAGTTTAACCTTCACCTGCAGAACCAGCTCAAACCTGACCAGGCAGAGGGCAGATCAGGTTCTCGCCTCAAACCAACCAATCCAGAGTGTGTTGGTTAGACCAAGACAACCTCCTCTAAAGGGTCTCGGTGAGCTTAGTCGGCATCAGAGTGCGATTACTGTTTTCACATCTACCCAAATGAACCGCATACAAGAGCAACAGCAAGGGCTGGATACAATCTACTACAGGACCAAAAGCCCAAACCCACTAAGACACCTGGAAAATGACATTTCTGGGCAAACATCTACATACCTGGAGCGCGGAGCCATCATGCCAGGACGGCTCTCTCCCATGCGCCGGCTGTCGGGAAAACCTCCGCTCTGGGACCCTGCGCTGCCGTGCCACTCCTTCCTCGGACCCTGCTCCCGTCCCTGCCTCTCCACCACTACTTGTCGTCCACTGCTGAAATGCTGGAACAACATGGAACCAGCGTTCAGAGCAGGGTTTCATTAAAGCCGACGCATCCAACACTGCTCTCTCCTCTCCACTCGCGTCCAACCCGCGTCAGAATCTGCGTCCGTCGGTCAGTTTTGACCGTATCGGACTCGGACTCGATTAAAGCCACTCCATTTGTTACTTTTTCATTCAGAAAGTAGCAGGACTGTGACTGCTTACCTGATCCCCCATCACCGTAGGTCTTCCTCCATCTCGGCTGCTGAAGCTGGCTCTGCCGCGGCTGGCTGGGGGGGCTCCCCTCATGGCAGGACCGGGCCCCTCTCGCCCCGAGCGCTCCGGACGCATCCGCACAGCTCCCCTAGAGGAACCAAACACCAGCAACATGACAATCCGTTCATAAGTCAAGCTGGAAACAATCATTTCACCCTGATCTTCAATGATCAGGACCTCACAGGACCACCACAGAGCAGCTGTTATGTGGGTGGGGGGGGTGGGGGTCATTCTCAGCACTGCAGTCACACTGCCGTGGTGGTGGTGTGTTAGTTTGTGTTGCGCTGCTCTGTGGTGGTCCTGTGGGGTCCTGATCATTAAAGATCAAACACAGTAAACCTCAGAGAATTCGTTGTTCTTCTGTGGTGGTCTGTGGGGTCCTGATCATTAAAGATCAAACACAGTAAACCTCAGAGAATTCGTTGTTCCTTTCTTACCGTACATCACCCGGTTTGGAGCTCATGCCACTGTCATTCTTCCAGCTGGAGTGGCCAGTATCTCGGGCTGAACGTGAGTGGGTCATGGCTGGAGGAGGCGCCCTGCCCCCTGTTGGCCGATCAGGCATGGTCACAGGTCTAGCCACAGGTCTGGCTACAGGTCTGGCCACAGGTCGGGCCACAGGTCGGGCCACAGGTCGGGCCACAGGCCTTGCAACTGGCCTGCGCTCATCTCTGTCTCTGATCTCGCGTCTGTCTGTATCCCGCAGGTCAGCACGTGCAGGAGGGGGAGGAGGCTCAGGCCGCCGCACGGTGTCGAAGCTTTTGGGGTACCGGTCGAAGCCGGAGCTCTCGCGCCGTGCATCGGGTCTGCTTTTCTTTGCCTCTGGCTCACTCTCAAACCGATTCCGCCTGAGAACCACAACCCAAGTCAACTTCTAATTCACAAGCACACAAATCAAATCTCTCTTTTATCAACAGAACGAGACCTCACCTGTCAAAGTTATTGGGCTGAACAGGAGCGGAGTCGGGGAAGCGCGATCTGTCTCTGGAGCTGAAGTCGTTGAAACGGCCCTGCTGGCGGTTACTGTAGTCCGAAGCCTGGCTGATCCGGCCCTCGGACTCCGGCTGCATCTTCTTGTTGCCGTTCCAGTAGGAGTCATCCCTCCTGCAAAACGAACATCCAGCCATCAGTGAACCTTTACCACCGAAGACTGTCTGGATACACGCGCTCATCAGCCGTAAGTCATATTTTACGGTACGAGTGGATCAGACACAGCAGTGCTGCTGGAGTGTTTAAACTTCTCAGCCCAGCCAGCAACCAGAAACATCCAGCCCACAGCGTGTTACCCAAGCATACCTGTGGTCCACATCTCGGCCCCTCTTCAGGTTGTTGCGTTTTTCCTGCTCATATCGTAGTTGTTCCTGCTGCCTCCTCAGCTCTTCCCGTTCCCGCGCCATCCTCTCCGCTTCTTTTCGCCGTTCCTATCAGTGGAGCAGCTTGGAATTAAGCAACGGTCAATCCTGCGCTTCCAGGTAAGCGATGCCGATGAACTGATGAAGCTCACCTGCTCTATGCGGATCCTCTCTCTCTCCAGCCTCTCTCGCTCCATTCGCTCACGCTCCAGTTTCTGCCTCTCGAGTTCCAGCCTCTGGCGCTCGCGCATTAGGTTCTCCCTCTCCTCTCGCTCACGCATCACACGGAGCCGCTCACGCTCTCGCCGCTCTCGCTCTGCGATCTCGCGCCGCCTGGGTGTGGAGAAACGCAGCATCATGAAACCAGTCGCACGGTCAGTCTCGGCAAACGTACTTCTGAGAGGAAGAGAAATTTGATTGTGGGCTCACCTGCGAAGTTCCATAGCCCTGCGCATTCGCTCCATCCTGACCATGCGCTCTCGCATCCTTTGCTCCTTCATTTTCTCAAAGGGAAGGATATCCTTATTACCGCCTTTATTAAGGAAAGGCCTTCCTTTCTTCATCGTATCCATCTGTGTGAACAGGAAACATTTTAAATGTGTACCCTGTAGTACAGAGAGGGGGACGATCTTTTATTGTGAGAGTAAGGTATGCAAACCTCTTCAGGAGGACCGATCCACCGCGGCCGTCTGTTCATAATGTTGGGAGGTCCAGGCTACAAGGTGAGAAATTAACATTTTAGCCAAGCAGCTAAGATTAGTCACAGCAGCTGAAATCAAGTTAGATAATGAGGTGAGGACTTAAAGCCTATCCTAAATGAGCAGAAATCAATCCAAACTTTACTTTTAACACTTCAGAACGAATTAAACTGGGATTCAAAGTGACTGACAGATCACAGAATTACAGCTCAAATGGTAAGAATCAATAAAGATTGAGATTATGGGTTAAATAAAATTTTAAATGTAACCGTGTGGAATCAGAAGTAATCAATAATAAAAATATAGAATTAATAAAAAAAGCTATTAAAAGAAAGAAAATTAGACCATTAAGTGACAAAAACTACATGAAAGCCAGATTTTTAAATGTCTATTTTCAGCTGCTCTCGGCTCGACTTTTTTGAAAAGCAATTGCTTAAAGCAGCACCAAAACTTCTTGTCCTACTTGGAGGAACAACGAAGAGAGACACTCCTTTAGCATTTGAGCTGTAGTCTGGAGAAAAACCATGTTTATAAACTAACAAAAGAACAATGTTACACTGACCACCTGTTCTGAGTCTGTTCGACCAGAAAGGAGAGCATTACAGAACTCTAACCTGCTAGTTATGACAGCATTAGAACCACACAGGTGGAACGTGAACGGAGACTGACCAGCGTACAGCACGAAAAGCCCAACATTCGGGCAGTTTGGTTTACGTTGAGAAGAAAAACACTCTCGGTACCTTGTCAAACCTTCCTCCTCTTCTGAACGGGGGTCTAGGTTTAAAGCTTTGTTCTCTTTTAGCTTGGTCAACCACTGCCATCTTCCCGGGACTCTTCCCTGCAAAGAGGTTCAAGACACACTTCAGCACCATGCCGTTCATTTCAAAGACAGTCCATCTGCTCTGCTGAGAAGGAGGCAAGAAAATAAAGGTACGGATCAATTCACATACGGCCATGTTTCTTCTCTTCCTTCTTGGCATCAGACCCAGAGCCGGAGGACAGGCCATCGGACTTCGGGCCTTTGCTCTCCTGCTTCTTGGAAGACTCTTTGCTCTCCTTCTCAGACGGCTTCTTCTCTTCCTTTTTGGACGAGGCCTGAGTCCTGTGGAGATTATTTATAGTTGAGGATTCCCGTGATCATCTATAAGCACAATAGGAGATACGAGTTCAATGGGAGAAGCGAGCCCTTACTTGCTGGTGGTCTTCGTTCCGGTAGGGGTACGTTTTTCTGATATTTTACTGGAACCTGTTTTGTCCTCTCCTTCTTTCTTAGAGAAATCCTTCTTGAAAGGGTCACTTTTAACCTGCAAAGAACGAGATTTACACTGAACGGTTCCCTCAAACACAAAAACTGTAAGTTCCTCTCCACTACTCATACATTTACGTTTAGTAGAGTTATGTGAGAAGACCCTTTACCCTGTCCACGGAGATCTGCTGGCCATGGAGCTCCGTGCGGTCCAGGTGGGAGATGCATCTTGCCACCTCCGCACTCGATGACATGGTCACTAATCCGTAGCATTTAGCTCCAGGACTGCGGGCATTGGTGACCACTTTTGCACTGAAGACCTTTAAGAAACGATAAATACATTGAGAACTTTTCAGAACCCGACAGAACAGCCAAAACATTATGACTCACACACATCTAATCAGCTCCACTGACCAATACAGGAGCACCCTGTAGTCCAGCAACTGGACACAGTTTGTGTTGTGCTGGTATTAGTATGTCAGACATGACAGAATGACCCACCACCCACATCATATCTGCTCTGTGGTGGTCCTGTGGGGTCCTGATCATTGAAGATCAGGGTGAAAGGAGGAGAATAAAGTCTGCAGAGAAACAGATGAACTACAGTCTGAATTATAGAACCACAAAGAGCTCCTGTATGATCAGAGGAGCTGATAGGATGGACAGTGAGAGGAGAGACAATGAGGTGGTCATAATGTTATGGTTGATTTGTGTACATAACTCATGTAATACAAAACACAGTCTAATGTTCAGACTTAAAACTCACTAGTTACAGTAGATGATTTCTTACCTTCCCATATTTTCCAAAAAGGTTCTTCAGATCTGCTGCTTTGGTGTTGGAGGACAGGCCACTCACCCACAAGTTGCGAGTAGAGCTCGTACTGCTACTGCTAATTCCACCTAAATATGGATCACGAGATGGAGGTCAAACATCCATCCAACAGATCAACTGAACTTCACCATGTCTTTTAGCCATTTTTGTCCGAGTTACAAGTTCTACCTTTAGCCTTTCAAAGACATAAGCAATATGAGGGGGGCGGGGCTGATGATCAACCTGCATACAGACTGACTGATCTGAGAGAGGGGGCGGGGCTGATGCTCAACCTGCATACAGACTCTGACTGATCAGAGAGAGGGGGCGGGGCTGATGCAGTGTTGTAGTCCTTATAAGCAACATAAAACCCAAACAACTGTAGGCATGAAGTAAATGTTTGGGTCAAATTCATATAAATAACTGCATTATTCATTTTTCAATCTTGAATGAAGATTGTCTTCATTCTCAAACAGTTTTCTAATTTTTTCAAGAACAAAAGAGCATCAAACTGCGAAACCATCTCACAAGATCGGCCTGTAGATCTAAAGGTTAAGAGCCATGAAACCGACCACGGCTGTTAGTGATTTACAAAATGCAAAAGGTGAGATCCGAGTGACTTAAAGACCGATAAGAGAACATTCGATTTATTGTCCGTAAATAATGTACAGACACCTCTAAACTGAAACGTAAATGAGTAAATAAGAAACACCCACCTTTCTCCTCCTTCGTGGTCTTCCCATCCCTGTCTTTTGAGGAGCTACAATGAAAGTGTGGCGACAGTAACAAGAAGAGAGAAATTAGCAAATCATACAAGAACACGCAGTAACCTGTGGGCAATGAGGAACATTCAGACAAACAATCGCCGGTCAGTGCGCTGGTTTGTTGCATTACAAAAATAAGGAAAAAAATCCCCACAGGTAAGGCTTGCACTTGGGCAACACTCCAATAAGGCTTCTTTCATTGCTTTTCCACAGGATCAAGGTGGGTCAGGTTCTGCCAATTTATTCTCGTGGTCAAAGAACTCTTCAGAAGTGTGTTCAACGTCACAGCACATCACTTCACTGGACTGACAAACCCCTCTGTCATCACTGGAACTATTGCTCTTTTTTAACCCATAAGTAGGGACCGGAAAAGGCAATAAAAGTGCTGGCAATGCGTAAGGGTCGCGTTCATCTCCTCGTTTAATGGCACCAATTACCCAACTTCAAAAACAGGCCAAACAAATCAAAGGAAACCAATGGCAGGGATTAGGAACAATGAACAACTTGTTATGGAAAAAAATTTCATTCTTGCGGCTACCCACAATGCTGAGTTCACAGTGATCTGGAACTTGGTAGAAGTATCTTAAAGAACTGACATAGAAAGACAAACCTCTTTGCTTGACCTGCCGCCCCAGCAGAAGAGGGGCCTTTCTTCCCAGAATCCTTTTCTTTGTCTCCCGTTTCGGCTTTCTTTGAGGCCTCCCTGCCGTCCTTCTTGCTGGCATCAGACTTCGGCCCGTCATCCCTCTTACCATCTTTGTGGCCATCCTTCGTTTCGGCCATCGAGTCTGCCTCCTGCCTCGTCTCAGCAGAGGCTTCCGGCTCCTCACAGCCCTTGTCCGCCTCAGAATCTGGAAGTTTCACATGTTTACCTGTTTCCAGGAGGTCGTCTCCATCCACATCCAGTGTGATGGCATCTTCAGCCTGGATGGTGACGGAAATGTTATCATCTTCAACCTCTTTGGCCGATTCGGGAGCGAGTTCGCTCTCCATGGTCTCCATCGATGGGCCTTCAGGTTCAGCTTCTGCCTCAGCATCAAGCTCAGGCTCCACCTCGGCCTCAAGCTCAGGCTCCGCATCTGGTTCTGGCTGTGCCTCAGGTTCGGCGAGGCCGTCCCCGTCGGAGTAGGATTTAGAATTTTCGCGAGTAGCATCATCAGTATCAGTTACATCTGAGGGATTTAACAAGGATAAAACATGGCAAAAACACATTGTTTAACATTCACATCTCTGAGCTACGTCACCTAGAAAGTAGAATAGAGAGCAAGTTTAGTGTTAGTGGTCATCTTGGGTGAGGAAACCACAGGTATAACACAAAACATACATTCCTTAGAAAAATGGACGGGATCAACAATCTTCAGTCATCTCAGTCACAATCATCACGTCTCATAATGGGCTGGGCAGCCTTCAGTGGCGTCCTTCCTTGGGCTTTTGAGCGACCCTTCGTTTTCAGTCGCTGGCAGTGGGTTGTAGTTCTCCGTGCTGTGGAGATCCAGAAGATGTGAAAAAAAGACATGAAAGAAGTCCTGTCTCCTGCAGCCTGAGGCTCGTCAAGGCCAGGTTCAGTGTCTTTCTTCCAACACTGACTTCAAAACATCCATCACTCCTTGTTGCTGTGGAGAGGAGGAGAGTAGACGGGGTGCTTTGTCCATTGTGAAGATGAGAGCCAGTCCGTGCCATTTCAAGACATTCACTGCTAAAGAGACATCCTTTGCACCATCTCTTGTCTCAGTCTTGACTGAGTTTGCAGACAAAAGCAGGGTGAAATGTTTGTCGATGTGGTGTACAAATCAGAGCAGTAAAGACTACGGCAGGTCATCTGACCAGTCCGAGACACGCAGAGCATGAGCACGTTGAGAAGTGTCCGTAGCTGAGAAGACAGGTGAAGCCGGGTGAGGCAGGGTTTGCTGATGGGTAGTGATGTGATGACTCCTTCCGTATCTGAGTCTCCTCTGGCTTTCAGAAGTACAAGCAGATTGATGTGGTGTTTCCTGACGTGTAGAATTTGATGAATTGTGCGTTCAAAAAGTCTGATCGGTCATTCAGAAGTAGGTGAAAGATATTCCTGAAAAAGTCATTTAGAATCCTGTTGACGTTAAGAGGAACCGTCAGGTCCCTCTGTCCACTGACTCAGCAGTCGCACCAGTTTCTGATTATGGTGGTTTTAACCGTTCTGACTGAGACAGAGGTCTCAATAGGAAGTGAAGAAATTCAAAAGAAAGGTGCAAAATAAGGACAGGGAGTCCCACCTTCAGAGAAGACAAAACCTGTAGAGCCTAAAAATGTTACCAGTCTTCCCAAACACGAGCCCAAACCTACCTTTCTCGGACTCTTCCTCTTCAGCCTCCTGAAAACAAAGAATCAGAGAGAAATTTAACAAAGCACATCTAGTATCATGTTACAGTTCATTAAAGGGATGAGGACATCCCTAAAACGGTCATTTACATTAAATAGTTTCGTAAATTCTGTTATTGAGGAGTAAATACAACATCAACGCTCGAGGACAGAATTCACGGGCACTTAGGTCCGTCACGATAAATACAATATTAACTTTTCATACAATAAACGGTCACGACCTTTGCGTTTGTGTATTTGAGCGAGTCGAGCTGTTCTGTTCTCCGTCAGAGGCGAGACTCGAGGGTTCCTCCATAAACCCAGAGCAGAGTAAACCCCCGTCCCCGCGCTTCGGCAAACAACTGAATGGCTGTGAAACTCCCAGGGTTTTACCCCAGAAGTCCGGAATACAGGTGGTGTAGACTGCAGATCACAGCCGTTGTGTCTGTTTTATATTAAAGACACGCTGCCAGAGGGTTCCAGCGAAGCACCCATCACCTGATCTCACGCTTGGCTGCATTTCTCATTTCCTATCAGAGCGCTACGTCCCAAAGATGCCACAATTTCATAACGAAAGTTTGGAAATGTGAATCAAAATACCCATTTCAAAGCTGCATTCCAGCTGTGGTGTGGGAACATATTCTGACCGGGTGAGGAGAGCGCATTAACGCGAGTGAGACTGTGTTCTGTCCAGTTTTGCCGCCTGTAAATATGTGTAGCTTATATGCGCCATTTCCTGTGTCCTTCCTGATTATTGGGTTCCTCGAGGGCTGTATACAATCAGCCCGTACTGTTATTATTGCTGTAAATACTATAACGATTTCTCATCACCTCAGTTTCCTCCTATTGTTTAGGCTCCAAACGTCCTACCCGTACTTCAGCTGGGAGCTGAACTTAATAAAAACTAACACGAAGTGTTTGACGACCCTTACCTTGGAAAAGGACTCCTCTTCCATTGCCGCGTCGACGTCCGAATCAACTTTCCTTCCTGAACAGATGAAAGAGGAGCATGTCGAGATCTCAAAGCTCAAATAACCCCATTTCATCACAGTGTTCCTGCTCTCAAAGTAAAGCAAACGTTGGAGCAACGCTGAGCGTAAACGTGCATTTAGACGAATGCTGAAACACACCAGGGGCGGTGAGTACACGTGCCCGGAGCGGTGGCCAGCTGGGCAGTTGAGTGTCTGGCTCAAGGGCAGTTCGGTCTGCCAGTTCATGGAATCAAACCGGCGACCGTACAGTCACAGGTTGGTTCCCTGCCCACCTGCCCTTTTATAGGCTGTGTGAGCAAGTATTCATCTTAATCCAGGTCTAAACTGCAACCCTGACTGTGCTGACTGTTAAAACCATATCAGGGTCCAGAATGTGGTGAGGGGACCCTCCTCCTTTACCTTTGGCTTTGGAAGGCTTTCTGGAAGCTGTGTCTGTTGAGGAGATGTCAATGTTCTCTGGATCACCTCCTTCTTCTTCTATTGCCTGAATAGAGAGTGGAGATTAGAAACCTTGAAAAGTGAGGATTAAGCAGAAATGGGTTGAAATTAAACCCAGTCTACAGGAAAGTCTATACGTTAATCAGACTGTATAACTAATCAGTCTACAGAACAGTCTATATAGCGTTAATTGCTCTACGGGACAGCCTATATATCATGGTAATCGGTCTAAAAGACAGTCTACATAACGTTAATCGGTCTAAAAGACAGTCTACATAACGTTAATCGGTCTGCAGGACAGTCTACATAACGTTAATCGGTCTGCAGGACAGTCTACATAACGTTAATCGGTCTGCAGGACAGTCTACATAACGTTAATCGGTCTAAAAGACAGTCTACATAACGTTAATCGGTCTAAAAGACAGTCTACATAACGTTAATCGGTCTAAAAGACAGTCTACATGACGTTAATCGGTCTGCAGGACAATCTACATAACGTTAATCGGTCTAAAAGACAGTCTACATGACGTTAATCGGTCTGCAGGACAATCTACATGACGTTAATCGGTCTAAAAGACAGTCTACATGACGTTAATCGGTCTGCAGGACAATCTACATAACGTTAATCGGTCTAAAAGACAGTCTACATAATGTTAATCGGTCTGCAGGACAATCTACATAACGTTAATCGGTCTGCAGGACAATCTACATAATGTTAATCGGTCTGCAGGACAATCTACATAATGTTAATCGGTCTGCAGGACAATCTAGATAATGTTAATCGGTCTGCAGGATAATCTACATAACGTTAATCGGTCTGCAGGACAGTATATATAACGTTAATCCGTCTGCAGGACAGTATATATAACATTAATCAGTCTGCATGGCAGTCTACATAACGTTAATCGGTCTAGAAACTGTATGAATGTTATTTGATTATTAAATCTGAAGATAATCCGCCGATGCTAGCCGCTGGTTAGCCGGATGCTAGCTGTTGTTTTGGAGGCGCGCTCGGGTTCAGAGGCGGGTTTTCTGTGCAGTTCTGTTAAAAACCGGTTACTTTTATTCAGTTTTGGAGGAAAACGCGGCGAAGCTGCTGCTGAAGCGGAGCTTTGTGACGCTTAAGCCGTTAGCATGTGAAGCTAACGCGGCCGGTTCTGACTGGAAGAGGCCGCACCTGTCTGAGTCTGGCGATCAGCACGGTCTTCACGCCTGTGATGTCCAGGTTCCTACGCTTCAGCTCGGTCTTCAGGTCCACCACGCGCAGCTCCGCGATCCGCCTGCAGTCGGAGGAGCCGCACAGCGCCGCCATCTTACCTGCGCCTGCAGCCAGACCGAGCCCCGCCCCCTGCGTCCCTGCGTCACAGAGCCCGCGTCACCGCGTCAGAGCTGAACCTTACCAGAGTGGATCAGACGGCAGTACTGCTGGAGGGTTTAAACGCCCTGTGAGGAGTGTCTAATAGAGTGGACAGAGGGTGGACACAGTGTTTAAACACTACAGCAGCCCTGCTGCTCTGTGGGGTCCTGATCAGTGAAGATCAGGGTGAAAGGAGGAGAATAAAGTCTGCAGAGAAACAGATGAACTACAGTCTGAATTATAGAACCACAAAGAGCTCCTGTGTGATCAGAGGAGCTGATAGGATGAACAGAGAGTGGTCCTAATGATAGGATGGACAGAGATGTGGCTGATTGTAAACTAGTAAAACCAATCCGTTTCACAGTCATCGTGATGGAACATATGCACCCTACCAGTTGGGTGTTCTGAAACTTTTGACTGGTCGTGTGTACAGTACCGGTGTGTTATAGGTGACATAACTCGGCTACTTCTTTCAAAAAATCATATCCACTAATTACATGTGCTATATGGACAGTCGTGTTGGGACACCTACTCAGTCATTCTGAATGAGACGAATGGAAAAAATGGCCATGATTACAGAAATACTGTCTATTGATCATGTGTTTTTAAACACATCAAACATCTCTTCATATTTGTATGGTTGATCTTTAAGGGTTAAAGAGAGCAGGTGTGTCCAAACTGGTACTCAACCAACACACCCTCCTGAGAAGCAGCAGCCAATCACACACAGCGTATTGTCCACCAGAAATTACTGTCCACCTGGAGGACTGCATTTGTGTGTGTGAGGTGGGAGGTTCTGGAGAAGAGTGCTCATCCACCTGATCTCTGTGGCTTTAGAATGTGCGTGGGGGAACAGACCCAAGACTCCAGAGTAAACCCACACAGACCCAAACAGGGCCTCAAACCCAAGACCCCGGCACTGGGAGACAAACCACGGAGCCACTGTCCATCTGCTTAATGTGATGTCACTATTACCCTGATTTGATCCACCTCAGGGGCGACTGTAGTCAATAAAGGGCAGGTACGAGTGTGATTTATATATGGACCACCATACAATGTTATCATGAGATGCGGTGTTTCTTTATGATGAGGTTTGTTTTCCATTTTAACTAAAAAGTCGCACTGCCGCGCAACACACACAGCGTGACTGCAGTGCCAAGAATGACCCACCACCCACATAACATCTGCTCTGTGGTGGTCCTGATCATTGAAGATCAAGGTGGACTGTGCGATACACCCTTTGTGTGTAATAAACCTCTATAATAAATCTTCTGACATTTGACCTTTCGTCTCAGGATGCGATGCTCATTATGTCCACTGAGTGGCGATGCTGTAAAAAGGATAAAGGTCAGCTCTTCGTGTGGAAGCTATTATGTGGGTGGTGGGTCATTCTCAGCACTGCAGTCACACTGAAATGGTGGTGGCGTGTTGGTGTGTGTTGCAGCTGTGCTGCTGGAGTGCTTAAACACAGTGCCCACAGGACGCCGTCATCTGGACATTTCCGGTGGGTGGACTGTTCTCACTGAGGGCAGAGTTTACAGCGTACACAGAATGACTGTCGTAGAAGGAAAACACACAGACACCAGAAAGAGTTACCTAACTTTATTAATATCATTATTTTAAAACTAATGTAAATCCCATGGAGTATCATCCAGGGACCATTAAGTCTATGAATGCATGGATACCTGCCATTAAGTACTGCATTCCAACACTCCATTCAAAATTACAGGGTTGTTTTTTTTTTCTCTTTTTTGACCAAAATTCAGCAAACAGAGGAAATACATGGCCTCAGCGCACTTTCATTCTCAAAGCACTCCTGTCTTTTGTCTCTCATGTGCAAGTATATGCAAGTTAGCTAGTTGAGAATAATATTAGTGTTAGGCTTCCACAGCAGCAAACAAAAGAAAAAGGAAAAAAAAGAACCAAACAACAAATAAAACCCGAAACCAAAACGACAGTTTGCTGCACAGCTAAAGAGAGAGAGAGAGAGATAGAGAGAGAGAGGAGAGAGAGAGAGACGGAGACCGTATCTGAACAGGTCACGGTCCTCACCTGGACCGTCTGAACAGAGTAAATCAGCCTGCAACAGCCACTTGATGCAGAGAGACAAATGACGGATATTCATGAAAACTGAACCATAAACAAACGAAACGACGCTCGATTCCTCCGGGTGCCCAGTGGCTGTGTTTGTGCCGGAGATCCCCATCGAACCGGTTGTGAGTTTGCCGAGAAAGCGCACCGTCCTAGTTCTCAACGAACGTCACGTTTCACGACACTAAGAAAAACAGACGATACAGACATTCATTTTATCTTCCTCTCAAAAACACACGGGGTGAGGCGAGGAGGTGAGGAGGGGTGAGGTGAGGGGCACGTTAAGTGAAACCAAGGTGCGTGGAGGGATCCACCAGGACACAAACACATGCTCATCCCGGAAGGTGAGATTAGAATTCTTTTCTTTTCCCCATAAAAAGGAAAGCTGTGGGAGGATGAACACTGATACAGCAGCCGATCTCTTAAGCGTGATCTTATTTCCTAATTCAGGAATGTCTTGATTCACTTCAACATAAACAACAAAAAAACAAAATCTTAATCCAATCACACGTTCTAGAAACATAACTCTAACCAAATATACTGATCAATAAAATGAGTCCTGCAATGTTTTAATAATGGAGGTTGACATTCTATTCCAGTAAAGCAAGGCATTAGGTATAGAAAAATGCTTCTTTACTAGAGCAGCGATTCTTGCCTGCAAGTCCTCAGGGCCTGCCAGGCCCATTTATATGTGCAAAGAAATGCATTGCAAGGATCCATGCAAATAAAAAAAAAAAAAAAAATTAAAAAAAAAAAAAATTAATAATATACTATGACACTTGTGAAAACAATTAAAAGCTACATAAAAGCTTTATAAATACAATAAAATTCCAAACCTTTAATGAAGATGTCGTTTCTAGCTGTATTGGTTCTATATGAAAGCTGGCACACTACGCTCAGTTACTATTTTCTTTTTTTTTTTTGTCGTTTCGTTTTTTTTCAGTATTGGATCTGCGCAGGTAAATCATGCCATCTTTGGTTGAATGTGTTACTGAGGAAAACGAACAGAAAACAGAACGAAAAGGAAAAACAATACAACAAAAAAGAAAAGAAAAGAAAAGAAAAAAGTCGCTAGTAAAACAGCATCAACTTTCAGAGGACAGCTGCGCCTCTATGTCCACTCTGCAGATGGGGCACTTTTTGTTCGTGAGGAGCCACTGGTCCACACACAGCTGATGGAAGAGGTGCATACACGGGAGGCGTCTGCAAAAAAGGAGGAGAAAGCATTTGAGATCGTGTGGTTCGTTCACCGCGCAGTTCTCATTCAGCCTGATGACCGTTTCCCGTTTCTGACCCGGGCTGACGCCCCTGCTCTGCACATGACGCTGATGACCCTGACGTGGTGGTGGTGTGTTAGTGTGTGTTGCTCTGATACGAGTGGATGAGACACAGCAGTGCTGCTGGAGTGTTTAAACCCCTCAGTGTCACTGCTGGACAGAGAACAGTCCACCAACCACAAACGTCCAGCCGACAGCGTCCTGTGAGCACTGATGAAGGACTAGAGGACAATCAACACAAACAGTGCAGAAACAGATGAGCTTCTGTCTCTGACTTTACATCTACAAGGTGGAGACACTCGGTAGGAGTGGACACAGGGTTTAAACACTCCAGCAGCACTGCTGTCTGTAATTCTAGAACCGAAGTGCTCCTGTTTGGTCAGGTGCAAGGCAGATGCAGATCAGATGTTCTTCTTTTCAGCGACTCTTGTGACGTCTGGAGGTAAACACAGAGCTGGACACCAGGACACACGCGGAACATTTACCTGACGTCCTCCCCTTCCTCCAGTATAGACAGACAGATGGTGCATTTCTCCTCTGTGTCTTCCTCGGCCCCCTCCTCCTCGTCCTGCTTACCGTGCAGCTTTCTCTGTGTGTGCGCGAGAGCAGAGAGCAGAGGCCATTACACACACACACACACACACACACACACACACACACACACACACACACACACACATCCAAACTCATTTTCTCACACAGACAGAGACACAGAAAGCTAATACATCAGCACATTATAGCAGATGGGGAGCAGAGGGGCCATTTTCTACTCATACAACAGATCTGGGTTAAGAAAGTCTTTTTTTTTAACACCGTGTGACATAGTTAGGCTGAATGAACACACACACACACACTGCAAATAAAATGACATCTTGGCCAGTGAAACTCTGAACGTAGTATGTCATTTGGAGAATCGCCACTGATTTCCTGAATCAATTCGATTCTTTTCACACGGTCCCAATACGATACGGAACTAGCCCGTTCGCGCTGACGAAGCCGTCCTGCCTCGCTGCTTTGCTCCAGGAGGCGGCGCTGTTGCGCGGTGAGGCTTTTATCAAAGAAGCTCCAGCTGAGGGTCGTTGGCTGTGTCTCGGAGCTCCGTGTGAAAACATTTCCCGCCGTCCAGTTCAACCGCTTCGTTACAAATCAGATAATCAGGCCAAATATTAACGAGGTGCGTTAGCTCATTACCCCACCCCCGAACGCCTCGTTCACTGCGGTACATCCCCCTTTTCACCCGGCTGCCGAGTCGGATCGATGTGAACGTGGTACGAATTCCGATCGGGCCGTTCAGACGGTCGCATTGCTGGATTTCGAGCCCAAATGGGCTGTGTGATCGGTGTGGAGGTGAGAGGAAAGATTTCACTGGCCGAGATACCATGTTTCTGCAGTGCAGAGGACACTGTAATATTAAACGTAAATAACATTTAATAAAACCCATCAAAACAACAGAATAAGCCCATCTATGTGGTCAGAACATGATTTATGGTCTACACTAGTTTCTCCACTCCTCTAGGCTCGGCCTTACTGGCCTTTATAAAGCTAGTGTCTCCCCCACATCTACGAGCTACAATGTATGCAAGCTGAGTTTTTGCAGGTTAAACTTTACACTGATTTCTCACCGAGTTCGAGGGTGGGTGCCTATCTTTCCCAATAGATGCCCACGCTTCGGGGGATAACTGTTCGTCAATGTCTCTCTCCACCACCTTCTGTATTGGGCGGCAGGGTTTGGGGTTACTGTTATTCAGGTATGTGTAATGCATTATGCAATCTACATGGAGCCTTTCACTCCCGTTTACCATGTCATTCCCATTATAAACCAGTAACACTACAGCTCTCTAATTCTGCAGCGGTACACTGCGGTGGGACTGTGTCTCTTTAAGCTGCACCCTCATGCTGCTGCTGCAGAGGGAGCTCCTGTGCATGTTCTCCTCAGACGGAGGCTTGCAGCGCACATGCACGTGTTTGTCAAGACTACAACGGATATGACACGTCATCTTATGCACGAGAGGAGGTGGCGTACTCTCACCTTCTTGTACTTGTGCGGGTAAGTGCACCTCTCTATGGTTCCCTGAGAGGCTCCTCGATTCACAGTCCCCAGACGCTCCTCTAAATGCAGCAGATCCTGTGAAGAAAACGAAACGAGGAGGAGTTGAGCTGTTTAATCCCAGACGCTTTGGTTTTACAACTTTAAAATGAATGTGGGATATATATGAAGCGCCCCGGTCTCGGAGGCACCCCTACCCTGCTATGAGGATTTGATTGCATTCAACATCCAGAGAGTTAGAAAGGGGCCTGTGGTCTTACCTCATAGGTTCGGCCAAATCCAGTCATTCTGGATGAGATGTAGCGAATGTGCGGATAGGTGACCTCAGACATGCCAGTGTGCTGAGAGAGAGAGAACAGAAATTCAACATACACACACCCTTCAACCATAGCATTATGACCACCTCGCTGTCCATCCCATCAGCACCTCTGATCACACAGGAGCTCTTTGTGGTTCTATAATTCCAGACTGTAGTTCATCTGTTTCTCTGCAGACTTTATTCTCCTCCTTTCACCCTGATCTTCAATGATCAGGACCCCACAGGACCACCACAGAGCAGATATGATGTGGGTGGTGGGTCATTCTCAGCACTGCAGTCACACTGACATGGTAGTGGTGTGTTAGTGTGTGTTGCTGGTACGAGTGGCTCAGACACAGCAGTGCTGCTGGAGTGTTTAAACCCCTCAGTGTGACTGCAGTGCTGAGAATGATCCACCACCCACATCATATCTGCTCTGTGGTGGTCCTGTGGGGTCCTGATCATTGAAGATCAGGGTGAAAGGAGGAGAATAAAGTCTGCAGATGAAACAGATGAACTACAGTCTGGAATTATAGAACCATTAAAGAACTGCTGTGATATTTAACATACAATCTGAAAACCTGATGTTGGTGCCCCCTGCCCTGAATATTTAGTGGTTTAGCTGCTCCCAACAGCCCTGATTCAGCTCATTACCGAGCCCCGTTCGGGGGGGTTTGGGGTGTGCCAGAACCACAGGCCTGTACAAAACAAGCTTTGGATAATAATGAAAAATAGAAATCAGCCTGCGGCAAATTTAGCAAGATATTAAATTTAAACAGTACAGCAGAGACAGCCATGTCATCAAACCTGTCCATGTGGTGTTTATGAAGGATCTCGCAGAAGACACACAGCGGTGACGTGATTATTTAGAGTCCAAGTGAAGCATTTTTAAATCAGTTATGTCAAATTTAATATTCACTTCTGAAATGTCTGTGAGAGGGAGTTATAAATGGTACTGCATAATTCATGAGCCCTAATAATCCACCCTTGAAATAACAGATGTTGTAAATAGGGGCGGTTGGGCCCGTCGCCATTAATCTGAGCAGTACCTGAACCCCAAACCCGGCCTCATTACTTATGTACGCATGCTAATGTATATAATCTATGGTAGGAAGTGGTACTGGAGGAGATCATACTCACCATCAGCTGGATGGGGAAGTGGTGCAGTCTGGGTGGGGGGTGGTAGTGGGGCAGATGGGGGAGCAGATGCCCTGAAGGGTACGGAGCTACAGTCACGCCCAGCCCTATGCCCAGCTCCCCTGGAACACAGTCACAACAGCAACGTCAGAAAGGAACCAGCGATGGAACTCTTATTTCATAAGGAATCGGAATCTTTAACACGGAAACATTTATGCAATAAAAAGTAATGATCTGGTCCCATCGGACATACTGACCACTGATGTATTTATTAAAAACAAATAAAACGTGTTTATTAGTCTTATGTAAATTTATATGAATGAATTTTGTAGGGTTTATATTTGAGGGTTACCGAAACAAATTGATAAACACATCCACTTAATAATATATATTTATAAAAACAATGACATTAAAATAATGTGCATTTACATTATTAATAATGCATAATAATCACACGTTTGTGTGAACAATAAACCAATATTGAATTCTGCTTTTATTAGAGTTTTTTCTACCGTTTCAGCTTCGAAAATGCACTCTGTTCCAAAACGTCAACACATCTACACTATGAAGTTTTATCCCCCACGTTACGCCACCGGTTGTGTGTTAAAGAAGGGGTACGAAGCTGCAGCAGAACAAAGCCATAAATAAAATTCATCTGCTCGCTGTATTTCCATATTTAGTTCCCGAGGAACATTGTTCTATTACGGTCAGCAAAACTGCTAATTAAACGCTTCTGCTCTGAGCACTAGAACAGGCCTGGAGTGTGATATTAATGTGTGTGTGTGTGTGTGTGTGTGTGTGTGTGTGTGTGTGTGTGTGTGTGTGTGTACCATGTGGTTCTCTGGTCGGTCTGGCGGGGGTGGGAGGACATGGTTTGCGGGACATGGATGTGGTGTCCGTGGCCGTAGTTGGGGTGCATTCTGTGAGGGTGGGGGGAGGTCTTCAGCGCCCGACTGTAAGAGAACGCTTGATGTTAGAAGCCAACCAGAAATACAGCACACTAAAAGTAGCTTAGCCACCGCCTGGACTTCCTGAACCACAGCCACTTGCAACACAGGTCATTTACATATCAGTCTTAAAGGCAATACACAGCCAAACAGCCCATAATAAAAGCTGAAACAGACAGCGTTGAATTAATATTGCGGACGTGCCATAAACCCTCACAGTTACATACACACAAGAGCCAATCAGAACAGAAATCATCGCACATTGGTCACATAATTAAAGAAGAGAAGCAATTCTAGTTCAAGTAAACACGTGACACGAATGCATCTATGGACACAGACTATAACGCTGTACGAATAAACGTGCAGCAGCAGAAGTTAAATAGTGTCTGTAGCTCACGCTGATGCCATCATCTCAAGGCCTTCTGGGACCTCCATCCTCTGCAGGATCTCATGCTGGTGAAGCCTCTGCACAGGGCTGGGTCCCAGCACGGGCAGGTGGTGCGGCAGGGCCTGGTGCTCAGGAGCCAGGTGCTGGGGCAGGGGCACCTGAGCCTGAGGTGGTGAGGCAGAGAAGGAGGAGCTGGGGGCACAGCATGACCTGGGCCGTGAGAGGGCAGTGGGGTGTGGAAGGGTAGGACCGGGTGAGGGATGACGAATCGCCCCTGTGGAGGGGCTGAGGAGGAGGGGGTTACTGCGCGAATGAGACAGGAAGAGGAGACTGGTGGTGCAAGGAGCGCAAGAGGACCGCTTCGTAAAGAGAGAAAGACAGAGACATGTCTATTCTGCCATTTCAGTATTACCTTGTCTCTCCTCTCACTGTCCACTCTATCGTCTCCTCTGATCACGCAGGAGCACATTGTGGTTCTATAATTCCAGACCAGGTTCATCTGTTTCTGACTTTGGTTCCTTTCGCCCGGATTCAATGATCAGGACCCACAGGACCACCACAGAGGGTTGTTGAGCAGTGCTGCTGGAGTGTTTAAACCCCTCAGCGTCACTGCTGCACCGAGAACGGTCCACCAACCAGAAACGTCCAGCCGACAGCGTCCTGTGAGCACTGATGAAGGACTAGAGGACGACCAACACTGTGCAGAAACAGATGAGCTTCTGTCTCTGACTTTGCATCCGCACAAGGTGGAGACACTGTAGGAGTGTCTGATAGAGTGGACAGTGAGTGGACGCAGGGTTTAAACACTCCAGCAGCACTGCTGTGTCTGAGCCACTGGTACCACTGCTCACTTGCCCCATAGTGTAATAGTGTCTGTGATGTATTGAATAACTAACATTGCACATCATATATTAGCTTTTTAATTAATTAGAGTTCTGTAATATTTTTCTAACTGCAGGACACCAAACTAACGAGCTGAATGTGCAGTTTTGGCTGCGTATATAGTCTACAGTGAGTAATTTCATTTGCGCCCTCTGTTTTTTGGGGGTGTTTCTCGTGTTGGTGGGGGTTGTATGAATGATACATGCACTCGCAGCCAAACGCAGAGCCCAGTGCTGATGGTAATTAGGGCGAAGCACCTGATGTTTAATGTGTTAAGTGCTGCAGGTAGCGTATGCCCAGCAGTCGACTTTAATTGCTGCTTCTCCTTCGAACAGAGGCGTGTAGAATGTGAATGAGTGTGGCAGCCTCCCTGGTGGGCCTGTATTTAGAGGGGTAATTGCTGTGCACTGGTGCACCCAAACAGCCCTCTCTTTCTGAGATCCCTCCTCAGCTTTGGCTCTCATCACTCACATACACTCCCAGTGGTACCTCAGCAATCAGCAGATCATTTCCACTCCTGTGTGTTTGTGCGAGACTGGGAGATAGAAACTAGACAGCCTCTCCACCTCTCCCACATTGCGGCAGTGCTGCTGGTGTGTTTAAACACTGTGTCCACTCACTGTCCACTCTATTAGACACTCCAACCGAGTGTCTCCACCCTGTAGATGTAAAGTCAGAGACAGAAGCTCATCTGTTTCTGCACAGTTTGTGTTGGTCGCCCTCTGGTCTTTCATATCAGTGCTCACGGACGCCGGACGCTTTCCGTTAGGATGCCAGATACTCCAGCAGCACTGCGCGTGTCTCATCCACTGCATTCAACACACACTACCATTACCCACCACTATGTCAGTGTCCTGATCATTGAAGATCACCCATTATGTGGTATACGAAAGTGGATGAACACAGCAGTGCCACGGAGTGTTTAAAACCCCCAGAGTCACTGCTGACCGAGAACAGAATCCAGAGACATCCAGCCGTCAGCGTCGGTGGTGATCGTCTACGATTGATGTCAATCAAGCTTATTAATAACATAAATATTTGAATGCTATGAAAGTTATTTCTGTGCTGAAAATGAGGTGCTGCAGTGCTGAGCTCACAGGAGGGATGCATAGTACCAGAAAGACGGAGTTGGCGACTGGGGCTAAAGGTACCATGGTCAAGGAAAGAGTCCGCGACATTAGGCTGGCTGGGCCCCGGTGCAGCCTGGGAAACGTAGGCAGGAGGCCGCGAGGTGGTGCCCGGACAGCACGGGTCGAAGGCAGATGTGCTGCTGAAACCACCGCTGCTGGAGCCAGTACTGCGAACGGCACTGCTACTGAGACTCAACCGGCAGAGTCTGCTGAGAGAGAGAGGAGAGAGAGGAGAGAGAGAGAGAGAGAGAGAGAGAGAGAGAGAGAGAGAGAGAGAGAGAGAGAGAGAGAGAGAGAGAGAGAGAGAGAGAGAGAGAGAACATAAAGATAAAAGCAGCCAAACACAGACACACTTCAACCACAAAGCAGCCTTTTTGTGGTTCTATAATTCCAGACTGTAGTTCATCTGTTTCTCTGCAGACTTTATTCTCCTCCTTTCACCCTGATCTTCAATGATCAGGACCCCACAGGACCACCACAGAGCAGCACAACACACACTAACACACCACCACCATGTCAGTGTGACTGCAGTGCTGAGAATGACCCACCACCCACATAATAGCTGCTCCGTGGTGGTCCTGTGGGGTCCTGACCTTGAAGATCAGGGTGAAAGGAGGAGAATAAAGTCTGCAGAGAAGCAGCGGTGATACAGTGGACAGTAAGTGTAGGGACAAGGAGGTCATAATATTATGAAAGGTGTATAAACGGGAAACCTCACAAACCAAACATGAAAAGAGAAAGACCAACAACGAGCGCACGGTCACAGATCTTTACAGGCCTTTAAAGCATCCTGTATCTAATCCCATTTAACGCTTTGATTAATAAAACATGACCCGGTACACCTCATCCCAGAACCTCCGCCCGTCTGTGCATATCTGAGCTCTAGCTAAAGGCTCTGACTGCTCACAGCCCACACCATCAAAGACCAGAGTGCGTTAATGCCGTCGACGTGGAAAGAGACACCCTTTACTCGCTCACCCTGACGGCGCCTTCTCCAGCACTCTACCCCCCGACTCTGCCTGCATTATTAACACAATAGTGTGTGTGTGTGTGTGTGTGTGTGTGTGTGTGTGTATCACTGAAGGACAGTGACATAAACAATCCTCATTAGTCATGAATGCTCTCTCTCCCTCACACACACGGCTTTGATTCTAATATAATTCAGCAGCTCCAGCAATTAGCTCCATGTGAATTATTTAGAGCTCAGCTATGCTGCAAGGGTGGCTTCAAACAAAAGCCATCGTTTTTTTCTCTCCCCTCCTCCCCACCTTAAAAGTGCTTTGTTTTCCTCCTTTTCATCATCGGAACATAAAGGGCAGTTCAGAACTTCAAATGGAGTTTGCTGCTTTCAAAAGAGCACATGGTGCTTATTTCCAGCAGAACGTACAGTAGATATTACAGACGGCACGCTCAGCCCTCCGTCATTTACTCCCTCCATTCAGAGTCTAATGAAACTCAGATGGGTTTTATGAGAACATGCTTACAGCTCATTTAACTGCGAATAAAAATAAACACAAACACGTTTTAACCGCACAGATCAGCAGTGCGTGGCGAACAGTGGCGATTACAGCGATTACAAATATACTGTATACCTGCAAATGTGTGAAACACACACACACACACACACAGGAGCTATAAGGTGCTGCGTTCTCAGAACAACTGATCAGACACTAGTGAATGTCCTGAGAAAGACACTGAGGACAACCAGGGGAATGATTATTCATACTGGAAGCACGTCCTTTGGTCAGATGTGAAAACTGGAGCTCTGTGGCCACAGAGACGCTGCTTATGTTTGGGGTTTATAACCTGAAAACCACAGTTTTCACTGTGAAACATGGTGGTGGGAGTATGATGCTGTGGGATGTTCTGTGCACCTGGACCTGGGTCTGGGTCATCACTTTTTTTTTTCCAACATGACAACGACCCTAAACAGCCTCATGTGTGCCATTTGGGACTGGGACTGAGACGGGGACTGAGACTGAGACTGGGACTGGGACATTTTATTTAAATAAGGAATTTTTAATGGGCGCTTTGGAGGCATAAGCTTTTAAACTGGAACATCACAAACTGCTGTGATACCAGAACCTGGCAGAACAAACCCGTCTACGTGAAAGGAAAACAAGAGTGCTGTGATACCTGGTCGTGGTACTGGCTGCTGCTGCTGACCACTCCACAAGGGGCTGGCACAGCGGTGGGCCGCTCCAGGGGGCAGCTGGGCTCAGGGAAGGCCAGAGACGAGGGGGTGGGGCCCGTGTGGTGGTGATGGTGGTGAAAGTGGTGCGAATGGCTGTGCGAGTGCTGAGCAGCGGGCTGCTGCGAACTGGGCTGCTGGGCAGGTCCGGTCTGCATGCACCCTGAGTGGGAGTGACCCAGGGAGAGGTGCCCTGAGGAGGGTCCACCGCAGGGCGAGTGCTGTGGGCAGCAGGACGGCAGCCGAGGCATCGCTACACCTCCACTCTCGCTGGACGAACCTCTCCTACAGTCTTCTACAGCAAAAGAACAGAAAGAATACGTCAGTATTTTAACGTCTCGAGAACTGAAGATGGACGTGGCTGGACCTGGCTGATCAAGGATGATTTGTTTTAAAGGTCTGAGGTCTGCCGTGCCCAAGAAGTCACTAGATGTCAATATCACCCTGTTCAATTCTGACCGTCCTCACCCTCTGGGGCAGTGGCGGAGGTGGTGTTGAGCCCTGAAGCCCCACCGTGGGCTTGGGCCTCATGCGTGCTGTCAGGAGCCACAGCAGGGCAGCTTCCAGAGGGTCCCGGGACCTCCTGGGGCATCTCTGAGGTAGAGGCATGGAGGGAGGAGGAGGATGAGATGGAGGAGCTGGCAGGCTGCGAGTGGATGCTGTCAGAAGTGGTTGGCACAACCGAGAGATCTGCGAAAACACACACACGCGAGACATGAACGAGTGACGGGTTTCAATCATTTTTAACCTCCTTTCACCCTGATCTTCACTGACACAGCAGTGCTGCTGGAGTGTTTAAACACACACTCACACACCACCACCCTGTCAGTGTGACTGCAGTGCTGAGAATGACCCACCACCCACATCATATCTGCTCTGTGGTGGTCCTGTGGGGTCAGAAACAGAAGGACTACGATGTGTAATTATAGAAACGAGGTCATAATGTTATGGCTGATCGGTGTATATATACAGTTATGAAACTGCAGGACGTGCCCCACATCCACGAGTGTATAAAAACAAGTGGGTGGGTTTGAGACTTGCTTCAGTGACCGAGCGGCCCAGGAGGATTCGCTGCTCATTAACATTCCAGAGTGAGCATTCCATCTGCTTTTCATATTCACAAATTAATTTCTATCTCCCTCAAAAGAAATGCAAATGCAACCGTATCTCTGAGCTGGGCTCCATCCCTCTCATCCACCCGCTCTCCACCAAACACACACAGCCACTTTCAACCTGAAATCAAATCTAAGTGATGGAAATTAGTTTTCTTTTATAAGCCTTAAAAAAAAACCCACAGATTTGGGGGATAACACACACACACACAGACACAGACACACACACACACACACTTTATCCAGAGTGGCAGTTTAATTGGTTTCAATAGCAGAGCTCATAGTGTCTCTGTGAGCTCAGAGGCAGCTTGCATAACAGACAGACTTCATTACACTGCCTGCAAATGAAATTAGGAATACAAACAATTACACACACGGCACACCGAAGAAAAAGGCTCGGGACGCCGCGCAGACCAGCCCGCGACACGCGCTGCAGCCGCAGAAGCTATATATACCCCGGCGCTTGATTAAAAGATATAGATTAATCATTATTAATGGTGCCTGTGCGCCAGCAAGCGGCGTGGAGTGTATGAATGGTCATGACTGAACGCTGCTAATTGAATTTTCCAGACTCGTTCCTCCTCCCCCTTTCTCCAGCTCTCCTTTTCTCCCTCACGCACTCGGAGGTGCAGCCTGTAGCTCAGGAGGAGATGCTTGAAGCTCTCGCAGCCAAAGCTGTGGAGATCTGATGCGACGTCTAATAATTCCAGACTGCAGTTCTGTTTCTCTGCAGACTTTATTCTCCTCCTTTCTCCCTGATCTTCAATGATCAGGACCCCACAGGACCACCACAGAGCAGATATGATGTGGGTGGTGGGTCATTCTCAGCACTGCAGTCACACTGACATGGTGGTGGTGTGTTAGTGTGGGTTGTGCTGGTACGAGTGGATCAGACACAGCAGTGCTGCTGGAGTGTTTAAACACTGTGTCCACTCACTGTCCACTCTATCAGACACTCCTACCGAGTGTCTCCACCTTGTAGATGTAAAGTCAGAGACAGAAGGAATGTTTCGATATTAGATGATCGTCGTCCTTTGAATCGGTTGGACAGATTCTAAACTGGCTGGTCGATGTATCTGTTTCAAGCGTGAGTGGACATGAAAAGAGCGCAGTCATACACGGTCCGGTGTCCGTCTTACACTGAGCATCAGATTACAGATTACTGGAGCTGCAACAGCACGAGAGAAACGAGGCAGGAGAAGAGACCAGAGAAAGGAGAAATACAGAGAAAGAGGGGGACGGTGTCTTCACTGGTGTAATAATCCACATTTACGTAGTAACAAGTTCACCACGTCTAGGAACTCCCGCTGGAACTGAACTTCGATAAATGCACCAGAGTCTCCGTCGAGTCTTCATCGAGTTCATGGACTGAAGAGTACGACCCACGGGCTCCGAGTGACTCAGCTCTTCAATACCGGGTCGTGCAGCCGGAAACTGAGAGAGCCAAACTGGCCATGCTCTCTCTGGGAAGATAGATGGCGCCCTCTCCCCACATCTCGCCCACTGCACCGCTGACCAGCACAGGCTTCTAGCCGTTGTATCAGAGCCGGGTTGTATCAGAGCTTTCCAGCAACGATGCAACGAATGCAGTTGGAGAAGAGGCGGAGGCTGATAGTGCTCGTCTTCACCCTCCTGGTGTCGGGAACGTCGACTGTGTCATTGTCATCACTTCCAAGTTGGGATGAAAAAAATCAGGATTTAAAGGCACAGAACGAAACTCAGCAATGCGGAATTCCGGCTCGTCTTCGGCCGTTAGTAAGTCTGCCGTTTTTGATTTTTACGGCACGTCGGAAAGAAAGGGCTGCACAATATATCAGTTCAGCATCAGCATCGCAATGCATCCGGTTCCTTCTCCTAAAATTAAGTTAAACCATAAACTATTTGGCTTCAAAAGGACAATTCACACTTCATTTTCCATGATTTTCATTTTTTAAACACTTCACAATATATTTGATCAACAAAATACAACTATTTTTTCAAATTTACAGCAACAATGACAAAATTACAACAATAAGAGGTTCTGAAGGTGACACAGATAAACACACGTTAGGTCCAGGTATGGATTCATGAGTAAACAGTACCCAAACCTGTTCTCTAAAAACAAAAACTGAATTCAATTCACAACAGAAACAAGGTCCCGTGTCCTTACCCTCCTCGTCCACGGTGAGGTCCACCACCTCCCCGGCGTTCTGCCTGAGAGGCTGGATGACTGTAGACAGGCGATGGCGCCCTCGGCCCTCCTGAGCCCGACTCTGAGAGCAGCTCGGCCCCCAGTGCATCCTGCCATGATGACCCCCCACTGGCCGCGGCCTGTCGGAGAAACACACATCAACACACGGGTCAGAAACAAACGTAGAAATGAGCTTTGGAAACCTGAGAGACAACCTAGAGAAGAGCCTCAGCGGAGAGTGAGCGCCGAGAGAACACGCAGAGCCGCTAATGCACCGGTGGAACTGAAGCTCAGTGGTAGAGTTTAGGTAGAGTTTAGGAGGAGTTAGGGAGATGTTAGTGCTCCTCAGAGTGAGCATTAGAAGTAAATGTACTTAATGCAGGAGATGATTCCAGGCTCAACAGCGCTTTCAGCTTCAGGATCAGAACGAGCTGCAGGTTAGCAGCTGCGGAGCAGAAGCGGCTGCGAACAGACACACTAACACACCACCACCATGTCAGTGTGACTGCAGTGCTGATAATGACCCACCACCCACATCATATCTGCTCTGTGGTGGTCCTGTGGGGTCCTGATCGTTGAAGATCAGGGTGAAAGGAGGAGAATAAAGTCTGCAGAGAAACAGATGAAAGACTGAAACCGTCTCTCTACATGCTTTAATTACCATCATACAATTAACCAAGCTTCATGGCAAATTTCCAAAACTCCCACTTAATTCCAAAGAGTTCTGTGGATGCTCTGGGAATTCCGCAGACCTAGGGGACTAAATCCATAGGAATGGCCCGGCGGCTCGGGCTGCCGCAAAGCGAGGCACGGTGATGGAGAGAGAGAGAGAGAGAGTAACTCAGGAAGGGCTTTAGGGGCTGCAGGCTTCCCGACTGGAGACCCAGGAAGCCCCAGACTCCCAACTCTCCTGCTTGGCCTCGGAGCCACTGATTGCATCATTAAAACATCAAAACAAAATGATTACCAACAAGTGCGCAGGGCCTCGGAGAACCCCCCGGAGATCAGAGGTGGGCGCACGACTCACTAACCAGCAAACAGGCTGCAGAAAAAAGCCCCACACGGAAACCTACTGGTAGCACTGGTGCCGACAGGTTCCGTGAAAAAGCAACAGCACGAAAGAAAAATAATGAGCAGAGAAATTTACGAAGTTCTCGAGCTGATTCTTACCGTAATCGTTACAATCGGAAAAGAGAACGAGGTGTTTTAATAACGGAGTAAATCACACAGAATCCAGATGACTTAGAGTGAAGGAGGTCGGTTCCCTCAAAATTAACCAGCTTCAACACTGGACCTTTCACCAGAACCAAGACTAGAACCAGCAATCTACATCTAGAGCTTAGACCAGAACAAAGACTAGAACAAACAATCTACATCTAGAGCTTACACCAGAACGAAGACTAGAACCAACAATCTACATCTAGAGCTTACACCAGAACGAAGACTAGAACCAACAATCTACATCTAGAGCTTACACCACAACAAAGAGTAGAACTAACTCTAGAACGGTAGCGTTAAAGCTGGAGTTCACACTAGAGCTTAAGCCCGAGTTTACAGGAAGCACACCGGTGTCGACGGACACTGGAGTCTGTAATCTCAGCTACAGCGCAAGTTAACTCTACACCCTAAACTCAAGATACAGCTTCAGCAGAGCTCTGTTGAGCTCAGGTTCTACCTGTCAAACTTCAGACCTTTCATTCCTCCTCACATCAGAGAAATGGTGACAGGAATAGACTTTCATTTGATTCTTTTGTTTTTCAACACAGCATGAAATATTGACGCCTGATCAGCAGAAAGACGACCGAGAATCATCTATAGCACTTTAGTTTGGGCCAGAAAGCCCCCCAGCACGCCACAGCAGACGCCGGACAGGGGGACGGGGGGACGGGGGGGGCAGCAGCATGTGCAAAACAAACAGCATTATTCAAAGCACGGCCCGGAGTAAACAACAGAACACCGGGCCTAGAGATAGTCATTTCCCCGGAGCCAAAACAGCGACTCTAATCAACAAATGAAAGGACAGAAAAGCCCGATAAATATGGCGAGACTGGTTTTTATGGGTACTTAATGCAAGGTTAATGGGAGCACCAGTCATTTGCATTTTGTACTCGTTTAGCTTTGCTTAAATGGAGCGTAAAACAGACGTAATCAAAATAACAGCTACTCGCACTTTATAAAAACGCCGTTTATTTTCAACAATATTTGAAGTAAAACGCTCGGTGTAATCCGGGTTAAACGCCACGGAGAAAACACAGTTCCACACACACTTCCCATCTCCCGGCTCCACAATCCCAGTGACCCGACGGGCAGAGCAAACGCCAAAGCCTGCAATGCCTCTGTCTAATTGGCTGGTGCAGTCGTTTCCCACTACAGCGTTGCTAAGATCCCAGCGAGAGGACACCACCTCCGGGGAGGAGCTTCTAATTACCCACAAGTAGGTCTGGGATTATTTTGTAAATACCTGTTTACCACTGCAGCCTTCTGAGGCCGTGGTGAGACTGGAAAACTGTAAACACAGGCACTGGGGGAGCTTCCAGGGTGGCAGAGCAGCACAAACGACAACTGGAAAACCAGCACTGAAGAAACGTCCTCTACCTCACACACATCACACACACAACAACCAGGTGGAGATGGTTTATCAGCTCCTCTGACCGTACAGGAGCTGTCTGAAGATCAGGGTGAAAGGAGGAGAAACAGAAACTACAGTCTGTAATTATAGAACTACAACGCTCAGGATCCCACAGGACCACCGCAGAACAGATATGATGTGGGTGGTGGGTCATTCTCAGCACTGCAGTCACACTGACATGGTGGTGGTATGTTAGTGTGGATCACACACAGCAGTGCTGCTCCACCCACCTACAGCTAAACTACAATACCCACAATGCACTGGATTTCAAACCCTGAACCCCTTACACTCCCAGCACTCTGTAGATATGGACGATGAAGTGACTCTACTGCACAGTTGTGTCCAGAATGCCCTGACCAGTGAGACTGGGGGTCTCTGGCCTTTAGGTTTGATGGGCCGTTACCATAGCGACGGATGTTATTTCTGCTGTGATTTTAATCTCGTTTCTTTGTGTCGGGAACCATAAATAGTTTCGTATTTGAAACAAAATGAGAGACTTGAAGGACATTGAGAGACCCCACTTGGTTCTCCTTGTTGTAACATTTCTACGTCAGTAGGAGTCGTGGAGTATTTCACCATCACCTCCTTCAGGGACGTCTGATTCACGCTTTCAGAGCTCAGCCGCTTTCCACCGTAAACAAAAGAGCTCCGAGCGGAAGAGAAACATCACTCATCCTGTTGACCCTTAACTCCCACCCTCTCAGCCCACCACCCCTCCCCCAGCTGGGCAACTATCAAAATGGCCACCCCTCTCAGCAGCCTACATAAAGACAGGGCTCGGGCTCAGGCACCCCCCCCCCCTCTGCCTCCTTCTCTCCACATCGCAGTCTTTCCCAGAAATGCCTCTTCTGAGAAAACGGTACAACAGAGAGAGAGAGAGAGAGAGAGAGAGAGAGAGAGAGAGAGAGAGAGAGAGATATATATTAAACATACACCAATCTGCCAGAACATTATGACCAACTCCTCTGATCACACAGGAGCTCTTTGTGGTTCTATAATTCCAGACTGTAGTTCATCTGTTTCTCTGCAGACTTTATTCTCCTCCTTTCACCCTGATCTTCAATGATCAGGACCCCACAGGACCACCACAGAGCAGCTATTATTTGGGTGGTGGGTCAATCTCAGCACTGCAGTCACACTGACATGGTGGTGGTGTGTTAGTGTGTGTTGCTGGTACGAGTGGATCAGCCACAGCAGTGCTGCTGGAGTGTTTAAACACCATGTCCACTCACTGTCCACCCTAGTATCCGTTTCTGCACAGTTTGTGCCTCAAACTGCAAAAAGAAGAGAACATTCATCCACATGAACACCGTCCTCATCATCAAATGTCTTCCCTGACCTCATTATAAACACAACCGCTGGCAAACGGACTGCAGATGAAGAGAGTCCAGATCGGAGAGAGGATGTCAGTGAGAAAAGGAGGAACTGGAGTGAACCCAGCTGTTTCACTTTCTAAATGATAACAGCAGGCAGAAACAAGGGGACAGTTCACATCGCAGAGCCGCACACTGGTGGCCTTCTCAGCATGTTTACGAAAGACATGCCACAACCCTGCACACTGGAATAAACAGACCCAAACAAGCTGACCAGCCCGGCGCACAGGACCGAGCAGCGCCATGTAGAGCTCCGTCCACAAAGCAGAGCAGGACAGATGGAGATGAAGACCGCCAGAGACGATCTGTGGACCTGAATGTCCAGAGAAAGACCAGGACTTCTGAAACAACACGTTTTAGACAGAAGGATCTTAAGTATTGCACGTCAGCATCCATACGTCCCAACACCATCAAATTCTGTCTCGAAAACAGGACCCCAAAGGACCACCACGGAGCAGCTATTATGCAGTGCTGCTGGAGTGCTTAAACACTGTGTCCACTCACTGTCCACTCTATGAGAGACTCCTACCGAGTGTCTCCACCTTGTAGATGTAAAGTCAGAGACAGAAGCTCATCTGTTTCTGCACAGTTTGTGTTGGTCGTCCTCTAGTCCTTCATCAGCGCTCATAGGATGCAATTACTGGTGGTGGACGGTTCTCAGTCCAGCAGGGACACTGAGGGGTTTTTAAAGTCCTTACAGGCTACAAGCCAAAACCTGTGACAGTGTCCTATAAATACTGTAATTTCCAGGTGAATAAAGGTCAAACTATTGGTCCTAAAGGGATTAAAGAACACAATCGCTTTTTAACAGTAACGCGATCTCGAATTGTGACCCGCGTATCGTGACACGTATCGTATTGCGAGATTCCTGCCAGTACACAGTCTTACCCAATACGTGTGCAGAATGTCCGATGCGGACCGCTGTCGTGGGTGGTTGTGGGGGTTTGCTGTAGGGAACTGTGGGGGGGACAAGAAGATGAGCTGGAGTGCTTGGGAACCGTCGGCCTGGCGTTTCTATAAACAGCTTGGCATCTGCACCCCCACAGAGAGGCCTTGGCTCCAGCTTGGGTGGATGAGCTGACTGGGATTCTGCAGGACTGCACATGAACTGATCCAGGACCAATCCCTGCGCTCCGATAGGTCCCAATAATATTAATAGACCCACCGAAGCTGGTCTTCAAAGCCGTTCTTCTAAAATATGTTCTTGCTGCAGTAAAAGTCTGTATGCTTCTGAGAAGGCTCTACACTAGATGCTGAACATTGCTGTGATGACTGGACTGGGATGAGACACCACGATGGTGGTTGTGATATCAGGTTCTGATGTTGAAGACGTATGGAAGTCAGTATGGTGCAGTGGGTTAACCGTTTCCCCGTGGCAGACAAAGGTCTTTAACACCCTTTATCACACATTAACCATTGGGCAAGGTGTGCTTAGTCATGCACAGCAGTGCTGCTGGAGTGTTTAAACCCCTCAGCGTCCTGTGGACAGCGTCCTGTGAGCACTGATGAAGGACTAGAGGATGACCAACATACACTGTGCAGAACCAGATGAGCTTCTGTCTCTGACTTTACATCTACAAGGTGGAGACACTCAGTAGGAGTGTCTAATAGAGTGGACAGTGAGTGGACACAGGGTTTAAACACCCCAGCAGCACTGCTGCGTCTGATCCACTGGTACCAACATAACTGACGCTGTGCAGCGCCCTCTGCTGATGACGTATCCTCAGTTCCTCTAAATCTAGTGTAAACACAGGGTGTTTCACTAACAAACACCAAGGTTCTTTCTGAACGGAACCAGTTCTTTTGGTGGAAAAGGCCTCTACAGAGAACACTACATGGAACGCTACATTTGTAGCACCTTTAGGTCAGAGTCAGTGCTTTACAGAACCCTATTTGGAGGGTGGTGTTCATACACTGCAGTGAAACCATTAGACAGACAGCACACTCATAAGACGACCCACCTAGGGGTTCTTCTGTCTGTCTCACACACACACACACACACACACACAGAGACCATTTTTCAACTGACCTTGGTCACAGGTCATCCGTTTTCCTGAGCTGCTAAGACTCGCAGTCATTAACCCTCCACCCACCCCTCCCCCTCTGCTCTACTACATTCTTCACCCTCCGAGCCTGAGGAGCAGACCAGCTCCATCAGCATTCAAACACAATACCTGCCCCCAGTGCTCCCATCTTCTGCCAGCAGGAACACACACACACTATTAATATTATCTACTACTATTCATATTTATGATCCAACACCTGCTTTGGAAAATCAACTTAATGATGTTAAATCAGGTGATGGAACTGAACACATCCACACACTGGACGGAAGATCAAAGATCAGCAACCAACCCTGTGCTCCTCTAACCAACACTGACCAGACACTCTCACTGAGACATTGTTTATTTGGGTTTATTCTAATGTTATATAGAGTTAATTACAGGTAGACGCTCTCACTGACCGCAGACTATGTTTATTTGTGTTTATTCTAATGTTATATAGAGTTAATTACAGGTAGGTACTCTCACTGACACTGACTATCACGTATATGTCAGTGTTTACATGTGACTAGAATTTCCATTATCTCCTAACTCCAGTAACACACACACACAGACACAGACACACACAGACACACACACACACACACAGACACACACACACAGACACACACACACAGACACACACACACAGACACACACACACAGACACACACACACAGACACACACACAGACACACACACAGACACACACACAGACACACACACAGACACACACAGACACACTCCCATCCCCCATAAGGGTAAAAAACCTGGAATCACACGGGACTGCACCAGCACAGTAACGCTGCTGCCCACCATGTGATCAAGAATAATAGGTTTCCTGACCTTTACGAAAACAGGAGAGATACATAGTCGATGTTGCTGATGCAGAGACAGAGAGAGAGAGAATATGTGAAAAGAGGGGGAGGGGACGACCGTAAACAAGCCAAAAGGCTTCATCGCTGTTGCTAGGTGTTCAAACTGGCTCGGGTGCAGGATCTGGGCGGGTTCTGTTAAAGCTCAGGCCGCGCAGCTTCACATCAGAACATCAGCAGACAGACCATAGATTTCATAGATTCACGAAACATCATACCTGCTCTGAAACTGAGTGTTTGATGTTAAAATACAAATATAATAAACATTAAGACTCTCACTGTCCATTCCATCAGCTCCCCTGACCACACAGGAGCACACGTCCACCGTTCCTCTGCAGACTTTCTTCTCCTCCTTTCACCCTGATCTTCAATGATCAGGACCCCACAGGACCACCACAGAGCAGCTATTACGTGGGTGGTGGGTCGTTCTCAGCACTGCACTCACACTGACATGGTGGTGGTGTGTTAGTGTGTGAAACAGCAGTGCTGCTGGAGTGTTTAAACACCGTGTCCACTCTCTGTCCACTCTATGAGACACTCCTACTGAGTGTCTCCACCTCGTAGATGTAAAGTCAGAGACAGAAGCTTGTCTGTGATTATGTTCTGTGATAATCATGTGATTACGTTAAGGTGACCAGTGGAACCTCGAAAAAGGGGTCCCGGTGGCGTTGGTGCACAGTGCGAGGTTCAGGCGAGGATGGAGCCGTGTTCTTCTAGGGTTTGACAAAGTGACTTTGCTGGCAGGAGTGAACAGGCGGCCCACGCTATTTCTGGCAGCAGCGAGCGGGATAATGGAATCAAGCTGTTGGAAATGACTCTCAGCTTTGCGCACACGGGGACTTCAATAACAATTATGAGCTGAGGATTGGAGCGCGGTCTCCACGGCCACGGAGGAAAGGGACGGGAGAACGGTACTGATAAGGAGCGAACATACGAGCATTAGACAAGATGCAGAAGGTTAACAGATACAACTCAAATCCTTCGAAGATAATACCCTCACACTGTTTCAGATTCGGGTTCAGAAAAGCTATCCCACGTTTTCACGGAGCACAGTACGCATGAAAGATCATCACCGATTCAAAATACAGGAGATAACGCAGACGGTGAGACATGTTTGCGGTGTATATTGTGATTACACCGAAATTTTCACCACATTTCACCAGAACTCAGTGATCCGCTGCATTATGACATTAATAAAGACCTCTAGGCCTCCAGAATTAGAGTACAATAAACAATACCAGGACTCCAGCATCTACAGCGTCAGTTTCTGGATTTGTGTACAGTAAATGAACGTGGTCTGATCATCAACGTTAATATCACCATGTTCTAACATACCTAAAATCAGGTTACCACTGCAAACTTAATGGATGTTGAATATCTCAAAATAAATGGTCCAGCTAGATGTAACAGCTGGAGAAGGGGCGGAGCACCTGTGGTGTCCGTTCAATCCCCTACTCAAGCAGGAACTGAATGAAGGAGCACTGACGTTTACCTGGTGCCCTCAGGCAAGGCCCTAAAACCTGTTTGGGTTCTTCTGCTGAGCAATGACTGAGTGCTTTGCTTTACATCTCCAGCGGCAATGTCAAAGATCGAACGATGGGTCTCGGGAAGAACCTGAGGCCTCACACCAAAAAGAGGGAAAGAAAGGACATGAGAGACAGAGGGTGGGAGAAGAGAGAAGGTCTGACACAGGGCTCGTCCTTGAAGTGCTCAGCAACAGCTGGGAGAGCTGTGGAATGCTTACAGAAGAGTGGAGCCTGCCAACGTTACGTCCAGTCCCAGATGTGCGATCTCACACAGGCACCGAGACCAAGTCCGCGCTGAACCCCGAGGGATCTAAACATTTTAGAGCTATTCACACAAACGGAGTGGTGGTCCGAGATCAGGAGCCCGAACACTGCAGTTAAAGCTCCGTTAGAGAAATGACTCCAACAGAAACGAACGCAGTTGATCAGAACATCCACAGGATCATTTCAGAGGAACGTCCACAGGAACCCGAGTCTTCTGTTTGAAGGTGGAGCACCAAAGCAGCTCTCTCGACTCCAGACCAGTTTACGGGATATTTTCTTCGTTTGATGTACATTTAATCGCTAATTTCTTTATTTAGAATTTATTTATTATTATTTATTATTTTCAGGAAATCGTTTCAACTCAACTTTAAACATTTATATGATTATATTTATATTTTATTATTATTTTTACTTATTAGGACTTAATAATAATCTCTTCTATTAGATATAATTGTGACTTGTGCTCCTCTAACCAACAACTGACCACAGGTAGACGCTCTCACTGACCACTGACTTTATGTTTGGTTCTGCCCCGCCCCCTCTCTCTGATCAGTTAGAATCTGTATGCAGGTTGAACATCAGCCCAATGGATCTGATATCAGCAAGTTGACTCTGAATTTGGTTCCTTGTCATGGTGACAAAGAACCAAAAACAAAATCTGAAAATCACAATGAAAACAGAGCTTAATCAGGACATCCCTGATTTTCACGTCACCACTCGGCTTGCTTGGAATAGTGAGCGAGCAGGTAACCAGTTCCAGGTAACAGACACCAGGAGATAATTCCAATAAAGAACGGAAACTGTAAACACACTGTTTACTTTGTTCAAATACGACGAACCACTGAAAACGAGTGTAGCTGACCGTGCACACACAGCAGCACATCGTACGATAACAATAGGACAAAGAAACTGCGTACAGTCCACAAAGACCAGGTAACAAATAAACCCCTTCTGCTTTGTTTGGATCTCTGTCTGGCGAGGGGCGAGTGGAGGGGGGGTCATAATTTATTCCCCATCACAAATTGGCATGCAGGTGCTTCAGCGGCTGCTAGCTCGGGGCTAAAAAGTGCGTTAGATTATTAGTGAGATGTTACGAACCAACGCCTTGTTAGTAACAGTCCTTCCGACGGGTGTCAGTATGGACTGAAGGCTTTAGGGCTCACCTGAAGGCATCCCCCACGATCTCCACCTCACTGTCCGTAGAAGTGACGTTGATCTCTTCACTAGCTGGTACAGGAGGTGCGGGAGTAGCTTCGATCACCACAACGTCTTCATCCAATGGACCTTAAACAAGAGAACAAAACAAGTCATTAATATTCAGTGGCCAGAATATTCTGCTTGCCAGATTTTGCAACACTGACTAAAACTTGGATTTCTGTCGGGTTTTAGAAAATTAGACTCAGAATGAAGCTGGTCTCTTTAATCCTGAAGGAGGCGCTGTTGTGCTGTGTGTGCTGTAAGGAGGTGTGTTGGAGGCGTGTCCTTTATTAAAGAACCTTTATCTGCGTCTCTAAGCTCGGAGCTCAGTGTGAAAACAACCCTTACAGGAGTAAACGGGGCCTGTAAAAGTCCAAGGTAACTTGCTTCATGTTTGGAGAAAATCTGTAAAACATGGTGGTGTTTTGCTGCCGCTTACAATCACTGATGGAACAACGAATTCTTAATTACACCAGCAAATGTGAAAGAAAAAGGTCAAGCACGTGTGTCAGAGCTGAATCTGAAGAGAATGACAGCAGAGGGTCACATACCGTCACAGATACGACAGATTTTTTCCCCCCTCAATAAATAAATAAATAAATAAATAAATAAATACATACATACATACATACATACATACATACATAAATAAATATTAATTTTTACAGAAATATAAAAAAGTCTAAAGCATTTACAAATAGCACCGCTGTATGCTTGGTACGGATGGACACGCGTCTTTACGGACCACATCCAGCTCTCAACTTCAAAAATGCAAGTCTTCCATGAAACGTTCCCGTTAAATATAGATGTGGGTCACTGCCGGCTGTTAACGATGCCTCTGCATTTACACGACAGCTTTCAGGGGCTTTTACTCGAAGATCACGGGCTGGTACACACAACATCCAGCAGAATACTCTGGAGTTTCTCAACACACACACACACACACACACACACACACACACACACACACACACAGTTTAACTGCAGCTGGTTTTAGAGCAGCTGTAGAGCCAGTCTGTGTTTTGGGATGATGAGTGCAAATGTAGGTCACGCAAATCTGCGCTTCTCCGTTTGCAGACGCTGACTTTTGTAGTGCAACCTGTCCTGCTAGCTTCTGATTGGCTCCCTGGTCCACATCTCTTGTCCTTGCTTGCACTGGGGGGTATGTCAGGCTTTCAAAGCACAATCCAGCTTAGGGTGTGTTCAACGTAAAACAGACACACACACACACACAGACTTGTATGTGTTTATGTTTGTCTGTTTTACATTGAACACACCCTAATCTGGATTGAGCTATTTATTTATTTATTTATTTATTTATTTATTTGTTTGTTTGTTTGTTTGTTTGTTCAGGGTATCTGGGAAGTGTTCACAGCTCTTCCCTTTTTGCACACTGTGTTATGTTCTCGAATGGTTCTTGAATGCTGTGCTTGGTCAAACAAACCGAACGTCCTTTCCGAAGCAGTTCCCACGAAACCTCACACCTTGCTGTCCCCGTACGTGTTCGGTGTTGCAGTATGTGTGGTGGGTGTACTGAGGTAGAAGCCCGTGTCTCTGGTGAGAACCAGAATCCTCTCAGGAGTGTTGTTAAGGTAGTGTAACCTACCGAGTGCCGCTGCTTAGCACCTTAACAAACCCCCTCCTTACAACTGCAAAACAACCAGACACCACTCTTATATGAAACGCACCATGTGAAAATCAATCAGTGTCACAGCTGGACCGAGAACAGTCCACCCACTAGAAACGTCCAGCCGACAGCGTCCTGTGGGCAGCGTCCTGTGAGCACTGATGAAGGACTAGAGGATGACCAACACAAACTGTGTAGAAACAGATGAGCTTCTGTCTCTTACTTTACAAGGTGGAGACACTCGGTAGGAGTGTCTTAGAGTGGACAGTGAGTGGACACAGGGTTTAAACACTCCAGCACATAATACCTGCTCCATGAGGGTCCTGCAGGGTTCTGACCATTGAAAGTCTGTCAGTGTAGAAACAATGAAGTGGTTATAATGGTATCGCTGATCAGTGTATGTACAATATGATATTTTGTTTTATGTATAATCTCTCACACACACACACACACACACACACACACACACACACACACACACACAAATCCTAAGATCCCAGGCTCTCACACCAGTATATTCTGAGAGTTCAGTGTGTAGGAGTCTCTCCTGCCCTGTCTCCAGAAAGAGGGTGTGGGCTAAAAGGCATCCTCCAGAAGCACTAAAGGGGGGCACAGCCTGAGGGAAACCCCCAGCTCCCTACGGGGGTCCACAGCACTGCAGTCTTCTCCACCCACCTACTTCCCAAGGCATACACAACACACTCATTCTAACACTCTCTCACACACAACACAATCCTCCTCCTCCATCTACAGATCTAACACTTCAGTGCAGCCACTCTATAAAAATATGACCTTTAAAACAGAACGATTATGAAAAATAAAATAAAGAAAAAATTATACTTTGCTTCCAACGGATCTTTGATCTGATACGGATTCGTATAAAGTAGAGATCGATCAGTGCCGATACCCACCACTACACACTATGCAATCGGCTGTACGAGAACATCAGGGCGTTTTCACACCTGAAAATCTGAAACGAGCTTCATGTTTCTGTTGGTTTTGGTTTCCCATGGCAGCGAACCCACTAGAACACTGCTACATCCTGTCATTACTGCTCTTAGTACCTGGAACTCAAATGGGTACACAAAAGTACTTATTCGGCACTTCAGTCTCCGTAAAAATGACCGAGGGGACACTGAACTCAACAGTTTGTTGAACAGAGCTATTCACCTTCAGGGACATTCCTCACGGCTGCCAGCTGAGAATATACTCAATGTCATCCAGGCCACCAGATCGCGCTCCGAACACCATAACGAAAGCTCCGTTGGGACGGGAACCGTTGGGTAGAGGTTCTCAGTTCTCGGTCTCGTCCGAATGCTCCAGTCATTTGAACCAACTGCATTTTCCAGTAAAAATTCTGAACCATTTTACCAGATTGGTTGTACAGGACACACAGAGTGCGGGTTTTCGGACGTCCTGTGGTAAACCGACTTTACTCCACCTCACCGGGTCAAACTAATCCCGTCAGAATTTGACCGATTACTCTGGCCGATACTCGATCCATTAAAATACGCCTCATTGCCAACGGATCGGGAGATCACTAGTTACAACCATGAACGTGTTAGAAATGGACATTCATTCCACCTGTGACAGATTAGCCCCGCCCCCACATTCAGAGGGAAATGAGGCAAGGTGGTGTTCCTATAGACGGGCTGTAGCGGAGTTAACGGAGCAGAAAAAAAAAAAAAAAAAAAACAACAGAATGTTGTTCTGCTCCTGCTCGTCAGGAAACAAACAAATCAGCAGCAGCCTTCCAGAAAATCCACACAATGGCTGAATGTTACGTTGTGGCAGTGCTGAGGATTTCTGTCTGAACGTTTGTTCTGTACATTTCAACCCAGACACTGTTCCACTACGGTGGACACGGCACAGGTAAAGATGAATTATGACTCAGAGGGGTCATAAAACCATAAAAGAGAAGCTGATTTCATGCTTCCATTGTGTTCAGACCTGTGCGCGCACACACCCACACACACACACACACAAACACACACACTACACAACGTCGACCTGCTGCTGAACCGAATAAAACACACCCCAAAACACACCTTTCCTTAGCTAGAGGACTAAACATGGATGTACAACGCTGACTCGTCACGTAAAAAATGCTAAAATGTCGGGTCAGACCGAGCCTCTGACCAGTATACGCTACTAGATTACTCTCAGAGTCGGTCAGACCGAGTCTCTGACCAGTATACACTACTAGATTACTCTCAGAGTCGGGTCAGGCCGAGTCTCTGACCAGTATACACTACTAGATTACTCTCAGAGTCAGTCAGACCGAGTCTCTGACCAGTATACGCTACTAGATTACTCTGCTGGTGTTGATGTATGGCACCCTGACCAGTCACATTTAGAGAAGACCATTACATCTAAGCTTACAACAAACCGGCTTCACAACAACAGCCAGGCATCAGATGTCTGCGTCACTGCAGGTCTGAGGGGTGTAACGTGTGAGCACGTGCGAGGGTGAGCGAGCGTGTATTCACGAGTGCATGCAAAAGCACTGGGACGGCAGCGAGAGAAAGGCGCTGGGTTGGGTAAGCTCTGTCAGGCTGCAGCAGAATGGTGGGAGAGTTGCTGCTCAGTATTGCTCAACAGGAAACACACACGCACTCACATACGCTCTCTCACACACTCACACGCACAAACACACTCTCGCACGCACGAGGAATGCAGAGACTTCGCTGATACCATTTTTCCATTCCACTTTTCTGTGGCCTTCGTTTCAGGGCTTCAAAGCAGAGCCATACATTAGAATTCCATCCTCACACTCAGTAATGAGAACTGCTCTAACGATCAGCACTGTGTTTATAGAGGGGAGAGGAGCACAGAAAGAAGGGAGAGAGGGGAGCAGAGAGAGGGGAGAGAGAGAGGGGAGAGAGGAGAGCAGAGAGAGGAAAGGGGAGCGAGGGGAGAGCAGAAAGGGGAGAGTAGAGAGCAGAAAGGGGAGAGAGAAAAGGGGAGAGCGGCGCACAGAGAGAGGGGAGAGAGGGGAAAGGGGAGAGAGGAGAGCAGAGAGAGAGGAGAGCAGAGAGGGAGAGGAGAGCAGAAAGGGGAGAGAGAAAAGGGGAGAGCGGTGCACAGAGAGAGGGGAGAGAGGGGAAAGGGGAGAGAGGAGAGCAGAGAGAGAGGAGAGCAGAGAGGGAGAGGAGAGCAGAGAGGGGAGAGGGCAAAGGGAAAGAGGGGAGAGCAGAGAGGTGAAAGGGGAGTGCAGAGAGGGGGGAGAGAGGAAAGGGGAGAGAGCAGAGAAAAAGAGGGGAGAGCAGAGAGAGAGTAAAAAGAAAAAGGCTTTCAATACTGGAACAGCGAGGAGTCAGCAATTCTCCTGCAATTACTGCCTGAGAGAGAGAGAGAGAGACAAAAAGTAAGAAGATACGAGAGAGTGGGGGAAGAGGAAAGAAAGACCTAGAAATGAGTGTGTGTGTGTGTGTGTGTGTGTGTGTGTGTGTGTGTGTGTGTGTGTGTGTGTGTGTGTGTGTGAGAGAGAAAGAGAGATAGAGGCTGTTGACTGTGAAACACATGAAATATTTGTTAAAGAGGGTGTGGGAGACAAACACTCATCTATGCAAACTGTGTGTGTGTGTGTGTGTGTGTGTGTGTGTGTGTGTGTGTGTGTGTCCTGACACATTACACAGAAGCAAAGTCAACAGAATGGAAAACTCTGGCCTTTTCTCTCTCAGTCCCGAGTCTGAAACACTGCTCACAGAACCAAACTGAACCTACAGGAACGCGGGGTTTCTTTCACACTGGCCTTAAATCTGCTCCATCACCCGTTACAGACCCGCAGAGCTCTTCTGTAAAGAACCGACGACGCTCAGGTTCCTCCTCACAGACCTGCAGTCAATCAGACCGGATTTTACATTCACAGCCATTTAATCTCAGTCGTTATCAGATTTCACTGCGATATCGCCTTCAGATGAGGTCACCCGTCATCGGTCCTGCAGCGGCCAAATCCACAACGTATGCACATCCAATCAGTTGGCTTTCTATGAACAGTTGAACAAACTGAATTCCAGTGTCTTTGGTTCTCCAGTGATATTTCAGGCTCCACGTTAAAGAATCAGATCTTCTGTGGCACCGTAACCCAGCACTTCCTACTGGTTTTGACCCGATATCCAATACACCAATCAGCCCTAACACTGCAGTCACACTGACACGGTGGTGGTGTGTTGGTGTGTGTTGCTGGTACGAGTGGATCAGACAACAGTGCTGCTGGAGTGTTTAAACCCTGTGTCCACTCACTGTCCACTCTATTAGACACTCCTACAGTGACGTTCACGCTGTTCATTACAAAAACCAACAGATTTTACAGATTGAATTAACTCAAAATTGTTGTTCTGCGTCACTGATTTTCTCGAGAAGGAGGCGCTGTTGTGCTGTGTGTGCAGTGTGGAGGTCTGTTGGAGGCGTGTCCTTTATTAAAGAACCTTTATCTGCATCTCTAATCTCGGAGCTCAGTGTGAAAACCACCCTTACAGGAGTAAACGGGCTTTAACCCCTTTTCTCAGCTCGTCATCCCCCAGTTAGAGCTGCCGGACCTGCTGTGATCACATGACCAGCTGAATTCGGGGGGTCAGCAAAGCTGGCGCTGTGACTGACCGACTGAAGTGCCTTGTGTTTTAGTTTTTCTGTCAGGAGCACCGACTCCAGAGGGTTAAAGAAGCCGATTTGTTCGTGAGGAAAAGGCACGTCTCTCATTTTTATCATTCCTCTCCAAAGAAAACCGGTTCGGCTGATCGTGCTCTGATGCTCTTTTATCAGCCTCGTTTTTCAAAGACTCATCAAATAAACACATTTCAGTCCCTAATCAGAGCACCATCTATTCATCTTACAAAACAGTCAGTACATATACAAAACAGCAAGCCACCACACCGACTCGGGGAAGCAGACGCTGGCACAACACCAGGAAAGGCAACTTCCCTTATTGAGAAATTGAAACTAGGGCTGCAGCAGAGAGTCGGCGTAATCGATGACACCGACACCGATTTGAGGGCTACCACTAACGACTACATTTCTATCTATGAATCTAGTGACTTTTATCGATTTGTCAATTAATCTAAAGGACTATTTTTACCAGAATTAAATCAGAGATATTTTTCAATAAACAAACTACCACATGATGCAGCAAAGCCAAATGTACAGACGGGTTTACAGACCAGAAATCGAAGTGTACACGTGAAACTCCATCCTGAAAAACACTAAACGGAGCCATTTTTACTCTCAGATTCTCTATTTGAATGTAAACTAATCTCAGTTATTAAACCCTGATCTATAGTGTTTATGACGTTTCCATGCACACGGGAATCCACGCAGTGATCCAATTCACACACTAGGGGGCAGTGAGCACAGGTACCTGGTGCACCTGGGGAGCGGCTGGGGTCCTGCCAGTTCAGGGAATTGAACTGGCAACCTTCCGGTCACGGCCTGGTTCCCTAAGCAGCAGGCCACGGCCTGCCCCTTCTCGCTGAAAAGGCTGTCGGCTTCACCGCCGTTCTTTTAAACGAAGCCGTTATCCATGTTTTAACCAACTCGTCAGCTTCTCCGCAGTGCGCTGCACTGGTGCTGCTTTACGTTCTGTGCTAATTTGTAGGGAAATGTAGGGAAGCAACGTCACCTAAGAGCTGTTTACCTGAAGCCACAGTGTTGCTGCTCGCCTGACTCCCACCGCTGCTGCTGACGCCCACATACAGCTCATCCTCCCCCTCAGTGGAGGAAGACGAGGAGGAGTCGGAGGTCAGCTCCTCACTGGAGCTGCTGGTGCTGTGCAGGAGAGCATACTTCCTCCGTGCGATCACCTCCCTCTTCTTCCTCTGCAACAGCAGACGCTCCTTCTGTTTTGGAGTCCGCTGGGCTCCACCCCCAGACCCGCCCTTCACGAAGCGCTTCCTGTTGAGCGGCCGGCGTGAGCTCAAACAAGGCCGCTTCACGTGATTGGCCTCTGGGTCGAGCCGCGCCCATTTATTGGACCTGCTGGGCCGAGTTCGGGTCAGGAGGGGTCGTATGCCCACTGCCGTCCCAGTTCCTCCACCAGCACTTGCCATGGAGGCTGGGCCAGATGCCCTTAGTTGCTGCTGCTGCTGCTGTCGGGCCACGGCAGGTCCGTCCACAGGCACCCTGTCCTCTTCGGAGCTAAGAGTCTCCGAATCACCAAAACGTAAGCTAGAGGAGGGTGAAGAAGCACAGTCACTAAACGAAGACTCCGGGTTCCTTTCGTCCTCGCTGCGCGCCTCCAACAGTGCCGCTCTGTGGCGGGGAGGAGGCAGTGTGGCCTCACTAACGTGCCCTTCCTTCAGGGAACTGTCTGAGGGCCCTGCCTGCTGGCTCTTCCTCTTTTTACGTCCCGAATGCCCCCTGTCTGAGTCTCTGCGACCCCCAGCATCTCGCAGGGGTCGGTGTCTAGTCTCGCCACACAGTGGAGTGAACTCGCTGCCCGCCTTGCCGATCACTTCCATCTCTGCCGGGAAGCTTTTGGCTGTCTCCATGGGCTCGGGGTTTCCCAGAGGACCCTTCAGGGGCTCCTGTTTGCGGCGTGCATCGGGCGGGACCTCACTCTTCATCGTGACTGACCCACGTAGAAGGCGGACTGAAGACAAACGCAGTCGTCCCTATGTGTCCATGAGCGATCCAGCAGTTCTACAAAAAGCAAAGAACATGCAAGGGTCAGAATCACTCTGCTGGTCAATTTCAACAATGAAAGGTGTGCATCTCAGGTTCTAAGAGTTAAGTCATGTGACACAGCTGAGACAGGAGTCCCGGCTTCAAAACAAAAATGTTGGAGGCGGCGCGTCTCCAGCATGCTAAAGCCACCATAACGATTTTTGACAAGGCCTGTGTTCAGCACAGTTAGTGAAACGATGACGATGATAGCGAAAAGAATACGACCCGAAATATATAATCAGAGATAAACAACACATTTGGAATTTATCATCATTCTGCAAGGTAAATATGGGAAAATGGGAACAGATGTTGCAGAGACAGGAAGAGTGTGTGTGTGTGTGTGTGTGTGTGTGAGAGTGAGTGTGTGTGGTGGTTTTTGTTTTCCTTTTTGTTGATTATTATGTTGGTTACCAATACGCTGCTCCCAAGGGCTCTATATAAATTGAAGCTATATTAAACAGGGCAATGAATGGAAGATAACCACGCGAATGCTGAGGCTGATTCACGGTTGTTTTCTCATGACTTCCTGGCACACGATGAGTCAGTCTAGACTGTAATCCAGGTTCAACGTTGCTCAGGCTGTAATGAAAGAAAAGGCAATGCTGAATAAAGTAAAGCGGCTTTTCATACAGAGAGAAAACAAACAGGCCCACACCTAATGGCTCCCGCACGTTCCTAACGTAATAAATCCAGCAAACACGGGACAGTGGAGCCGGGGACACGGCAGGCCTCGGGTTCTACCAGCCTTCGTTCACTCATAACGGCATAAAGGCAAAGAGCTGCCTGTCTTTCACACAATGTGGGACAGTGACGGCGGTATTGAGTGGAAATCGGTCATTCTGTGTGCAATAATACCCACTCAATCCTCTCACTCACACACGCTGTTCACTCCGCTTTGGGCTGAGAAAGAAAAGGCCAATTTAATCATTCGAGGATTCGAGGACTTTTAAAAGCAGCCTGCATTATGGACATTAAGCCGTCTGTCACCAAAATGTCCGTCATTACTGTCACGATCACCAAACGACTTCCACAAAGCCACTTCCTGTTCCTCTCACGCTTCACCATCAACACGGCCTACGTTCACAATCTCTCTACGATTAAAGGTGTAATAAATCCCTTCCATTCAGCTGCACACTTTTCACACACTAGTGTGAGTGGATCAGACACAGCAGTGCTGCTGGAATGTTTAAACACTGTGTCCACTCCAGCAGCGCTGCTGTCCCTCATCCACTCGTACCAGCGCAACACATGAGGGTCACTGCGGCGCTGAGGATGTAGTGTTCTCTGGTGGTCCTGTGGGGTCCTGATCTTTGAAGATTGGTGTTTTTAATTTATATAAATCCAATTATTACTGCCCACCATTAGTCGCTCTTTAAACACATCCCTCCATCAGCATTCCTTCCCTTCCTTCCATAACGAACTCACCCCGTCCTAAAATGAGAAGCCTGCCCTAAATGGGGTCTGAGCCTAAATCTTTAACGCCCCGGCGCAGCCACAGCCCAGCATTTCTGTCTTTAAATTATGAAAGCAGCCATCTGTTTAAAGAGGCATATCATTCCTATTCGTTAACCCTTTTCTGAGGCGCCTGGAAACCAAGCCCAACGCACATCTGCCTTCAGAGCAGAAATTCGGGATGAGAAAATAACAATAACAATTATTTCACGAGTGTACAGTCAGCAATGGCCGCCTCTCAAAGGGTAGGAACATCTCCAAAACACTGAGCAGGCCCTGTGAGGTGTTCCTGCAGTAATCTACCAAAAATGCTCCGTCAAGGAGCAAGGTCGTGGACACCCAAGGCTCACTGACCGAAGGAAAAGACGGGCTGGTTTGTCGAGTCCAGGTTTTGGTGGGTCAGAGCTGCTCTGGGCACTTACACATTATTGGATAATTGGTATCGATAGTCTAATAATCCACCGACACTGATTAGTCCAAGACTAGGCTCCACCCACGCCCAGGAAGCCAAAGTACTAATCGGCCCAAATACAGGTCGACGGTGAGGGACACTGGAAGTATTTGAACGTAGTATTGTATTTCCATTCCCCCCAAATACAATGTCACCACACTTCCAATACCAGTCCGAGCCAGTCCGCGGGTAAACTATAAAAAGGTCAGCAAAATCATCTCAGCGCACGCAGACCTACATAGCCAACAGCTTATGCACGGCGCTCAAAGTGTCAGGCCTGGAATGTCATCAGAGCTCAGATTCAATGCCCTGAGCAAAGAGATCATAATAAGCTTCTGATCCTCCAGTGTTTGAAGCAGCAGAGGCCCATAAGTAGGCCTTCGCCTGCGAGAGATCAGGGCAGCGAGAAATTCACACAGATCACACATTTCTTTAACTAATAATGATCATGTGACTTCTCCTCTCAGCCCTACAGTACACACAGCAGAGCGCTGGAGCACGTCTAACACTGCTGTACCGAAACCTCATATTTTACCCCACTCTGCCATTTACACGTGAACATTTCATGCCTGGGTGTTTGTGTTGCCTCGCGAACGGCCGCGGCTGCGAGCTGGGTCTGAAGAGTGGCAATATCGTAGCAGCAGTGGCAAAAAGGAAGAGCACGCAAGACTTTTATTTCATTTGAAGAACGTACTATTATCAGCACAAAAACATCATCAACACACAAACACATCAAATATATCACTAAACGTATCTCCGCACCTCTGAAAGGACGCCGTTAGAGCATACTGGTGCAGGCGATCCCAGTAAGGTTTGTCCACAAACGCACCAGTACACAAGTATAACACCTTACAATAATAGATGCCACTACTGGGACAGCCGAGTGCTATCCCAGGCACCTCTGGGGTTTCATCCTGCGAGCCTGCGATGTGCCACTGAGCCACCGAGCAAAGTGCATGTTACCCCCTGAGGGGGCCCACAGCAGCAACGCCCCTTGGCACTACGGTGGATACAGATTTCAGAGCGTGCAGGATTGCGAGACTGTTTTAATTCTTTCCCCGAGGATCAATGAGTAAATCCTATAGATGCTGCGATTCCCTGCCATTAGCTGCGTGGGAGCATTCTGCCACGTCCATCACACTGTAATATAATCTCCATTGTATCTCCATTTACGTGCCACTGCTTTTACACTGCGAGTGTGTAAAGAACTGGTCCGAGACGACACTAAAGACCCGTCAATAACACAAAACATATTCACAATAAAAATGTGACAAAGCTTTATATCAAAATTACAGGAAACAGGATTAATATTAGACAGACTTTATAATATGTTAAGACATTCTTGCATTCTGACAAACCGCACAGGGGGCGGGGCTGATGATCAACCTGCATGATCAACCTGCATACAGACTCTGACTGATCAGAGAGAGGGGGCGGGGCTGATGATCAACCTGCATACAGACTCTGACTGATCAGAGAGAGGGGGCGGGGCTAATGGTCCCAGATGCAGATATTGGTTTACAGGTCAGTGAGAAGGGCAGGCTCTCTTTTTGCTCAGTGTTCTGGACGATCAATGTCCTTCAAAGAAAGAAAAATAGCATGTAGTCATTTTTAATCAACACAATCTCAAACACAAATCGGAGTTCCTGAAAATGTGGCATCGCACAAAACCGGCCTAGGGTTGGAAAGGTTAACCAACGGGAGCTTAGTCTTAGTCTTCACACACTTCCAATCGGAAATCCTCCACCGGACTAGGCTTGATCCCGGCCCTGTTTACAAATCGTGAAAACGTTTACAGGTATTATGTCAGTGTGAGAGCGGGACTACCGGTCCTCCTCCGCCGCCCAAAATTCCAACACGGGTTTAATCATCTGATCCCAGATTAGAAATATCAGAGATGACCGCGGGAGGGCCGTTCCACACGTATGGTCAAGGCTACATCAGTACCTACCTCACCGTTCACAGAGTAGCGTCCCATTGTACTCAGTCTAAAGTATCGTAGGTATAGAAAGTATCATAAGTATTTCTAGTATCGTTTTCTGGTAAATTACCACAAACCTCTCCGTGAGCATATCATTAGGGACGGCCGTCCCTTTGCCGGTGCCTTAACTGTAATTATTGTGATGGGATGTGATGTGATGATTTACTCATTAGATATGGACATAAATCATAAATCTGTGATGACGATGGTGATGGTGGTGGAGGTGGAGACACAGCCAGGCCTGATCACATTCCTACACCTCCAATAAAATCCTGATTAAAGGAGAAATCATGGAGGTGGGATATGAAGATGTCAGGTCGCAGCTGGGACTGACCCCACGTCCCCTACTGGTGCTTCTGGACGTGGTGAGGGTCAGTGCCCGGTGATCAACACGAGCAGGCCTGGATTGTGAGAGCGGATCCGGATCCGGTGGCTCCGCTCCGGGTTTCTGCTGCCACCGGCGGCGCGGCTCTGCCGCGGCTCCCAGGGCTCGCAGCCGGAGGGGGACAGAGCCAAAACCCGGAGCGGAGCCCGAGCTGCGGATCCGGATCCTCCGCCGGGAGCGCCGTGTGGACGTTATCTAACCGTTACCAGCCGCGTTATTCGGCCTCCCGACGTGCAGACGCCCTGCTGAGCGCTTCTGACGGTTAACCGGCCACGGTTGCGGGCCAGGGGCAGTAGGGAGGCAGTAAGGGGGCAGTACGGGGCAGGAACACAGCTGCTTTCTGAGGCCGCAGCTGAAAAACATACGCAGGACGTTTTACCTCCATCTAAACACCAGAACCGGCCGAACCGCGGGCCCGGGTCCGACCTGCTCCGAGAGACACCGTAAACAACCACCACCACCACAGTAAACAACAACACAAACAATACAAACAACAACAATAACACAAACACGGCGGCGGCGGCGGCGGCGCGGGCCGCGAGCTAACGGCTAACCTGACAGGAATCCCTCGCTCGGTCTGTCCGCTCGCGCAGGCCCGGTTCCGACCCGATCTCACACACACCGAATCACCGCGCGAGCAGGCCGCCGACCCGTCCGGACCGGGCAGCACACAGACCGGACCGGGCCTCGGGCCGGACACTCACTGACCGCTGCGTTCAGCAGCTCCGCCTCTTCAGCACGGCGGACCCCTCACTGCGGACCGAGCCGAGCCGAGCCGAACCGAACCGCTGATTAAACAGAGCCCACAGCCTCTGCTCCTCCTTTCCTCCTCTCCTCTGTCTGACACAGCTCCCCATCCAGCTCCATATCCCCCTACCTCTCTCTACCACTCTCTACCTCTCTCTCACTCTCTATACCTCTCTCTACCACTCTCTCTCTCTCTCTCTACCACTCTCACTCTCTCTACCTCTCTCTACCACTCTCTCACTCTCTCTACCTCTCTCACTCTCTCTACCTCTCTCTACCTCTGTCTCTCTCTCTCTACCTCTCGCTACCTCTCTCTCGCTCTACCTCTCTCAACCACTCTCTCTCTCTCTACCTCTCTACCACTCTCCCTCTCTCTACCTCTGTCTACCACTCTCAATTTTCAATTTCAATTTAAGTTTGCTTTCTCTATCTCTCTCTACCTCTGTCTCTCTCTCTACCTCTCTCTCTCTCTCTCTCTCTAGTTCTCTCTACCACTCTCACACTCTCTCTCTCTCTCTCTCTCTCTCTCTCTCTCTCCTGTCTATATATATATATGTATGGTTATATATATCCTCTACCACTTCTCTCTCTACCTCTGTCTAATTTCTACCACTCACTCTCTCTCTCTCTCAACTTTCTCTCTACCTCTTCTCTACTCCTCTCAATTTTCAATTTCAATTTGAATGTAAGTTTGCTTTATTGTTGTGACTGTTCTCAACAAATGTTGCTAAAGCACAGAAACATTACAACAAACAATAATACAATAAAATATATAAAACCCTCTCTCTCTCTCTTTCTCTCTCTCTAATACCTCTGTCTACCTCTCACCGCCTCTGCACCACTCTCTCTACCTCTCTACACCACCCTCTTCTCTCTCTCTCTACCTCTCTCTCGCTCGCTCTCTCCTCTCTCCTTCTCTCTCTCCTTCTCTCTCTATCTCCTCTCTCTCTCTCTCTCTCTCTCTCTCTCTCTCTCTTTCTCTCTCTCTACCTCTCTCTCTCTCTACCTCTCTCTCAATTTTCAATTTCAATTTGAATGTAAGTTTGCTTTATTGTTGTGACTGTTCTTTTAACAATGTTGCTAAAGCACAGAAACATTACAACAAAACAATAATACAATAAAATATATAAAACCTCTCTCTCTCTCTCCTCTCTCTCTCTCTCTCCTCTCTCTCTGTCTCTCTCTCTCTCTCTCCTTCTCTCTCTCTCTCTCTCTCTCTCTCTCTCTACCTCTGTCTACCTCTACCGCTCTCTCTCTATACCACTCTCTCTCTACCTCTCTCTCTATACCACTCTCTTTCTCTCTCTCTCTACCTCTCTCTCTCGCCTTCTCTCGCTCTCTCTCTCTCTCTCTCTCCTCTCTCTCTCCTTCTCTCTCTCTCTCTCTCTCCTTCTCTCTCTCTCTATCTCTCTCTCTATACCACTCTCTCTCTCTACCACTCTCTTTCTCTCTCTCTCTACCTCTCTCTCTCTCTCCTTCTCTCTCTCTCTCCTCTCTCTCTCTCTCCTCTCTCTCTCTCCTCTCTCTCTCTCTCTCTACCACTCTCTTTCTATCTCTCTACCTCTCGCTCTCTCTCTCTCTCTCTCCTCTCTCTCTCTCTCATCAAATCAAATATGTTTTATTGGTATGACAGGATATTAGACGTATGTTGCTAAAGCTGTACAAGACATGAAGTTTATCTGTTGATTTATTTCATTATTTGCCAGAATGTCTTTTGATTGGTTGATTTTTCCGTTTCTGTGAATGGACTGGACGTGTTTATAGAGTTTTGTTTAATGTCTCAGTGTTGATGGATATTGTAGGCGTTGGTCTGTCTCTCTTTATTAGTCCTACAGGAAATGGTTATTTCTTTAACATTTCTTTTACAATCTGAGTAAGAAATATCTCATTAAATATTTTGGTTGCCATGTCAACATGTTGGTCATGAGACGTATCGAGAGGGGTATCTAATATACGGTTAATGTCTTTATTTTAAACAGATTGTTGTCTTCGCCTTTAGTCAAACGTGTCTCTTTGTGTTTCTTTAGGTACAGGGTTATAGGGCAGTGAGGTGATAGTTGAGGTTCTACTACGGTTCAGGGTCTATGTTAGACCCTCTGTTAGAACATAGTCCACAACACTGCTGCCCAGTGAAGAACAGTATGTAAAATGTCCTTGAGGACCTCCTCTCATCTTTCCATTCGAGACTTTTGCATAACTTCACCACAACTTGTTAACAATACCATCTAAAAGCCTTTGAATGTGGCCTTCTGAATCGTCGGCTGTAGAGATCTGGACGACTAGATGGTTAGATGGTCCATCCGTACTAATGGAATCCAGTTCTATCTGTTTCTCCACATAGAAAACAGATCCCACAGACTGGAGATGGCACAGTTCACCCTGGAGGTCTTGAAATCATTGTTTTTGGTAGTAGGGAGAATTAGAAGGTGGGATGAAGGGATGTGTACTCGGAAGCGGAGTCTATAATGTTCATGTGCGATTGTAGAGCGTTCCTTCATACGCCTCATCTTCAGGGCCTGATGGTCTTCCTCTCGGTCTCTGTTTTGTGTTCTCTCTGTTGCTGTCCCAGTGTAGGGGTGTCCTCGCGGTCAGAGATTAATTAACTCTCTCTCTAACACTGATAGACTTCACCTCAACATTCCTATCTGCTGAGATAGCTGTGGACGTTTGAGTTGTTGTCTTGATCGGGTGTGGTGCTGCTGTCCTTGAGTGGAGACATGTCCAGGCTCTGAGTGTCTGGCTCTGTTTTTGAGCTCATTTGTTTGATCTTTTATTTTGGGATATTGTTGTGGGGATTTCTCCACACTGCTTTCAGACCCCTGCACCGTGATGGCCCCATTGTGGTAAAGGTTAATGGTTGGAGTAATGACCTCTAATGTGTTTTCTTCATTAACTGGAATCTGTCTTCCTTTGCAGATGCCGTTCTTCTTCACATTTTTGCAGGTTTGGTGTAAAGCTTGGTGCCAGGCTTTGTAGTCTATGGTGTCCAATACAGGTTTTTAAATCGTCCTTTTGCATTGGAGCAACGTATTTCTGCTGGATATCGTATCACTCAGGTAGCATCTTGTACTATTCATGAGAGAAGGATCTGCTTCAGGTTCTTGTTCTGGTTTTTCTTTGAAACAGTTCAGATATTTTACAGATGAACAACCCAAACAGTGTTAAATTAGCAGCTCATTTCTTGTAGTCTTTTTCTCGAGAGGAAAAATACGATTCACTTCTTCTCTAATTTCTGTTTGCCTTATATATGAACAGTGCAGTCTGTTGCTATGGTGACTAATAGCGCTTTAGTAAAGTGTGTATAATCACTTTTTCTGAAGTTCTTCATTTTGTGATGTTCAGGATGGTCTCTGGATGATAGTCTCTCTCTCTCTTATTTATATATAATGCCTTTTGTATCAAATATGCATTTAATAAACATTGTAATAATGTCACAAGTATAACAGTTGTTAATTATCATGAAATCATTGCATGGTTGAATATTAGATGCTGAGTGATGTAACCTACTTAGAAACCTCAGTGCTTTTGTGCCCTCTAGTGGGACAGCCGAGATGGATTTAGAGACATAATTGTTTCACAAACACACACACACACACACACACACACACACACACACACACACACACACACACACTGCTGCGTTTGGGATTATGGTTATGGGTCATTTCTATTCAGACTTATTCAGACAATATTTACAGAACATGTTTAATAATAATAATAATAATAATAATAATAATAATAACAATAATAATAATAATAATAATAATAATAATAATAATAATGTGTTGTGTTTATGTTCATTTACAGAGCATGCAGGAGATAAAAACAGAGTAATGGAGTATAAAATAAATTGTGGGGGGAAAATTAGTGACTTAAAAAAATTAAAGAATAAAAATTAAATCAGTATAGATGTATATAGATGACAATATAGATGCCCTTATCCGTGGCACCCAGGGAAATTAAATTAAATTAAATTAAATTAAATTAAATTAAATTAAATTAAATTAAATTAAATTAAATTAGGTGATACTATAGGCTGTATACTAAACAGTGATAAAGGATTGGGACGAATAATAATAAATGGTAATTCTTAACAGAGATGCATAAAGTTGTGAAAAAGCAAACATGATGTCAATAATAATAAAATGTTTAAATGAATATTTTGGACTTTTTTTCTCGGCTTTTATTTTGACACCGGTGAGAATGACGCGCAGCTTGGTAACCAATAATGTTTAATAACGTATTGTCCAATCAGAACGCGAGGAGGGGTTGGTGTTAGCCAATCAGAGCGCAGAGAGCGGTATTTGAATTGTCGCTGGGGGCTTTGTTTGTGCTGTTACTGGGTTTTACAGAACCACCGAAGCAAGAACCACTGAGACAGAACCATGGACATTCGCGCGCTTGTATGTAGTTTGTGTTTGATTGTATCTGGTACATAGCTGTGCTCATCTGTAATGTTTGTTTAGCTTAAGTCATGTGACCTCATTCCTCCTTAAACAGGTTTCTCCAATGGTTCTTCAGTAAGAAGACTGGTTCTCTGCATCATGAAATGGTTCCACTATTATGATGTAGCTTGTAACAATAGTAGAACCCTTGTTGCTAGGTAGTGCTCAAAGGTTCTATGTTGAACCTTTCTCCATTAATCTGGAGAACCCTTTCATGATGCAAAAAACTGTTTATGGTTCTACACATCTACTTTACTGAAGAACCCTCCGTGTACACATTGAGCCTCCATGTGGTCCTAGAGGCACCCTTCCCTCCTGTCCGTGCCTTCACTGCTCAGCTGTAACCCCTCCAGGATCTGGTCCTGCAGGGTAGGGTGCCTCTAGGACCACGGTTGAGAAGCACTGCTTTATCTAAAGGTTCTTGACGGTGACTGGCTGGTTGACTGAACCTGGGTCCTGTTTGCTCAGTTGTGTTGGAAGTTCCACCAGTGTTGGAAGTTCAACAGTGACCTGTTGGTTTGTTTTCCAGCGTGCTAATGCAGAGAACCCAGCAGTGGGTGGCAAGGCTGCAGTCCCCAATGCTGGCGTGAGGAGGGCCGTCCTCAACGAGCTCTCCAACTTTGCTGCCAAACCTACAAAGACCACGGTAAAACATCTGAACTGTATGAACTCGATGAAACCCTTCCTTCCTGACCTCCTGAGGTCTCATGGTACCTTAAATAAAGCCCAGTGTGCAAGATTGACTACCTTGTGCTGATGCTCAAACTGGTGGTGGCGAGCTCTTTCTCATGACTAACTCTAGGTTGATCTTCATACAGAAACCCCTGAAGCCTGCAGTTCAGCCAGCTGCTGTGCAGCCCAAACGTGCTCCAGTGGCGCCTGAGGTTTTCCCTCCTGCAGTTGTAGCTGTTCCTCTGGTCCAGGCGGATGTTTCAATGAGGGGACATGAAGATGACCTCTGCAAGGCTTTTTCAGACACGCTTTGTCCCATTGAAGACATCGACGAAGGGGATGAAGAAATTCCACAGCTCTGTGCTGAATATGTGAAGGACATCTACGCATATCTCCGAATCCTGGAGGTGTGTCTGCTCAGTGCCAGCTAAAGGAACCTTGCCCCATGTTATGAGCACTTACCTGTAGGGGTGTAATAATGCAGAGGAGCCTACTGTGAACATCTTGCATTATTGCCCACTCTATTGAGTTCCTTTGCTGTGCGCTGACAACTGTGTTCCTTACAGGCCAAGCAGTCGATTCGCCCGAAGTACATGGATGGCTATGAGATCAATGAGCGTATGCGAGCGCTTCTGGTCGACTGGCTCATCCAGGTGCACTCCAGGTTCCAACTGCTTCAGGAAACCTTGTACATGACTGTGGCAATCCTTGATCGGTTCCTTCAGGTGAGACTCGAAGCAAATCAACATGTTCTTGAGCGTCCTTATCCCGTCCTAATGCCACACTGCATCTACACAGGTCCAGCCAGTGTCTCGAAGGAAGCTGCAGCTGGTTGGGGTCACTGCGATGTTGCTTGCGTCCAAGTATGAAGAAATGTATGTTCCGGAGGTTGGAGACTTTGCCTACATCACAGACAATGCTTTCACTAAACCCCAGATACGTGAAATGGAGATGCTGATCCTTAGGGAGCTGAACTTTGATCTGGGACGTCCTCTGCCTCTTCACTTCCTCAGGAGGGCTTCGAAAGCTGGAAATGTGAGTAGAGCTTCTCTGAAGTTGGCCTACCAGTGGTCACAGGGGAATTGTCCTGGGTAACGGGTGCCGTTTGGATTAGTTAATGAAGTTCAGGTGACTTACTTTGAAGTGTCCTGACACTGACGTTGCGGCGACTGTTTCTCATTCAAGTACGAGGCTCTTAATTGCTTACAATTTTCCACTTCTGACATGGTGACAGACCTGGTTGGTGTCTCAACTTCATTTTTGGTTTAGCACTGAGAATCCTAAAGGTATTGAATAAAAGCTGACCACAGAAGGATGACCACTCTAGGCCCTTTGGCTATTTTGGCCAAGTTTAAGCTGGCTCATAAATGAGGCTCCTGGACTCATTTTAGGGTGTACTCGATAGGCATGGTTGGTTTTTTCCGAAACGGTGTCCAGGGACAACTAAATCCCTGTAACTGCTGAAGGACTCGTTAATCTAGTCACGAGCAGCTTCTCTGCCACGTTACAGAAGAATCAGTTCTACGTTTGGTTGCTTGAGCCCAAGATCTGAAGTCCAGTCTCTGTCCAACTCTGTCCTCTATTCTGAAATTTACAACCCAAACCTGGACAAAATTCCTTAACTCGAAGTGCAGAGCATGGGTTCTCAAATGGCTGTAGCCCCACTAGATGGGGCAAGTGTTGTGCATCAGTCCCAAGAACACAACTCAATGTTGGTTTAATATCAATGGAACCCACACCCTGTAAGATGGTGCAAATGGGTTCAGGTGTCTGTTCTAGGGTTCTATTGCGAATAGTTCTCTACAGGGACTAAACAGATGCATCAGCAGTCTGCCTCTTGAAGAACCTGAATGCATTAATTAGGAGTGTCCACAAACATTGACTGACTGATTTCTTTTTGTCCAGGCTGATGCTGAGAAGCACACTCTTGCCAAATACTTCCTTGAGCTGACCCTTCTGGACTACGACATGGTACACTACCATCCGTCCGAGACTGGCGCTGCTGCCCTCTGCCTTTCTCAGCTTGCGCTTGATGGACAGAAATGGGTAAGAGTTGCTCTATTCTTGCGTATAGATAGTCACACCCTCACCTTCTCAACTGCTTGTCTCTTCTCCAGTCTCCAACGCAGGAACACTACACCACATACAGTGAAGCCCACCTGAAGCCCATAATGCAGCACATGGCCAAAAACGTTGTAAAGGTTAACGAGGGTTTCTCCAAACATGTGGTAGGTTCTCCTAAAATGCTAGTGCCGACTGGCTGGTGAGTCTTCTGGGCTTCCTTTCACCCTCTTCTCTCTTGCAGGCGGTGAAGAAAAAGTATTCAAGCAACAGGCTAATGAAGGTCAGTCTCCTCCCACAGCTGAGGTCTGCCCTGATCAAGGGCCTTGCTGCTCCTCTGATGCCCACCCCATGAACATTTGAGGAGGCGCACTACTGATCTGCACTTTATTCCCAATCAGCCCCCACATGGACTGCTGCTTTTTGATATTTTGTCTGTGAAACGCAGGGTTTTTTGTTTTTGTTTTTTTTGTTTTTTTTTTAACTATTTTAAGACCGTGTACATTTAAGGTTCCATTTCAGGTTTTAGGTCATTTTACTGTCCACTACCTTGTTTCTAATGTGATTTCAACTTGGTGTAAATGGAATATTTCAATAAAAATCTAAAGCTATGAAGGCCTGGCCTTTGGATTTGCTTGCTTTAACTCATCTTGGTGCCGCCGTGGCTTCAGAATCTGCACTGTCAGACAGATGGTTTGGGGAGAAGGTTTGATTTGCTTTATTGAGGATTGTTGCATCTCTTGCTCCTCAACTTTAGATTTTTGGTGTAAACCAACATGAGTTCTTTCACTCCAACTTTTAATGGACAACTTTGTAATCTTTGTCTTTCAGGAGGGCAGTAGCCAGTTACACCAGCTGAACGCGATTTTAAAGAAACTACCTCCAAAGCTGGCTTGAGCTACTAAACTTGAATCAGTTTCACCAAACATTAGTTTCAACATCTGAGGTATGACCTCTTACCTTTTTCCAGACCATGAACACTGACCAAGAGGGCAAACGGCCTCTTATTTTCCTCTATAACCCAATATTTGGGTCAGTGGTGTCATTAGCCCCGCCCCTCTCTCTGATCAGTCTGTATGCAGGTTGAGCATGTACATGTGGACAGAGCAGTAAACATCTCAGAGCTAGAGAGAGCAAAACAGTGTAGTGAACTATGGAGTCTACATGGCATCTTGAGTTCCACAGAGTTCTATTGTAGACCCTTAAACTTCTGAGTGAAGAACAGAAAGGTGGTCTTACAGACTAACAGGTGAAACACTGAATACAAACTAAGTTATGAAAATTGCAGAAACCAGACTTCAATTGTTCGTACTACCTCTACCACACTGAGAACCACTGAGTTGACGGGTTGTGCAGTTCCACAGGGTTCTACTGTATGGCCCATGATACCGAAGTGCAGGTTTTCAGAGATCACTTAGCATACATCTGAGATGTTCCCCGTAACACCACTGAAACATACCACCAGTTTGAGAATCACTGCTTTAGACCAATCAGACGTTCTTGGTTCTAAAAGTTAGTGGCTGAACACGATAAAAAAAAGACGACACACAGATGAACATGAAACGCTGTTAATTCGAGGAAACACTGATCACGTGTTACCAAATGGAATATGTTCATGGGTTTGGTCATCAAAGTTCGATCAAGTGATGCGCTGAACTGCTTAAGGCTTACAAACTGGTTTGGTCCATTTTTGCATCCGAGCCCCGTAATCAAGCCCCTACTTTTCATTATTACTTGAAAAAACAGCAGAAATAAGCAATAAGAAAATGACAATTGCGTTCATCCTATTATTAACAAAATAGTACAAAATATGAGACATTAATGCGAATTCCTGTATAAATCATGTAAACAAACGGTTCTCAAAACAATCAGTTCCCTTTCAGCAACTGGAGCATCTTTGGCAAACCTTCATTTATATACATCCTGGAGCGTCCGGCCGCAGCTGGACCGCCCGCTACAAATTCATACTGATAAAGTGCTTTTTAAACACACAGCATCATGTACAGTTATGCAGTAACAGATGTGCTCCTGATGAGTGTGGGGTAGAGGGGGGGGGGTTCCTTCTAAAGATTAAAGTGTGTTTTTGAGAGGCAATAATACAGAAAACCAGGTATTAGCAGCAAACATTCCCTACTAAACCCATAGATTTGAACAGAAAGCTACTAGAGATTATAAACCACAAAAACAGCAGGTGAATCTGCAGGAAAGCACCTTCATGAACTTAAACATCCTTCCATCCTTCCATTTCAGAAGCAAAAAAAACAAACAAAAGAAGGTCCCAAACTCACTGGATGCTCGGCGTCGTTTCCATAGATCACTTTAAATATCGCTGAGGGCGGAACCGAAAAACAAAAACCGAAGTAAAAGGAAGCTATAAATACAATAAATAGTTTTGATCAGTGCTCAGGGGGTCTGTGAAACATTTAGCCCTGGAGAGAGGTCTGGTGGTGGTGACGGCCAGTTGTGCACAACTCGTGCAGTAGGGCCGAGGCCTCCACCACGGCGGTCTTCCCACTTCTTCTCTCTGGTTCGCTACGCTGGACGTTCCTCTGAGGTACGAGTGGTGCGCTGGTGAAGTGCTGGCCGGCCCCTCAGCTGCAGTACACGGGGTTAGATCTTGGTGACGTAGTTGTTGGGGAAAAGACCCTGTTTCCCTCTCAGTCTCCCCGTCCACCAGCCCGAGACGTCTGGAGTTCAAGACAGTTAAAGATCAGCTGTTTTTAGGAGCACGATTATACACAACAATACACATGATAACCATGTCTGTCCGTCCACCCGCCTGTTCATCCACTCATCCCACCCATCAGTCAATCGTTCCCTCCCTCACTGTTCCCTCACTGTGGTCTTCTCACCTTCCATGATGATTTCGATGACGTCATCCGCATTGAAGCTGAGCTCATCCGTGTCCTGGGCATCGTAAGCGTACAGAGCTTTACACTGAGGCACCTGAGGCTTGGGTTTGGGGGCGGGCTTCGGTCGGCCCCCTCCAGGTGCGGGTCTGTTGGAGGACTGCCTGTGGGCCCTACAACAAAACAGCAGCAGCATCAGCACCACCGAGCGGTGGAGGGAGGGGGAGGGAGGGAGAGGGAGGGAGGAGGAAGGGGTCCTCCTTTATTGGTGCGGGGCGTGAGCATGCTTACAGAGCACTCACGTGACATTGCTCAGTGTGCGTTAAGACACCTCCACCCAACATGCCAACAGTGCTGATCAATTAGGCTAATTGGTGGCCAAAGGATTTCATTCACTGTTCGCAACATTAGCATTTTGCATCAAACTATTCCTTTAACTGTAGTTTCAGACACTGTAAGAAATTTGGCTGGTACTGGACGCTGTCGTTCTCAACCAGTGACTTTTACATGTTGAAGCACAAGATGGCGAGAGATACCAACATTTCCCACCACCGTGCTGAAGAGCAGAGCAGAAAGCGGGGGGCTTCAAACAAGGTGTGGAGACAGAAGTATGTTCCAGGTGCGGACTGAGAATGGGCAGAGACCTGAACAGGAAACATAGGGAAGCCCGGTGTTTTTAGGAGAGAGGATCGGAAGGCAGATTAGAACGTCAGAACCTTTAAATGAAGGCAAATGAATACAGCTCCTCTCATGGGCCTCGTGGTCCTGTTTGTTTGGCGTGTGGAGAACCCATGAGAGGTTCAGTACGTCTACAGGAAAGCGGAGAAGAAAATGATCCAATTCCAAAAACCCTTTACCTTTGAAACGTCTTGTTTTTTTTCAAAGAACAAACGTCAAAAACCCCCACAAACACGAAATATTTCAATATAAATAAATGTAAGAATTTATATGTATTTATATATAAAACACAAATAACAAAAATCATATATATAATATATGTATATATTTAGATTGTTTTTAATGTCTCTTGCCAGATTAAACTTGTAAAAATTATTATCAAATTATTAAATGATCATATTAATGTGTAAATATAATAATTAAAAACATTGACAATGTGAATAAGTGCTAGATTAAAGTTGTCTAATAATTAAATATATAGTATATATAATTAATATACATCCATTTTCTTACGTTGTGTCATATAAACATTATAATTATAATTCACATAATAATATTATGATGTTAAAGTTGTAATAGAATTCATAAACAGTGTTCCGGAAGGCCTTGCCCAGCAGGCTGGCTATCAGTAACGAGCCACCAGACATGACATTCTTCTGCTGCTTCTCAGGTTGCCAGGTATTCAACACCAGGATCAACGGTCCTTCATGTCCCAGTACACTGTCTTGTATTCATTCAGAGTATATTTAAAGAGTCACAGAGTCCTATTCTACAGGCACTACAGGGACTGGGAGAGCGGTGTGTGCATTTGCACATCTGCGTCAGCAATAGGTGCAACAGGCTTACTGTGACGAATGAATGCATTCATTAAATCTGATTGAGGTTCCTCTTTTGGTGCGAACAGAACCAATTAGAGGAAGATAATCAGTCAACACCTTTCTTCTGAACTAAGCTAGAGGGGACCCGGTATAAAGGCCGGGCTGATTTGGGGTGGACATCTCTGTCAAGCCTGAAATACTACAGTAAGCAGAAAGAAACCACAACCAGCACCACCACACACTCACACACACACACACTCTCACACACACACTCTCACACACACACACACACAGACTCATTCCTCCGTTTGCAGCTGGCCGCTGGTTTCTGTTTTGGTAAAGAGATAAATCAGCTTTGCTGCACACCGTCTCTGTCTTTCAAAATGTCTGCACAGTACAGTATGTACTGATCCAACCATGCCTTCTGCTGATACCTCAGTGGCCTCCTTTCATCCCATCTTCAATGGTCCCAGGACCCCACAGGACCCACCACAGAGCAGCTATCATGTGGGTGGTGGGTCATTCTCAGCACTGCAGTCACACTGACACAATAGCTGTGCTCTGGTGGTCCTGTGGGGTCCTGACCACTGAAGAGTGAGGATGAAAGAAGTGCTCAAGAGTGTCATAATGTTACGGTGAATATATATAGAATTATGCACTGGCTGCTTGTGTGTGTGTGTGTGTGTGTGTGTGTGTGTGTGTGTGTGTGTGTGTGTGTGTGTTCTCCTCACCCTGCAGCTCCAGATCGGGCACTTTAAGGCAGTCCAGGTTGGGTTGCTGGGCTGTATGCCTGCTGCCTCTGTCCTTCAGCTGATTGTTTGAGACAGGCAGGAAAGGGCGGGCTTGGTTGCCCGGTGCTGACCTGTGGCTGCTCTGGTGGTGCTGGATTCTCTGACTGGCGGGATGATTGGTATGTTTCAACCCTCCGTTCTGATGAGCAACTGAAAGGACACCCACAGCCAATGACGTGTCTTTTGTCCACTGAAGAGGTGAGACTGAATAGGAGTAATATGACTGAAACCTGCGTTACCTGGAGGTCCGGGTGCGACCCGCGTCGGGGTGTGGTGGTGCGGCCGGGACACGTTAGAGCGGCTCTGACTTAAGCCTTTCTTGGTGGGACCTGTCAGAAAGTGAGAAGATCATGCTGGATTGGATCTACGCAGATCTAATCCCCGATCAGTTTATGCTGATTGTATCCCATGAAGGCAAATTAATGATAATCATGATACCTCCTTGTTTCTCCTCTCACTGTCCCTCCTATCAGCTCCTCTGAGGTCTATAAATCCAGACTGTAGTCCATCTGTTTCTCTGCAGACTTCGTTCTCCTCCTTTCACCCTGATCATCAATGATCAAGGACCCCACAGGACCACCACAGAGCAGATGAAGTGTGGGTGGTGGGTCATTCTCAACTGCAGTCACACTGACATGGTGGTGGTATGTTGGTCAATGTGGCAGCTGGTACGAGGAGTGGATCAGTGTTTAAACACTGTGTTCACTCACTGTTCACTCAATTGAACCTCCTACCTAGTTGCTCCACCACCACATAATATCTGCTCTGTGGTGGTCCTGTGGGAATCCTGATCATTGAAGATCAGGGTGAAAGGAAGAAGAATAAGCCTCTGCAGAAGATTCCTAGAGAAGCTTGCAGAGATACTCCTTGCAGGAGTTTTTGGGCAGGCCCGGTCCAATGCTGACCTGCAGCATCTTGTTGGACGGTCGCAGCACAGCAGCTTCTCCCTGACCCTGAATGAACTGCACCTGCCGCGACCCCCCGGCACTCCACGACTAACTCTCATGTAACCATCTCCAACCTGGTGTCCTAACCAAAACCATCTGCTTTCTTCCATTCTTACGTAGAACACCATACAATATTCTGTCCTCAGTGAAACAAATCAGCCATAACATTATGACCAGCTCTCTGCTCGCTTTTGGGTCATAGAGGAAGGGAGGGACTGCTCTTTCTTTGCTCATCAAACAATGGTCTGAGAGAAGAGTGAGACCTCGACTGCCCAACACAGAATATGCATGTTCTCCGGACTCACGTGTTGGCAAATTTGAGTGGCAGCTTCCTCTGGGTCTTCTCCTCGAACCTGCGAGACAGCAGGCTGATGAACTCAGTCTTAAACATGCACTCCAGCAGGCTGTCAGACTCCTGCTCATGCAGGATCAGAAAGTCATCTTGCAAAGTGCTACAAAACAGAGAGAGAGAGAGAGACAGATAGAAAGATAGAGAGAGAGAGAGAGACAGATAGAAAGATAGAGAGAGAGGAGAGACAGATAGAGAGAGAGAGAGAGAAAGAGTTATAGAATAAATCTGTTCTGCCTTGCCGCTTTTCTCCAGAAGGAGGCGCTGTTGTGCTGTGTGTGCAGTGTGGAGGTCTGTTGGAGGCTTTATTAAAGAAATTTATCTGCGTCTCTAATCTCAGAGCTCAGTGTGAAAGCCACCCTTACAGGAGGAAGCGGGCTAACCCCTTTTCTCAGATCGTCATCCCCCAATGCAGACTTGCGGACCTGCTGGCGATCACACGCAGTCCAGCGCTGAATTCGGGGTCAGCAAAGCTGGCGCTGTGACTGACCGACTGAAGCCTCTCTGTTAGCTGTGCTTCTCTCACAACAACCTGCAACAGGTTTGGTTTCTTTATAAATGTGTAAAGTACAGCGTTCAGCTTTCTGACGGGGTTTATTCTGATTCTACGACGGAAACCTGACGACTCATTGAAGCGTTTTGAAGTTTTCTCCTAGAAGACTGATTTGGACAAAAGCTGAAGTTGTCACCGGGCCCTGGCTACAGCAGTTTTGGTCAACCCTCGGTGGATGATGAGGTACCCCCTCCTTTCGTTTCGTATGACCAAGAGATTTGTCCCCTTCTGTTTGTTTTGACTCCACAGTCTTTTAGTTCATTAACTGTCCCACTAGAGGGACCCACAAAAACCAAGGGTCCCGGTACACAGGTTCACCTATCCTAAAGTGGGTCTGAGGAGACTTCACGGTTAACACTGTACATCTGTGGTAAACAAGCTCGCCTTTAGAGAGCAGAGCATGTGTCAGATGTTCTCCGTTTCGGTCTACAAGTGACTTAAAATACGACGACACACAAAACAGCAGGCGACCGAGGGGCGAACAGCGACGGCAAGAAAGAGGCCCACGCGGCGATGGCCTGTTTCCCCCAATAAACTTAAGTCTTTTCTAATGAGCTTTTTACAAGGTCTGCTCTCCTTTCTCCAGGAGCACCTGGTTCACATTATCCACAACCCCCAGCTCACATCACGCCTCGCAGACCCCCACCAGACACGCGGCTGGACTCGAACACACTTTACTGCCCTCCACATGCGTCACGTTAAAGATCAATGCGGCGCAAAGTAGTGTATCGCTTAAGTTGTGCGACTTTCCTGCTTTAATCCAGGTGCCTTTGGGGAAGGATATGTGAGACACTTGACTCTTGTCACAGCCCAGTCTTGTGAAGACGCTGGGACTAGGAAAGCTGGACTAAAATGTTTTTTTTATGAAGCGGATCTGGTACTAAAACCTGATTGGTTGAACCATGTTCAAAGTTCTTGTCAAATAAAGCAATAAGGCACGAGAGAATGTGTGTTACAGGGCTTAGAGGTTGAGTAAGACATGATATGAAAAATGATGAGGATAGTTTATTTGTTAATGAACTGTAAGCTTGCAACAAACGGTTCAAACAGTTGGCAACAGCTGCTAAGTAACAGCCCGTGAACAATGCAGCCGGGTACTTCATAACAAATGGCTTCGAGGTAGATCTGTTTTTTAATACATCATAAACACACCGTACATGTGGCCACACACAGGAACCGAATTCTGAATGAATGTTCTGATCTGTCTCTGATAACCCCGTCTGCTCTTACTACACTTGGTGTCGTCCCAAACCAAAAGCCTTCATTAATTGTGGTAAAATCACCGTAATGCTCTGTTTCAACTGTCAGACAAACTTGCTCTGCACTTGACATTAAATAAACATGCCGTGGATTCTACTCCCGGAGCCCGACTGCGGCTTAGGCCGGGAGCCTCGGAATCTCTCACAGATGTCTTCAATTGTGACATTTCAGAGCAATGTAGGAGGCTCAGAGGGTTTAAGAGTCCAGCCGGAGGCCTTAGAAGACAGTGTCTGGATTTGTGCAGAAGAAGCCCATGGCGGCATGTGGACAGTGGCGAGAAACAAACACATGAGCGTGGTGCAATTCCACGATGAAGGCGTGAACATCATCAGGGAAACGTCCTGATTGTTCACAGTAGTTTTGAAAGGAACCAGATGTTCCAGATCTGCTGGTGTTTACGAACACACTGGCTTTCTTCATCACAGCTTTAAGAAGGTTTTGAATCAAATGAACAGAAAGTATCCAATTAAGTACTGAATTGAGAGTATCAATTAGAGTACTGAATTGAGAGTATCAATTAAGTACTGAATTGAGAGTATCAATTAGAGTACTGAATTGAGAATATCAATTAAGTACTGAATTGAGAATATTCATTTAGAGTACTGAATTGAGTATCAATTAAAATTACTGAATTGAGAATATTCAATTAGAGTACTAATTGAGAATATCCAATTAGAGTACTGAATTGAAGTATCAGATGAAATTACTGAATTGAAATTATCAATTAGGTACTGAATTGAGAATATTCAATTAGAGTGCTGAATTGAGGTATCCAATTAGGTACTAGTTGAAGATATTGTGGAGAGTACTGGTGAGAGTATCCAATTAGAGTGCTGAATTGAAATTATCCAGATTAGAGTGCTGAATTGAGTATCCAATTAGGTGTGCTGATTGAGGTATCCAATTGGGTACTGGTTGAGAGATATCCAATTAGTGCTAGTTAGAATATCCAATTAGGTACTGTTGAGAGTATTCATTTAGAGTGCTGATTGAGGGTATCCAGTTAGGTGCTGAATTGAGGAATATTCAATTAGAGTGCTGAATTGAGAATATCCAATTAGAGTACTGAATTGAAATTATCCAATTAGAGTACTGATTGAGGTATCAATTAGAGTACTGAATTGAGAATATTCATTTAGAGTACTGAATTGAGGTATCAATTAGAGTGCTGAATTGAGGAATATCCAGATAGAGTACTGAATTGAGAATATTCATTTAGAGTACTGGATTGAGGTATCAATTAGAGTGCTAGTTGAGAATATCCAATTAGGTACTGAATTGAGAATATCCAATTGAAAGTACTGAATTGAGAATATCCAGTTAGGTACTGAATTGAGAATATCCAATTAGAGTACTGAATTGAGAATATCCAATTAGAGTACTGAATTGAGAATATTCATTTAGAGTACTGAATTGAGAATATTCATTTTAAAGTACTGAATTGAGAGTATCAATTAGAGAGTACTGAATTGAGAATGTCAATTACAGTACTAGTTGAGAATATACAGATTAAATTGCTGAATTGAGAATATCAATTAGAGGTACTGAGATTAATTATCCAATTAGGTACTGAATTGAGGAATATTCATTTAAGAGTACTGAATTGAGGTATCCAATTAGGTACTGAATTGGGGTATCAATTAGAGTGCTAGTTGAGAATATTCATTTAGGTATGCTGAATTGAGGTATCCAATTAGGTACTGAATTGAGAGTATCAATTAGGTACTGAATTGAGAGTATCAATTAGAGTACTGAATTGAAAGTATCCAATTAGAGTACTGAATTGAGAACTGTATGTGAGTACTGGATGTCGGGTATCCAATTAGACTAATTAATTAAAAGTATCCAAGGAGTCAATTGGGTTTAGAGTATGTAATAGTACTGAGTATCCAGTTAAAGTATTCAATCAGCACTAAGTAAGTCATTTTTGTGTAGCATTGAATAAGAGTGTCTTTTAAGTTTCACTGATGACACAGAAATCAACGTGCACTATGGGTGATGTTGGTGTGAGGTTTTGGTGTGAGTTCATGTGTGTACTTCTGATTAATGTTCAAGGTTTGTTGTTACTCTCTCAATGCCAATTATTAACCAGCTGACCTGGTAGTGCTGTTTACACACACACACACACACACACACACACACACACACACACACACACACGCACACACGCACACGCCTGCGCACCAGCACACACACACACACGCACAGGTTTTTAGGACTTACCTTAGAGCAGCCATAATCTTGTCCTGCTCGATTCTGCGCTTGAGCACCTCCTTTATCTGACCTTTCTCTGGACCCTGCTTCACCTTGTCTCTTCCAATCAGGTACAGAGACTTTGAATGACCTCAAGATTCTCTCTTAATGCCACTAAGCACAAACAAGATATGACATTCGGCATCGAAATGGATTAACATATGTATGATTATGTAATGTGACAATTATAACAGTCTGCCGCGTCACGGGCAGTTGCTGTAAGTCAGTGTGACTCAGATGTTTTAGGTGATGTATCACCCATGATCACAGTAAGACTTCTAAATACCATCTACAAGTTATTCCACGGGAACTCACTCTGCAGAGTGAGCAAGATGTGACCTCAACAGCGTACATTTCGTCTCCTGCCAATGTTTTTTCACCAACTGTGTGGAATTTACCGACTTCTGCAATCTGCGAGGTAGGACGTTATCAGTTTCTGGTCAGAGCAGTAGGCCTACTGAGACATGTCGGAAAGCTCGAGAGCTTTCAGGAGCACAGTGTAGTGAACTATGGAGTCTACATGGCGTCTTGAACCCTACATCAATAATAACTATTAATCCTGATGGTTCAGTAGATGTTGGTGTGATGAAGGGTGGTCTTACAGACAGACTAACAGATGAAACACTGAACACTAATGTCATTTATAAAATTACAGTTAAACATTAAAGATTTCAGTTACTGCCTTGAATCTTCTGAGCTCTCTGGAGCACCAGCAGTGTGCGTACACCGGTTCAAAAGTGCTTGGATATGAATCAGGTGTTTTGGAGC
>CM067523.1:22975571-23020584 GCA_034509495.1 Acestrorhynchus altus
AATCCATGGGAATCTGGAATCTGTTGTGTTGCCTCCATAGAAAATGAAACCGTTTCTTATTTATTAAACTGAGCCGTGAACGTTGCACTTATTATGATTTAACGTTAGTATTTCCTTCAGTACTGTAGTCTCTTAACGGGCAGGTCTTTGAACTCCACTCACTCACTGCACAACCTGCTGCTCCTTCATTTACTTCCCAACTTTAGTTCTTGACTGTTTGTCTTTGATTATTTTCCTGTTGATTAGTTGTCTGTTGGGGGCATCGAGGTCACCAGATGGCGCTACGAACACCGTGACTCAGAACCGAAGTGAGATTACTTTGAGTGAGAATGAGCCCTGGAACCTTCTGCTATTGTTCCTAACTTTATCCTACAATAGAAGTAAAAGCCAGCGTTACTCTCATAATGGAAGGATGGAAAGAGGAAGTGTTCATAGCACACGTGCAGAAACCACACCGTTCAGTTTCTCTCCAGCTCGTTATTTATCAGCTCTGTGATTCACGCGGGCTTCCTCTTCCCCTCCTTTCCACAGATACTCTCTCAGACAAGAGCGCATTGATCTCCAGTCCTTCTCCTCTCTTTCCCGAGTCTCTCAGCTACGAGTCTGCCCTCAGATCTCGGGCCAAGATGTAAAGCTTGAGCGGTGAACTGACAATACCGTGTACTGCAGTGAGTTCCAGGTCAAGCAGTGGGGACATTCTATTTTTGGAGAGCAGATGGGATCCGTTCCAGTCTGTGGTCGCAGATATCGACTGGCGTTGTTCTTTGTTTTACCTTAAAGCGTCTGCACAAAGCCCTTTCTTTCCACGTGACACCCAATGGTTTTCACGTGCATTCCTTGACAAGCTAAGCTTGATCACGGTTTATTAGGTCTGTTAGAGCAGGGGAATGACTTAACTCCAGGAATGCCATAAATAAGGAGTCCACCCCAGTATCGCTGGGTGTCCCGTCCACTCAACTAGGAATTAGGGAGGAGCCAGCAGTGTAGAAACCATCCAGTCAGAGGCTTCTCTGCTTCCTACGTTGTTGTGGATTTGAATTTTACCATCAACTGTAATATTTTTAACAAATTTTCTTTTGTGCATTTTCAAACTGAGTCCCTGCTTTCTGCTCAGCTACAAGTGTCATTCTCAGTGTAGTCACGGGATGCACCTAAAACTACACCCTAACAAGGAATACGCTGTATGCTCTTACAATAGTGGGGACTTTCATCTGTATTATACAGTGGACACTCAAACCCTAGGTAGTGTTACTAGTTCATTTGCAATCGGAACAAACCCAGGGTCTAAAAAAAGGTGGACAGACTGAAGACGTGTGGGAGGGCTTTTGTTTTACCTGTTCAGGAATTTGCGGAAGACCCTCCTGTAGGCGTATCCAGCACGTCTTACTCTGATATTCTCCTTTAGACCAAGATATTCCACCTGGTGCTTCACTCTGTGATGAAGTGCGAGAGGAAGATGAGGACAAGACATTTAAACACTGGTCAGGTCTGGTTTCTACAGTTAATTGTATTGACTGAGACACGAAATGCTACTTTAAGCTACGTTACGTTGCATCCATTGCTGACACAGATGTGTAAATGCACACACAGCTCATCTAGTCGCTGCAGGAGGTCCTGCCAATAGAACAGGACACTCTGGAGCAGACAAACATCAACCCAGTGGAGCCCCCCTGCATGCGGAACTCTGGAAAGATGGTGCTCCATACGGTACTTTTGAAATTACCATCCTGACATCCTGACGTCACTAACACTCTGGTCGCTGGATGCAAACAAACGCTCACGGCAATGTTCCAAAATCTAGTAGAAAGTCTTCCCTGGCCAGCAGAGACAGTTACTCCAATAAAAGCTCTAAACTCTTTAATACCCTGCAGAAGAAACTGTGAGCAGGTGTCCCAATACTTTTGTCCAGGTGGTCACAGCTCAACACAAACCAAATGAGCTGCCGTGATTAATGCACACTTTACGGATCAGAGTTCTGGCTGTTTAGGTTTGGGTGGTGTTAAACAGTTCCTTCTGTCATTACACGGCTGTTCTCAGTCAGGTCCTGTGCATGCAGAAGGCCAAGTGCTAATCACACAGCCCGGCAGGAGTGTGTGCTCACAACAGGAAGAACCCGAACAATACAGCAGGATTCCCCCAACACAGGAACAGCCCGCGACGAAAGCCCCGGAGAACCGAGCGAGCAGGAAGGGAGCAACAAAAAAGGCAAAATAAAGGCTTCCAGAAGCAGATAAAGGCCCGCAGGACTCAGCCGCTCTGGACACTGAGGTATGAAGCAGTCGGCAGAGATATTTCCTCACGCATTAGTGATGTTTACATACACTACATGTGCAAAAGTTTGCGGACACCCCTTCTACTGAACTCGGCTGCCCGTGAGAGACAGTTACTCCAACAAAAGCAGCACGGACCCTTCGACACCCTTGATTTGAGAAGAAAGAACGAGTAAGCAGGTGTCCAAATATTTTTGTCCATATAATGTGTCGTGCTCCTGGGGAAAACTTCGTTCCTTAGATACGCAGAAAATCTGTCACGGTCGCCAGCGGGACTGCAGAGCAGCGAATGATGAGTGTGTTAGCAGTCACCTGCTCTCCTCCCAGTCTTTGAATATGGTCTCGTTGGGTTTGATACAGCGGTGTAGTGAGGAGTGCACTTCATCAGAGTGCTCAGCAGATCATTGGCTTGTTTCTGAGAGAGAGAGAGAGAGACAGAGAGAGGAGAAGACAGAGACACACAGAGAGAGAGAGAGAAAGAGAGAGTTTGTGACAGACAGAGACACACAGAGAGAGAGAGAGAGAGAGAGAGAGAGAGAGAGAGAGAGAGAGAGAGAGGTGACGAACAGGGAACACAGAGAAGAGAGAGAGAGAGAGAGAGAGAGGAACTTGCAGGACAGAGTGCAACTCGTTCAGTTTATCAGTGTAATCGGGATTGCGAGTCACTGTGAAAGAACCTTTCAGCACACACACACACACACACACACACACACACACACACACACACACACACTAAAAGGACTGATAGACAAGAGACTTAAATACACAAGCTTTCTCTTGTAGAGACATATACACACAATCACCTGCGCACACACACACTAACACACACTAACACCTTACACCTTTCACTTCTTTATTTTACTGCCTGCTGTTGTGGGCCGACCTTTCTTTTCAGCGTTGAGGTTTTCTGGGAACAGTGCCCGAATAAAGGCTCTGCAGAGAGAGAGAGAGAGAGAGAGAGAGAAGAGTTAAGAGAGAGAGAAACACAGACCCAGAGAGAAACACGAGAGACACTTAGAGAGAGGGGAGAGAGAGAGAAAACACAGAGACAGACAGAGAGAGAAATAAAAAGAGATAACTTGAGGGAGAGAGAAGGGAGTTGATCTGGTCAATGAAGATGTGTGTGTGTGTGTGTGTGTGTGTGTGTGTGTGTGTGTCTGTGTGTGTGTGTGTGTCTGTGTGTGTCCTCCACAGTGAGCTGTCTGTACTGAACTGTAAATGCTGTATTACAGAGTTCATGTGCATCACATTACAGTACTGAGGAATTCATCAACGTTCCAACCCATGACGTCTCTCCAGCGTCGGCCAGGTCGCTAACTTTGCATGTGAGCATTCAGAGGATTAGGGTATTATTGATATTGTGTGTGTGTGTGTGTGTGTGTGTGTGTGTGTGTGTGTGTGTGTGGACCTCTTTGAGCCTAAGAATGTAGCTGGAATAGATTTCAGAAATGCCAGTTTGGAGCCCTAAACCAGAAAATGCTTCATTATTGCTGGTTTGTTGCTGCTGGGACAGTTTCTGGCGCAGATCTCGGACAAATCAATCTCTGAGATCCACTTGGACTTCCTGCAGCTTCCTGAATCAGCAATGAGCAGCATCTGCTGATCAGATGCTTTACAGTAAGAAGATGAATAGAGCAAACCTGAGAGAAAAATTAACGCACTACGGAGGAGGCGTTGGATGGCTTTAACATACGTGAGAATACACTGATCAACCATAACATCATGACCATCTCCTTGTTTCTACACTCCACCTCATTCTCCAGCTGCACTGGGCCTGGGTCCTGCAGGAAGCCCCTACCATAGAGAACGCTTGTGTGCGCAGGGCGTCCTGCACATATCGCTGGCTGTTAGTGTCCCTCGTTCGTCACAGCAACAGGTCACTCCACAGCTAAGGCAGGATTGAGGCGCTCACCACAAGGCCCCCATACTCGGAACCACGCATCACTGGATCCGTAACAGAACCTGGGTTTGTCACTAAAGGCCTTTACTCACATTTCACTGCTCTGCATCAACTCGATCAGGTCTGTAAACAGGACATCTCTGTTCCTCTCACAGAAACCCTCAGCATCATAGGACACCTGCAGACAAAACATACACATGCAGCCATATAAGGACTTTAATATGAATTAATATGCATCATAATTCTCACTGTCCTCTATCAACTCCTCTGATCCTTACACAGAAGACACGTTGACACAGCAGTGCTGCTGGACCAACCAGAGACATCCAGTCGACAGCGTCCTGTGAGCAGCGTCCTGTGAGCACTGACGAAGGACTAGAGGGCGACCAACACAACCTGTGCAGAAACAGATGAGCTTCTGTCTCTGACTTTACATCTACAAGGTGGAGACACTCGGTAGGAGTGTCTGTACAGTGGACAGTGAGTGGACACTGCTGCGTCTGATCCACTAGTACCAGCAACACCCACTAACACACCACCACCGTGTCAGTGTGACTGCAGTGCTGAGAATGAACCACCACCCACATCATATCTGCTCTGTGGTGGTCCTGTGGGGTCCTGATCATTGAAGATCAGGGTGAAAGGAGGAGAATAAAGTCTGCAGAGAAACAGATGGGAAATGCTCTGTGACGCATAGAAGACTATAAAAGACTATGGGATGTTAAGTGTTGGGGACGTACAGTCATGGTGATGCATCACACAGCCTTTGATGAGTCAGCGATGAGTAGAATAAGGAAAATGATGCTTTGTTGGGGGGGGTGGGTGGGTTCTATGGGGGTTCTATGTGCACGTACGCTGTGTGTTATCTGTGGAATGCAGTTATAATAATTCTAATTGGACTGAGGGACATCACACAGGCATCGCTCCCTCCCTCCCTCCCTCACTACATGCCTCATTAAACAGGGGATATGTGGGAAGGAGGGGGGTCTCAGCACACACAAAGACCCATACACCCTCACAATGTCCTCACAGTCCAGCATCGGTATAAGAGACAGACTTATGGGGGAACTAAGACAGAGAAACAAGACACAAACAGGAGAACAGGACGGTGTAAAGACCGACCGGAGCCAGATCAGGCATCAGATTGGAAATGATTACCAGTAACATATGGTTTTAAACCAGTATGAATCTGCAGAGGGTGCACTTCTCACAGTCCGACAGTAATAACTGTGAAGTGATCCTGAATCGGTATGAATCCGCAATGTGTGTGCTCCACAAAACACCCAATTAAATCCCACAAACTGCAGTATAACATCTTCTGTGGTGGCTGCCCCAGTTCCAGTTATGCTGCCAGCAGAAGGAGGTGCTCTGGAACACAAGAGAAGTGTTGCTCTGACCTTAGCATAATGGTGGATTATGAAGCCTTGGTTCCAGCTGTTGAAGTGCTCATGGTTGTTGATCTGCATTCTCAGTTTCTGAAGCATGGTCTGGTCTGCACCCTCCCCCTTTGCGTGCATTGTAGCACACACATCATCCAGGATGCTCATGATGCCAGGAGGATTCTGGGAAAAACGACAAAAAGAACTTAGTTATGGTATTTACGGAAAGACTTTACGACAGAATTTGCAAGTCGAGCCAACCAGAAACGTCCAGCCGACAGCGTCCTGTGGGCAGCGTCCTGTGAGCACTGATGAAGGACTAGAGGACGACCAACACAAACTGTGCAGAAACAGATGAGCTTCTGTCTCTGACTTTACATCTACAAGGTGGAAACACTCGGTAGGAGTGTCTGACAGAGTGGACAGTGAGTGGACACTGCTGTGTCTGATCCACTCATTACAAGCAACACATACTAACACACCACCACCATGTCAGTGTGACTGCAGTGCGAGAATGACCCACCACCCACATCATATCTGCTCTGTGGTGTTGGTCCTGTGTGGGGTCCTGATCTGTTGAAGATCAGGTGAGGAGGAGAATAAAGTCTGCAGAAAGCAAGATGAACTACAGTCTGGAACCTAAGAGAAGCTCCTATGAAACCACTACAATCATTAATGTGTAATAATAAACACAAAATAACGAGATGTTATGATTGTTCTAGAAACACTGACCACACTTCAGATGTTTCGGACTGCTGATGTCTCGGGTAGGATTCAGAGATGACCCGATCTCACATCACACACACACAGCTGGCCCCCAGCTGCCTGTGCTGCACACGAGTATGTGTGTGTGTGTGACTGTGTGTGTATGCGAGTGCTCCTGGGCTCCGGGACCTTCACTATCTCTATTCCTGAGTTGAGAGGATCCAGGCCGATCTGTGGCCGCAGTAGCAGCCTCCAGCAAAACGAACAGCTTTACCCTGCTCTCATAAAAACCAACATAAATTTCTCAGTCTGCAACGTTCAGCAGACTCACTTACTTAGAAAACACCACGAGGGAGGTTTCTCCTGGATCACAACCTGCTGTTCACTCCTACAGCTGCTGCGGGGGTTCTCCAGTAGCGGAGTTCAAGGATAAACCTCAGCGTGGAGGTTCTGTATCCCCTCTGCGGCAGGAAAACACAAAAAAAGGACTTACCACTTTACTCTCAATCAGGTCACACACGATCTTGTTGTTGAAGTACTCAATAGAGGTCCATCGGATGCCTTCCTGCACCTTTTCGTCCTAAGAGGGACAAAGAGCGGTCCAGGTGGCAAATCTACGGATCTCATCCCGCAGCAGGTCATAAATAATAACACGGTACCTGTTCGGCTTTCAGCGTGAGCTCAATGAAGATCTGCTGCAGCTTCTCGTTCACAAAGTTGATGCAGAACTGTTCAAATCCATTTTTCTAAAAACACACAAAAGCATATTAAACACCGAGAACCGAGAACCGTCCAGCAACCAGAAACGTCTGTCCGACAGTGTCCTGTGGGCAGCATGTGGGCAGCGATGCATGATCACTGATGAAGGACTAGAGGACGACCAACACAAACTGTGCAGAAACAGATGAGCTTCTGTCCTGACTTTACATCTGCAAGGTGGAGACGCACCGGTGAGTGGACGGTGGTGGACACAGTGTTTAAACACTCCAGCAGGCACTGCTGCGGTGCTGAGAATCACCCACCACCCACATAATAGCTGCTCCGTGGTGGCTGATCGGTACACTGTACTAAATAATACACAGATCACAGATATCATATGATGGTATTATTATGTGCTAATATCGTAAGATGTGCATCAGAACATGTAACAGGCGCAGGCTGAGCTTCAAGCATCCAGCTCCAGCAGGCGAGCGGCTCGGATACAACGACTGTAATGAACAGGTTTAAGGGCTCTTTCATCCTGTCATTTGTAAACCAAGTGGAGCGTTCCGATTAATTACCACGAGTGCTAAACAAGCACATAATCAGATTACAGACTCATTAAGATCTTTGTTTGTCTGGAGCACAAGATTCAGTCTATCGAACTAATCGAACAATTAAAAAGGTTTGTCCTCCGGCATGAACATGGATTGCTTATATAATCAGAACATTTAATTATTATTGGCCTTAAGCAGACTATGCAATTTGAAAAAAGGAATCTTACAAAGTACCTGGAAAATCTCAAATCCATAGATGTCCAGCACACCGATATTCAGCTCCTGATGATCCTTCACCATGGCTTTGATGATTGACTGGAGGGAAAGGAAAGGTGTGAAGACAAGATTACAAACAGAGGGACTATCAAATAGATGACAACCACCTCCGTATTTCTCCTCTCTCTGTCCATCCTCTCAGCTCCTCTGATCACACAGGAGCTCTTTGTGGTTCTATAAATCCAGACTGTAGTTCATCTGTTTCTCTGCAGACTTTATTCTCCTCCTTTCACCCTGATCTTCAATGATCAGGACCCCATAGGACCACCACAGAGCAGAAATGATGTGGGTGGTGGGTCGTTCTCAGCACTGCAGTCACGCGACATGGTGGTGGTGTGTGTTGAGTGTGTGTGTTGCTGATACGAGTGGCTGAACACAGCAGTGCTGCTGGAGTGTTTAAACCCTGTGTCCTCTCACTGTTGGCTGGACATTTCTGGTTGGTGGACAGTTCTCGGTCCAGCAGTGATACTGAGGGGTTTAAACACTCCAGCAGCACCTTTTTCATCGTCCCACTCGTACCAGCACAACACACACTAACACACCACCACCAGAGCTGATCAGGGTGAGCCCAGGAGGAGAATAAAGAAGTATCAGAGAAACAGATGAACTACAGTCTGGAATTATACCGCTCTAATGTGTCAGTGATGTAGATGGATTGGCCTTGGGAACAGACAGATAGGATGGATGGATGGTTAGAAAGCGATAGACAGACAGACAGATGGATAGACAGGGGTGGGAACGCGACAGCGGTACCAGCACACACCTCTACCAGGTAATCAAAGACGCGAGAGTGCAGAGCTTTGGAGAGAGCGTCCCGTGTGAAACACGCCTGCTCCACGTTCAGGGTCACGTCTATAGACTCCGACTTTCCTCCCCATTTGCCGTCCATCTTACGGCTGGTCAGTTTCTCCTTCAGCCGCCCCTGGTCAATGCCCAGCAGGAAGGCGGGAAAGGCCAGGACTATGTAGAGGAGAGAGAGACGTTAGTTTAGTGGTTTTCAATTAACACTTTAAATGCGACGCTCACACAGAGTAACCTACAGATATGATACACGTCACAGCAACCAGCAAGACCTTCCCAGTCTACCCAGTGCAGAACCACAGTCATCAACTATCAGCAAGTAATCCAGCTGAAGAAACGAGAAGAGGGTGAGGGGAATGACCTCATGTCCACAGCAGTCCTGAGGCCATACAGTGGCGTGCAAAAGTTTGGGCACCCCTGGTCAAAATGAGCAGTTAAGCAAGTTGAAGATGAAATGATCTCCAAACGGCTTTCTTGTGTGAGGGATGTTCATCCATTCTTCCTGGGTCGTCCTGCTTCTATATCTTTGAGGTCTGCTGTTAGAAGTTCAGGACCATGGTCAGAACTTCAGCTGCTCACACGAGGTCTGTTGAGATTCTGAGGTGTGTTTAGGATCATCTCACACATACTGTTCTGTTTGCTTCCAGAATTTGCTGGAATTTCATTGAATACATGAACATATAGATAAATGATCCTGTATAGTGATGCAGGATCCTGTGGGTCACATTCAGATTAGAAAACAGGGTTCTTTAAGACCTTTTGTATGGAAATATCTAAACTTTCCACCCAGCAGGTCTTGCGGAGAAAGGTGGAGAGGACCTTTTAAACCAATATGAGCAATCAATGGTCATTCAGCCTCTAACTGAACTGGGACAGACTGACCGGGATTCTGAGGCTGTCCTTCAGTTGATCTCTTACGCTCACTGCCCTCCAGAGCAGCTCTCGCGCTCCGTTATCGACACTGGCATGCTGGGGTCCAGGCAGCCTACCTCCGTCTCCTGGTGGAGCAGCCTCTCCACCCCTAGTCTAAAAGCTCCAGCAGCACTGCTGCATCCCCATTGCTCTGACGCCACCACCCGTCAGAAAGGAAAGAACTACCGATCTTAAAGCTCCTGTAGCATTTCGTTCTCTCTCGCTCCACCGCACCACTGCCCACAGCTTCTCCGCCGTGAGTGACTTTGGCCGGCTGTGCGGAAATGTGTGAAAAGCCAGTGGCACGGTCAGGAAGCGGAGCGGTGGTTGGGATCGGGGGATGGGGGTGGGGGTCAGGAAACACAGATTAGGCTGTTAGCAGTGTTGCGTCTGCTCTCAATGCCAGAACTTTGTCAAACCATCCTGAGCGGTAGTTAAGTCTGGGATGGAGGGATGATGGAGAGAGGGAGAGGAGAGAGGACTGCCGGGAGCGAGCCGGAGAAAAACAGTGGAGCTCAGGGTGGACCCGAGGGAGGGAGGACTGGAAGGGTGGGCTGGTGCAACAGGAAGTTCCACATTTCTTGGTGTAATTTTAGTGCGTGACGTAACTCCAGACGCAGAAACGCAGCTCATTTTCTGGGTTAATTCGGCATGGCCGAGCCCGCCCTGCTGCAGCCCTGCATGAACACAACGAACATCCAGCAGGGACAGAGACGGAGACAGAGACAGAGTGGGGGAAAACAGAGCAGACAGCCTGAAAACAATACTGCTCCCTCCACCGAGGGCGGCTGAGGACACTGGAGGGAACCCAGAAACGCCACAATGAGAAGCTGATTCACACTTCCACGGAGACCATGTGGTCAGTAACAGTCCTGACCACGTGATCTGACTGGCTGAAATATTCTCAAATCTGATGTACATTCTTCACCATATCTTTATTATCCAACAGCTTTTCACCCAAAACGATATCATTCTTTAATGACAACAGCTGATCCAATCATCAGGGCTGTTCTCTTCCTTCACTTGGAACGCTGGAGGTCTTAGGAGGCCTACTCCTGACCCGTTGGGCCACTTTACATCCCACTGATCTGAAATCCCCATGAAGCAGTGATGTGCATGTCACGTTTGACCGTTCCTCTAGTCACTTCTCTTACCTAATATCAGACCAGTGTTACTCACACTCCTCGCTCTCCACCGCCGCGTAGTTCCCAGCCTCTCTGAAGCTGATGTTGCCCAGGTGAAGAACTCCAGCCACGATCTGCAGCACTAAGGTGCGGTCCTCCCTCGAGATGCCAATCACATCCATCGCATGCTAGAAGGATAGAGAGAGAGAGAGAGAGAGAGAGAGAGAGAGAGAGAGAGGAGAGAGAGAGAGAGAGAGAGAAAACACACACAACAGAGAGAGAGAGAGAGAGAGAGAGAGAGAGAGAAAGAGAGAGAGAGAGAGAGAGAGAGAGAGAGAGAGAGAGAGATTACACCAGAGTCTGTAATGTGTAGTCACCCACCACTGCTCCTTCCCAGCCCATGTCCTCTAATTACTCCTGCTGTGGCTTCAGTGGTAAACAAAAACAGGTGTCTCCTGAAGTGGAGGCAGAAAGAGCACGAGGGAAGGAAGTACGGGGTCAACAAAGAAAGAAAGAAACTGGAAAGGAAGAAAGAAAGAAAGCATAAACGACAAAAAAAAGTAGACAAAAAGGAAGAAAGAAGGATGAGTGGAGGAAACACTATCCCGTTCCTCAGGAGAAACTCTCCTCCTCACATCTGAGAACGTGGTGGAGGAGTTAATCCCGCTCACAGTCACTCACCAGAGTTTCCTGGAAGTCGCTCTTATCGTTGATGTCATCCACCTTGTAAGATCCGGACTGGTTGAGGTAGGAGTAGTAGTCCAGGTTGGTGATTCCCAGACTGCTCTTGTGATCTCCACCGGCCCCCTCGATTAACTGCACAGAACGTTTAGGATTTAGTTGGGAACGAAGGTACTATTTTACAATGTTCTCCTTCTTACTGAACAACAGGGTTTCACTTTTCACCCCGTTACAGAATGAGCTCCTCCATTCATACTTCTCTAGAACGGTCTTCTCCACTCACATGGTTCTAGAGTGTCCCCCATACAGTCGCGTGCAAAAGTTAGGACACCCCATGAACCCCTTTGACTGTAAGATATTTAGTCATCTGGACGTTTGGTCTTCACTGTATCTTCACTGAGAGATGGAGGAGATGAACTAAACACACACAACTGAAGAAACATCATTTATAAACATCATTAATATAAATGTCCTTTTCTTCTGAGGATAAAGTTCAGACCCTTCTGTCCTAATATCTTTTTCTCCTCCTTTGTCTGAAATAATGTCAGTGAGATGTTCCTAGAACCGTCTACCGTCTCTGACATCGACTGGAAGAACGACGTTCCCACTCCTCCATGTGGAATTCTTTCAGCTCTGTGATGTTTCAGCGTCAGTCTTTGTACAGACGCTCTTACGTTCTCCTCAAACCCCCTCTGATACAATAAAGATCTCATAGTGGTTTCTATGATGGAGAGATCTCCACACCCTGCTGCAGCAGAGCAGCTCCAAACCATCACACTTCTACCACCATGTTCACAGCTGCTATGAACTTCTGTGCTCAAAAGAATTCAACTTTGGATTCATCTGTCCAAAGTACATTGTTCCAGAAGTCCTGTTCTTTGTCTCAATGTTCTTTGGAGAACTTTGGTCTTGGTGTGATGACGCCTTCCTCCTTGCACACCTTCCATGAAAATCAAACACTTTGGTCTCTTTCTGATGGTGGAAGCTGCATTTTGACAAGTACGAGACCTACTTGTAGGTCCTGTGAAGACATTTTAAGATAATTGGACACTTTAACGTCTCCAATCATTTTTAAGACTTTTACAACTGTTGGCAGTTGTTTTAAATGTTCTCCGCTTGTAAATGATGGACAGTGGAACGACTGATTTCTTTTTACATCCCTTCTCAGACTCATCTGCATCTACAACCTTCTTTCTGAAGACCTGAGAGAGCTCTTTAGAGATCACCATGGTGATCCCACTCACTTCAACAAATCAAGAGCAAACCGAACTGATGTCTGCTGTCTCCTCCAAAGTCCTCTCTAATGATGGTCTGCTCATTATCAGATGATGTTCTGCTCCTGACTCTTATTTTAGGTATTTGAGTAGTAATACATGTGTGGGTCCTAAATTTGACCTCACTAGAAACATGATGTTTAAAGACGTTTCTGCAGTTGTATGAGCTTCGATATATCACCTCCACCTCTCAGTGTAGATACAATGAAGATCAGATGTTCATATGATGAAGGTGCTCATGGGTGGTCCCAACTTTTTCACATGACTATATTCATCAGCGGTCACACAAAAAGGAACCGAAACAGAGCCCTAGTCTTGGCTCATTTGGTCTAATTGGTAACTCTTCTAATCCAAGAAAAAGAGGCCGGTAGATGTTCAGAGGTCTCTCTATGACCAGACCAGACAGTCTGTTTCTTTTCCAAAGATCTCAAGAAGTAAACAGTGAACCGACTGAAAGGTCCAGCCCAGAGCCGAACCCTCCTGCTGTGGGTTTGACTGTGTCGGTTCTACCACGTCTCCTCCAGCACTGCAGACAGGATTGGACGGGGGGGGGTGGGAGTAGTCTAAACTTAAGTCTCCGGGGTCTGGCTCTCACCTGGTAGAAGATGTGGAAGCTTCTCTCTCCCGGGTTCCTTGTAACCACGCGAGATTTTTCCAGCAGGAAGTTGGAGATTTTCCCGCCATCTGGTTCACCGCCGGAGCTGAACTGGATCTCAAAGTATTTCCCCTGCAGGAGAAGTGCAGTGTTCAAAACACACACACACACACACACACACACACACAGCATGCTGAACATACCGACTCACCAATGAAACCAAACATCTGCTCGGTGTGTCGCACCTGTGTGCATTTTTTGGAACGTTCTGTTCTAGAACCCACACCCAAACCATTCTGCTACTTGGTGGAACATTGTTTTAGAATTTTCTCCCCAAGATTCACTCTATTCTAGACTCTTCAAGAGTGCCTTCTCTATTCGTGCTGTACATGAATGTCCTACATGCACACTGTTCTAGACTGTTCTTGTTCTTCACAACATGGTTGTAGACTGTTCCTCCATTCATACTGTTCTAGGAAGTTTGTGATCTTAGAAGATCGTTCTAGATGGTTCTTCCATTCATACTGTTCTACAATGTTCTTCTCCATCCACGTTGCTTTAAGGAGTTGTCCCCATTTCATGGTTCTTCAATTTCAACTTCAAAAATCATTCTGTTCTACTCTTCTCACATTGGGTGCTATTCTAGAACATTCCCTCTCCATCATACTGCTCTGTTCTTCACATCCATCCTTCTTCTAGAACATTACGACGCTGAAGCCAACAGTACGTGCGGATGTGTGTGTTGGCGACGGTTGGGCTGGTGGACCGGTCTGGCCTGGTCGAGACTCAAAGCTGCCATGAGAATCCCAGCAGATCCAAGGTTCTTGAACACTTCCTGAACACGGCCCCTCCCACTCCACGAACGAGGCTGACCCTCCCTGCGGAAGCTGGAGGTGTTGGACTGGACTGGAGCTGAAGGACGAGCTGAAGAGGCTGCAGTTGGAACCGAAGCCTTCCTGACAGCAGCTCTTCAGATGAATGCTGTGGTTCCAGCGGCCGTAATGGATGTTGCAGGCTTTGAATCAGAGCCTTTTCCTGATTTTCCGTCCAAAACGATCCATTTCCAGGCAGAACAGCCCTCGACTGGATGAGCTCCATTCTCAGGTACATCATTAAAAATGACCTGCCAAATAAAAGCAACCTGAATGGCCTTTAATGGAAAAGCTGTTCTCACTGGAATCAAGCAATTCAACGCAGGACATTGTTCAGGGTTCCAATCATATCCTCAGGGGCTCTAAGGTAGAACACGCATTAATCCACCTCTACGGCGGGGTGTAGGTTCTCCTCGTCTTACAGCGAACAGTAAATACCCTTTGGCCGGGTGACGTGTACCCGTGCTCGTATATCAACCTGGCCACTGGAGACTCATCCTGGATTCCCTTTCTCCTCCTCGTCCTCCTCCGTTCTACCCCTCGGATCGTAACGGAGCCAGAATGAGACAAGAGAGGCTAATAATACAACTTCTAATGAGCTCTTTCTGCTCTCTTCTCTCCTTTCACTTTACATTTTCCCTCTCCTATTCCCTCTCATTCTCTCTCTCTCTCTTTCTCTCCTTTGTTTCCACTGGAAGTTCCTCCTGTTTTCGTTGGTCCCTAAAGCAGCTCTGGAAGCTGATCAGCGTTTTGCAGAGGATGAGATCTGGCAGAACGCCTGACCAGGGGCGGCCCGTTTCTCCTGAAAGAGCAAAGTCCCGGGAAGAGGTGGAGTGCTTACGAATCGGCTGGAGTTGTTGTTCCTCAGCGTCTTGGCATTTCCGAAAGCCTCCAGGAGAGGGTTGGACTGCAGGATGATGTCTTTGACATGCTGCGGAGAGACAGAGAGGGGGTGATGATGAGGAAAAGGTGTAATTGTAGAAGACACAACACACAGTTCAGCACAGCATATTATGGTGCACCGTGTTTACTTTACCTGGCCATGATACTGGGTCATTTATGAGCATTGAACATAACATAAGGCGCAATGGCATCCTGCTGTCCACTCTGAGACACTCCTACCGAGTGTCTCCACCTTGTAGATGTAAAGTCAGAGACAGAAGCTCATCTGTTTCTGCACAGTTTGTGTTGGTCGTCCTCTAGTCCTTCATCAGTGCTCACAGGACGCTGTCGGCTGGACTGTTCTCAGTCCAGCAGTGACACTGAGGGGTTTAAGAACTCCAGCAGCACTGCTGCGTCTACTTTAAGCCTGACCAGTGAATATCAGAGACTAACAAAGTATGCAGAGATACAGATGGACTAGTTCTCCTGAGCTTAACTTTTATTTCTTGAGATCAGGTTTAAATGAAAGGCATTTTTGTTTTGTAAGAATGTGGATTTTGTTGGTCCTATAGGACATTTTGGACCTAGAAACTTATGAACACACACACACACACACACACACACACACACACACACACACACACACACACACACACACACACACACACACTCGCCTGGATTGCATTATCTGTGCTGAACCCTCTGCAGATCAGGAGCACATGCACTTTGAATCAGCTTTTTGAAAGCAGACAGACAGAGAGACTATTTACGCATCCTGTATTATGAGCACGGTAACATTTCTTAGAAGCCAGTAAACTCACTGAACTGTCCGGTTAGAAAGAGTGGACAGAGAGTGGACACACTCGGAAACAAAAAATCTGAAGATTACACAGTAATCAGCATCTCATTTACATCAATTTGCATACGGAGACATTTCTTAGCACTGAACTGTACAGACTGTAGTTCAGGTGGCGCTGGTGCGAGTGGATCGGACGCAGCAGTGCTGCTGGAGTGTTTAAACACTGTGTCCACTCACTGTCCACTCTATCAGACACTCCTACCGAGTGTCTCCACCTTGTAGATGTGAAGTCAGAGACAGAAGCTCATCTGTTTCTGCACAGTTTGTGTTGGTCGTCCTCTAGTCCTTCGTCCGACACTAACCCTGCTGGTGCGGGGGTATCAGCAGAGTCTAATAAACGGGGACTGGCGAAAGGAGGGACAGTCATGTGACAAAGACACAATGTGACATAAGAGAGAACGAACAAAGGAGTGAGTAACACGAGCAGGCACTGCGCAGTTCAAGGACACACAACAGGCATCCTGACTTACTGTGTAAAAGATACACCCTGAAAATACTGTATTCTCCTCCTTTCACCCTGATCTTCAATGCTCAGGACCCCACAGGACCACCACAGAGCAGCTATTATCATTCTCAGCACTGCAGTCACACTTATAGCCGTTCCACTGGACGCAGATCACAATGCAACCACCACCATGCTTTACAGTGTTACAGTCTGCTGATGCATGCAGTCATCTTGCCTGGTAGGTGAGGAAAATCGGTGTTTGGCTGAAAATTAGACCCTCGGAATGACTGTTTACACCTGAACTGTTTGGTATGCTGACACAACACGGAGCACCGGTCAGAGCTTTAAAGAGCTCGGGTTGGAAAAGAGCATTAAGTGAAGCTTTAGACCTAAATCATGGCTGTGGAATCTTGTGATCCAGCTTAGATTCCAACAAACTGAGCCCCGAGGCTCTAGAGGAGATAGGAGCAGGCTTTGGGGGCTGCAGGGAGAACAGATGGCAGTGGGTATACTGGGAGGGGGGCCGGGGCCAATGGAGATGATATTAAATTGAACAATGTATATCAAAGCTTATATTTAGCCAAGGGAATTCAGCTCCACCCATTGCTGAGACAGTTGTGCAAATGCACCCACAGCTTGTCTAACCTCCGAAGAGACGTTCTGTCAATAGAAGAGGACTCTCTGGAGCATACCATGGGGTATAAAGCCCCTCCTGCACGGAGCTGTGGAGCAGTGGAACTGTGTTCTCACAGCAGTGATTCCAAATCTAGTATAATCTTCCCGGGACAGTAGAGACAGTTACTCCAACTAAAGCAGAATAAACTCGTGAGCACGTGTCCCAATACTTTTGTCCATATAGTGTATAATGGTGGCTGGTCAACGATTCGCAGATAAACGGGAAGTGTTATTATTATCATCATCAGTTTGACATTGGAACCAATACTGTTACCGAGTACGGAACCACCCCCAACCAACCCCACCTCCAGCTCACCCCACCTCACCCCAGCTCACCCCAGCTCACCAGATCAGCCCTGAAAATCCATACTGGTGCACCTTTACTTTCCAGTGTTTCAGACTCACCTGTACTCTGGGTCCTCCTCCTGACACTCTGGAGATGTAGCCCATAATGTACTTGGCAGCGACCGTCTTTCCTGCCCCGCTCTCACCGCTGCAAGACAGTAAGACAATCCATCAGGATCACCATTCACGTAACATCAGCACCGAGCATGTCTCAGTATCCAGAGAGCCGGAGGTCAGAGCTGACCACTGTTCCAGAAACGGTCACACAGTGAGTCAGTTTTTGCCACTATGGACACACTAGGTCAGTGACACAGACACGAACAAAGGGAGCTGCTCGAGGCTGAACCCAGTTCAAGATAAGATCTGACCCAGTAAAAACACAGTTTAAAACTCCAGTCTCCAGAAATCAGCAGCTGCCCACTGGTTTATATTATACACTCTATTGTGTCTAATGGAGTGGACAGTGAGTGGACACAGCGTTAAATAAATCCTGATCAGATCAGTCTACATTCATAATCAGTTATTGATCCTGATCACCTTCATCTTCCTTCCCAACAGCACTGCAATCCCACACGTCCTTCTAGGTGCAACTATTTGTGCAAAGTATTAAATGCAAAGCAAAAGCAAAATCTGTTTGTAGAATCATTTCACTTTTTTTTACAGTAATTAAAACAATTAGAAATGTCTGATTGGTGAATTTTCCAGTAAACACAGTCACAGCGTGGCTTTTATCACAGCCTCCTTCTTAATGTCGAAAACAGCCCAGAACAAACACAAAGGGAGAGTTTAATTTACAGCGTTGGACTCAACAGCACACGACTCAGATCGTTACAAAGCTCTACAGAAGATCAGGGAGGCTTTAGTGAAACAGGCCTTTGATTCTTATCCCCAATTAACGGAAATGAAGGGGGCTGCGCATCTAAGCAGCTAAAGGGAGCGTTTCTTTAATCGAGTGCATATGGCTCTCTGACGGCACACGGTCACAGAGTCACGGAGACGCTAATATTTTAGTAAATAAGAGAGAATTACGTGATATTACATCATCTTGCTAGAATATCCCATCAATACGGGCATTGATCAAGTCCACAAAGGTCTGGAAATGGTCAGGCAGTGAAATGCAGCAGCATCAGTCAATGACATGTTCAGGTGGACCAGTGGACCCAACCCTTACCACAACCTGGTACCACGACTCATGCCACATGTCCTCTGAGGTCCAGGCATCAACAATTTTAGTCAAAGGTCGTCAGTCCCAATCATTACCAACCACTGCATTGTCCACTGTGGTTGGTAATGCCTAGGCCATATCCCTGGTATACAGGTGACACTGTGGATCGAGGAATGCTCTCACAACCTGAAACGAAAGTCCCGTCCACGTGGCACCCATCCCACGCCTCTTTGAAAGTCTCGAAGGAGTAGACAGCCAACTAAACGGTTTAATCCTGCGCACATCTGCGCTGCAAGTGGCACAAATAAAGTTGTGGTTTTGTTTGCAAGGTTTTGTGAGTCTTTGTAACTTTTAGATTGGTTTCCACAGTAGATTCTACTCCTCGGTAGCCTGTAAAGACTCCCGGGTCTCAGGAAAGTCACAGTGCTTTCCAACTCGTGATCCTGCAGAACCGCTGTACAGCAACGCTGCACCACTTAATCCATTTCAGTCACCCTGGCATCATTTCCGCTCTCCTTGCTTCGCTCCACCGTCAGCTTGTCTCCTCGCCTCTGCCCTTTGAGTTTGGCAGCGTCTCGTGCGTTCAGGCTTGTGTGGCTTGGCAGCGGATGACAGCAGAATCAGGTTTGTTTTTATATTTCGTTTGTAATCATGTCTGTAATGCCTTTTTGAGGGGGCACAGCTGCGGGCCGTCAGGGGAAGCCAGAGGAAGCAGTCAGAGAGCCGTGACGCCACACAACAGTAACTCTATACAGCTCTGTACACTTCAGCCAGGTCCCTCAGGAGGAGCCTTCCTCTCGTGTATCATGGTTGTAACCAGAGCACTACCACTGCTTATGGATGCTGCTTCTAAGCACCAACCATAACATTAAAACCACATGTCTAATCCTATGTAGGTCACTCTTGTGCTGCTGAGGCAGCTCTAACCTGTCAAGGCATGGACTCCACAAGGCCTCAGAAGGTCCCTGTGGTTTTTGGCACCAGGCAGAGTTGTGAGGTGGAGCCTCGTTGGTTGTCCTTTCTTGGAGCACCGAACATTATATACCAAGGTTGTCTAGAACATCACAGTGTGGTCCACTGCGCTTGCTGACTAAAAGATCCCACCTCTTGACAAGGAACACAGGAACCAGATAATCAAGGATATTAACTTCACCTGTCAGCAGTTTTAATGATATGGCTGATTGGTGTACAGTACGATGATGTTCATGCATCGTGTATGAAGGATGTAATTTTGAGGGACGTTTTCATGATTTGAGGCACTTTTATAAGCATTTATAGGAGATAAACGTTAAACGTGCCATATTATTTTCAGGAGATCCTAGACTGCTCAGTTATTTCTCCATATTTTTAGACATTTGTATGAATTTTGATCAAAAATGCACTTATACAATTTATTAATTAAAAATCCTGATCATCCAGAGTATTTTTAAGCTGGAAAGGTAATAATTTTAATGAGTTATATGTATTGATTAGATTGACAAAGATATTTTTAATTATAAGATCTTCAGCATACTTGACAGTGACCAATAAAATAAAAAAAAAAACAGCCTGAATCTCCTTTATTATTTTTATTATTTATGTATGTATCGGTATTTTCCCTTCTCGGGACTTTTATTCTGAAATTTGAACCCTATGCGAGCAAAGAAAGAGAGCAAACAGCCCCTCCCTTCTCATTTTCCTCTATAACCCAATATCTGGGTCAGTGATGTCATTATCCCGCCCCCTCTCTCTGATCAGTCAGAGTCTGTATGCAGGTTGAGCATCAGCCCCGCCCCCTCTCTCTGATCAGTCAGAGTCTGTATGCAGGTTGATCATCAGCCCCGCCCCCTCTCTCTGATCAGTCAGAGTCTGTATGCAGGTTGAGGTCTGTATCATGTCTGTAGGTGACTCTGCTCCTGAGATATGAAGCCCAGAAAACAGCACTAACTGCCTGCAAAGTGTGGATCTCGGATTGTAAGGGTTAAAGTGGACAAAGACGTTGAGCTGTTTGTCAGTGAGTAATAAAAGTTTGCCCTCCAGTCAACTCCGCTGTCCTCTCATTTCGCACCACGGCCTGGCGCTGCAGTCGGGGCCTATTTTTAACCCTGTTCCAGAAGGCGTTCCCCATTGTATATTGTAATTACACATCTAAACACATTGTTAAACTTCCCACATGCTTTTATTGGCCAAATATGGGCATGAGAGTAATGAGACGATGCCAGGGCTGCGGGTGCTTCCTGCGAACACTCCAGTCTCAGTTCGGCTGCTGTGATAAGACTGATTACCTCTCAGCCAAAACATCGACCGGGCAGAGAGCCGGCGGACAATGTCCGCTTCTGTATTCATTAAACTACACTGTATGTCCAGCCTGGCCTTCTGTGGTAGGGTTCACATGATGGACTGATAATGAGGTGATGAGGTGACACTGGTTCTCTGGGAATTCTCTCCATTCTCTCTCTGTCCTGTGCCTCCTCTGACGGGTGCTGATTGGTTTCCTCCGTGTGAAGAGAGAGGGACTGTTTTCATCAAACGGATTCCCCAGCTTCCGTCACCATTGTGTTGAGGAAACAATGGGAATCTCTCCCTCAGTGCACTTCAGCACTATGAGGCACTTCTGAACCTCAGGTCTAGAGTTCAGGTTTCAGCATTAGAGATATCAAACTATCAGTCCATCTCTGCACACTTTATTGTCCTGATCTTCAGTGGTCAGGACCCCACAGGACCACCACAGAGCAGCTATGATGTCAGTCACACTGACATGGTGGTGGTGTGTTAGTGTGTGTGTTGCGCTGGTGCGAGAGCAATGCTCGCTTTAATAATGGTTCTCTAGGTGGACCTGGTCAACCCTACAACAGCTACAACATCCCAGTCAACCCAGCATGGGTGACTGAATGGTCCTCCAAGCATATTACAAACAGAAACTGAGGTCACAGAATAGGTGAACTGAAGCACTGGGAGAAAGGGCCATTAACGACCGCGGTGAAATGGCTCATTGCACGATGGTCATCTTTAATAATATAATGGTGCGGGAAAAGCTGACCACACACTGGCTAAGCAGCAATTTCATGGAGGGCTTTGTTTGCTAATCTGGTTCATCGTGATTCCACTTCCAGTCCCTTTATGTGGTCCAACTGTGCTGGCAGGAGCTTGCTGGGTAAACAAATGAGAGGGAAAATGCTGAACGAGGAGCCATTACCCATGAGGTAAGCAATACAGTCACTGGCCGGGCCTCAGGTGACCAGCAGGCCCTCACACAAGCCCAGTCAGGAGAATAGGCCTTTAACATGTAGTGGGGATGTCACTGGGAGCAGGTCTGCTCATTACATCTGTTTCTCTGCAGACTTTATTCTCCTCCTTTCACCCTGATCTTCAAAGATCAGGACCCCACAGGACCACCACAGGTGTGCGAGTGGATCAGTCCACCAACCAGAAACGTCCAGCCGACAGCGTCCTGTGGGCGGCATCCTGTGAGCACTGATGAAGGACTAGAGGACGACCAACACAAACTGTGCAGAAACAGATGAGCTTCTGTCTCTGAATTTACATCTACAAGGTGGAGACACTCGGTAGGAGTGTCTGATAGAGTGGACGGTGAGTGGACACGGTGTTTAAACACTCCAGCAGCACTGCTGGGTCTGATCCACTCGCACCAGCGCAGTTATTCCGAATAGGTGTACATGTTTCATTTGCATACTACAACCTTCTGAGATCAACATCTATGCAAACCGTGCATCATGCACCTCTACGCCCTACCTTCTCTGTGGGGAGACTGGGTCACATGACCTCCGTCTGAGTGGAACACCACTGCTGAAGCTCCATGACAACTGTGTCTACAGAAGATAGTCCTGTCCCAGTACACACACACACACTCACACACACACACACACACACACACACACACACACACACACACACACACACACACACACACCTCTTGTTTACAGTGGCACTACACACTGTGGGCCCTGCAGGTGAACTTCCAGAGCTGAGGAAGCAGGAGAAACAGGAAGCTGGAATAAATAGCCGGTGTGTTCCGTTTTCTTTCTACACGCTGCAGCAAATATGCAAATACCCGACTGAAAAAGTGTGGAGTCAAAGGAAAATGATGCTGAAGACACCACACGGGCTGCACAGATCAGGCTTTTTTTATTACAGCCGCTGGAAACATCAGCTACTTCCACTGAATCCAGCATTCAGTGATAGATGCTGCAGATAAAAATATCCATAACTGTACGTTTGTATCTTGTAGGTCTGTGAGCTGCAAAGAACTAAATGCAAACATGCAAATGAGGAATTTGTCCTCCACATTTAACCTGTCCACACACACACACACACACACACACACACACGCACACACACATGCACACGCACTAGTGAGGGGCAGTGAGCACACATGCCCGGAGCAGTGGGCAGCCCTAACCACAGCATCCGGGAAGTGTCTTGCTCAAGGACACTTCAGTCACGTCCTGACGGTCCAGGGAATCAATTAAAAATCAGTGCTGTGTTTCCGAGAATCGACGCAGTATCGCAGGAACTGCGTGACACTGCATTTTATTTTTTTAATATTCCATTTTACAGACACAAAATCTTTCATTTACATGAAAGGACACTATACCAGAAAGACTGGGCTGGTCCTGAAGACAGCAGCCAGCATCCTAACAGCCTGTTACAGTGGTTGGGCTTGTCCAGCCTGTTCCCGTCCCACCTATGAAGTCATTAACAGTCCATTCCAACCTCAGACGAGGTGAAGGCTGCTTCCTCACACAGGCACGTGACACGGTCTCGCGGCCACCGTCCTGCCAAAGAGAAGAAAGTCCTCCCGCATGGCCGACCAGGCAGAACGATCTAATCTATTGGCATACCTGATGATGACGCACTGGTTTTCACGGTCAATCATCATGTTTCTGTACATGTTGTCCGCCAGGGCATAGATATGGGGAGGGTTTTCATACTGAGCCTGAAAAAGAAAGAGAAAGTGAGAGAGAGAGAGAGAGAGAGAGAGAGAGGGAGAGAGAGGGAGAGAGACAGAGAAATTGAGAGAGAGAGAGAGAGAGAGAGAGAGAGAAAGAGAGTGTGTGAGAGAGAGAGACAGAGAAATTGAGAGAGAGAGAGAGAGAGAGAGGGAGAGACAGAGAAAGAGAAATTGAGAGAGAGAGAGAGAGAGAGAGAGAGAGAGAGGGAGAGAGAAAGAGACAGAGAGGTTAGAACAAGTGTACAATATGCATCAAGTTGGTGATGTCCTCATCTCAAACAATGTACTGAAACAAAAGCCAACATCATCATGTCAGTGTCCCAATAACTTGTCATGTGCCCTTGAGCATCCATTTCAAGTCGACTTATTGTCTGCTGGCCTGGCGTCTCACTCTTCTTGAAGGACACTCTCAGGTCACTGAGATTCTGAGCTTCTAAACGGCAACTCAGGTCTGGAGAAAGAGCAGGTCAGTCCGCTTGAGGAACCCCAATCTCCAGCAGACGTTCCCTAATGATTCGACCTCGATGAGCTGGACCACAGTCGTCCAGGAGGACGAAATTCAGCACAATGACTAGATTAATGATGCTATTGTTAAGTACGGGGTCTGTCACTGTACCATTCTCAAAGTGCAGACACAAACCACGCGAGTCTGTGTGTTACTGTGGTTTATAAATGTATAATAACAGACATGACAGATTAAACACTGAGTAAACAAATACTCAAAAGTAAACAAAGTATTTTATATAGAGAGACAATTACTGCTTAGTTGCTGGAAAAAAAAATCTATATATATATAAAAGCCACATTTCTTCATATGTTAAACTGAGAAAATGACCAGCAACTGTGTCTTAAACGTAAAGCATTTCCACAAAGGACGAATAGAGTGGAGCTGAACTGCAGTCTGAATGAATCGCTCACACAGAGCTGGGTCAGCTCTCAGTCCAGCAGCACTAAAGGACAAACCAGAAGGTGCAGTTCTGTAGAGATTCTGCCAGACGACTTCACTGCCCAGGACAGGTTTGTGCTGCATTCCTCTCGACTAAGAATGTGGTGAGTAAATGTCGCACCACACCTTAAATCTGAGAACTCTCGCCAGAAATCATTACAGAGACATGAAAAAAGCTCGTAAGTGCCGAATCGTACTTTCGCACAGTTCTGGTCAGACGAGGGACAGTAATGATACTCACTGCTCCTTGGTACATCTCCACCTCTTTGTCCCCGAAGTAAGGCATCTGTTTGAAAGGGTTAACAGAGATGAGCACAGGTCCGATGTACGTCTGCGCACAGAGGTCAAGGGTTAACAGGTCAACAGTTTAGGGGAACCCTATTACACGGGAAACACTGCATTCCAACATTCTCACACGTCATCACGCTCCGTAAATCTGGAGTTCCAAACACATTTAACCTCCAAACGATGTGCAACCAGGAGTTAGGACTCCAAACGTCATAGGATGCCACTGGTACCAGGAACCAGAGAACGTGAAACCAGTTACGCCCTCTCGGACTCCAATGGACGACTTTGGCATCACCAGTATCACAACTACAATCTGCTGATGACTGGACCAATGCTCCCAGTAACTGTTTCTAGGCTTTATTGATTCAGTCAATGGTGATCCCGAGGTAATTAATCCAGTTAGGCCAGTTATGGCTCCTCAATGTGACGCGGTCAGCAGGATCAGAGCTGGGGACCCGATGCGTTGGCTGCCCGGTGAGGATGCCAGTGACAGCAGTTCAAAAAGAGGCGGTGGCTGACGTCACATATATCAGAGGAAGCATGTGCTCATCCTCACCCTCCTAGTGTCGGGAGCGTCGCGTGTGATGGGGGAGGGTGATGATAATGGGGTTGGGGAACTGGGTGAAAAAGGCATAGAGCAGTTAACCCTACTAAACCTAGAACCTTGTGGACAATCCACTGTCCACTTGGGCAGTGCCATGCTGCCTTTCATTCTTGGGTACACTCGTTTCTTTCTGTGCCAAACGTAGAATCTAAAAATGGACATTCTGGCGATGACAGCACGCACTACGCAACAGCAGCACAACGTCTGGCTAGTGCTCAGAGGCTTTAAAAGGCAGCGCCTTTCTCCTGCCGCCCCGGGAGGGGAGCGGTCAGGCAGAGTGAGAGATCGGATCCGTTTGGCCGCTGCTGCTCAGTGCAAATAAAGGAAGCATTGAGTTTGACTCATGCTGACCTCAGTCCCATACGCTGCTGACTAGAACACTGCAGCACTGTGGCTATTTTCTGACCACAATCACAGACTGATTTAGGGTTAAAGCTTAGGACGGCCCAAGCCTGCTAAGACACCACAATCCTAATAAGGCCAGAGAAGTTTATGACCGATGAGGTTTCGTCAAAAACTTGCAGCATTTCGTTCTGGAGGGTCATACGAAGAGCCAAGGGCTCCCACAATGTGAGCGCAGAGGTAGACCCTGCCAAGCACACTGGTTTATATTTTATATAGTGTCAATATAAGCCAGCACTGCTTGGCTGAATTCTGAAGACGTGAACCTCCCAGTAGAGCAACCCAGATTTGATTAAAACGGTGCCTAAGACTGTGGGAAAACAACAGGGACCACTTGCAAGAGTCTTAATATAGTATCTAGGCCACTGAGGCCCAAACGACCATGATCCAGCAACGGTTACAATTTCACAATGATTTAGAAGGTTCAGCAGAAGGGCTGGTGGAGACACGGGGACTGTGTTGAAGAGCAACACCAGTGAAGTCACTATAAAATGTAGAAACAGTCTGGAAGGTGACAAAAAGAATTCCTTGTCAGCGTCATAGCAACACTGTATCGATGGCGGATGAGGCTTGTAGCCAGCATCCTAACACCCCTTTAGCAATGTTCAACGTCAGCGTTCGAGCTCCATGGTAGCGATGCAGCAGAGGCCTGTACCCGTTGTCCTAACACTACGGTAGTGATGTTGGATGAAACCTTAAGCCAGCATCCAATGTACAATGACCTGCTCGTGATTACGATGACCATCAGTAAAACCAAACATTCCAGTGACCACAGAATTTCTCAGCCCAAGACTGAAGAGTCAACCTAATCAAGATGCAATCTAAACGGCACTGGATCAGAGCCAACACCAGTCCCAGAAAAGGTACAGGAAACCATTCTTCATGTAGAACTCCTTAAATAACCTTCTCTAAACAAATAAACATACTAAAGCTCAGCCGGCCGAAGCTAAGGAGGAGATCTATCTATCTATCAGTATGTAGTGTTTTGGGTTTAGTGACTTGAGACAGGTCTCTAGCATAAGGACATAAGGACTTGTACGTTGTGAACATCCCTGCTGATGAGACACGTGGAGGAATTCGAATCGCACTGATAAAGGATACGAATATATAGTCATCCATGTATCTCTTCTTGAGGTTTTCCACGATGGCATCCTCGTTGATTTTGGTGAGGAGCACCATGTCGTCCACGCCGCTTTGCTTGACATTGTGGCTCTGCCAGTGGTACCGGTAGTGTCCCCGGCTTCCCTGTTAAACCAAACACACAATATTTAAAGGTTAGCCTGGAACGTTAGAGGAACATTAAGTTTACCCTCAGACAACACTACGCTTTAATAGCTGGTAGGTTAATGATCCGGGCATTTGCATAGTTAAACACATGGTAGTGAACGTGGTAGATCTGCTTTTCATATTATCCAACATTCTGTCTGCAAACATTATTAGGAAGTCTACTGTGTTTATCGACTATTTAATTCGTTATCCATCCGTCCTTCCGTTTCCTGGTCTGCTTTGTCCTGTTCAGGATCACAGTGGGTCAGGAGATGACCTGGAATCGTTGGGTGCAATGCACGGATACTCCCTGGACAGGGCGTCAGTCAGTTGCAGGACACCACACACACAACCATTCACTCACACCTAGGGGGCAATTTCGCAGTTTTGGGATGTGGGAGCAAACCCGAGTACCCAGAGGAATCCTGCACGGACACAGGGAGATCCTAGCTCTCAGACAGTGACCTGAGTGGGGATCGAACCCACAACCTTAGGACCCTGAAACTGTGTGACACAGGCCTGTTTGCATGCCTGTTACATCCCCTCTATAACTGTGTCCAGTTGGCAGGGTGGGCTTTTCAGGTGTTATCCTACCTGGCTGACCATACCACCCATCTAGATTCGTCCTACACGACTCGCCTCCGATTGGTTTGGGTCCATGTTCTCTGTTTTACTTACATACTCTCATTATTCCAAAGTTCAGACCAGAATGATTCACTGTAGATACTGAATAACAAGCATCAGACAAAATAACTGACTTATAAAACTGGGATCCAGTTAACGTACACCTCCTGATAAAGGCCAGTGGCCTGACCCCGACCCTGCCCAAGCATAAAAACTGTCCACTCAGTGAAGTGACCACATCCAGTTTACAAACCCGTGCATTTTTAACGCCGCCTGTGTTCTCTCACCACAGCAGATGTTGAGTATGTTTTCTTTGAACCGGTGAAAAGTGCAAGATCATGCATCTCACAGAAACCTTTCCCTCTGTTCTGCAAATACTTCGTTTGATGATGGGCTTTCTCATATCTTCCCCTAATCCCCCCTCAGCTCCTCCTCTTCCCCGTTTTTGACTTTGCAGAGGATGCATCTCAGTGGGTCATTCATCACAGCCTGTGAGTCAGCCTCATCTGGCTACCGTTTGAGGTCAAAACACACCATGAGTGACTTTTCTCTTGGAGAGGTTTGGAGTCGCTCGCAGCACAGAGCAGAAGCAGGAGAAGAGGAGGTGTACGTATGTCTGATCAGATGAAGGTCCATATGAAAGTTCTGTTCATGATTTGACTAGAGGACGACCAACAGAAACTGTGCAGAAACAGATGAGCTTCTGTCTCTGACTTTACATCTACAAGGTGGAGACACTCGGTAGAAGTGTCTCATAGAGTGGACAGTGAGTGGACACAGTGTTTAAACACTCTTGTATGGTAAGACGAGTTGATCAAATGGACAGTGAAAGAGCTTTACAACATCTGACCATCATAAACGAGCAGCTTATATGTGTGTGTTCATCTCCAGAAAAGAGATAACGTCAAAGCCACCTGTCGGCCCAAAGCCCGATTCTGATCCGGAGCTGTTCCGCAGTTGTATGTTTCACTATATTTTCCTTGACACTGTTCCATCCACGGCCGCTTTGAAGCCCAGTTTTCTTCATTCTTCTCCCACACTATTTCCCCTGCTTTCACAGTGTTGTGGGATATGACGTAGAATGGAAGACACGTCAAATCTTCCCTATCCTACATTCCAGAGTCTGGAATAACGCAGTTGAGAAGGACACTCGCTGAGGGAGTGCGGTAACAGGGCAAGGAGAGGAGCCTGAAGGAGCCTAAATGAACTCACTGTGGTAAAACCCAACACCAACTAAGAGCCCTGGAAAGGACTGGAAAATAGAGGACAATCGCTGAGCACTTCGCTGAAACACCATCGCAGACGACACGAGCGAGGCCGCTGCACTTTCACCAGCAGCATAACTACCTCTCTCAATTTACAGACTCCATCGTTGCGTGGACTACAGCGAGGAATGTTAATGGTCGTTTGGGCTACTTTTTCCCTCTTTGTCTTGTGTGTGTTTTTTTCCCCACAGCGAGGCACGCTGCGAATCACTGCTCGATTAATTTTCCAGCCGGTAGCCATTATCATGTTTTACAACGGCCACTCCTCATTGGTGAGCTTGGTGTAATTTCGGGGTGACGTCATGTCGTGGGACCTCATTAACACCTACAGGAGGACGAGGTGTAAATGAAGGATGGGAGCAAGCCAAGGGAGGCTGGGAATACCGGGCCTGAGGAGAAAGATGTCGGAAAAGACCTGGAAAGATGTGTATTGTGGTCCCGAACGATGACTTTATTGTCCTTATAGGTACAAATATTCACCTCAGATCGCAGATCCGTGTTTGAAACAAATCAATGAATTTGTTTTATAATAAGAATTAATAAGCAGTAGAAATGGGACACCATTTCTATAGTATCGTCAGACATTCCTATGTAATAATTCATGTAGTAAAATACCCTTGAAGGAGTTTTTCATATTGTTCCTGTATCTCAGAACATCCAACACCGTGTCAGTTCCAGGACGCTCAGTCCTCAGGCTGTATTTCTTCTCTGACAGGCCTTTCACAGCAGCAGAGGAATGTGTGTTCAGTTGCGGCCTAAAAAACCTTGCTGACGCCCAAACGCTCTCCGGGACGTCCTCGGTCCTCCGCCACATGTTCCTAATAGAACTGAAGCCCAAGAAGCAGCTCCCAGCAGCACAAGAACACGCTTCCAACACACATGGACGCAGCGGTTTAGAAGAAAGTCTTTACAGTGGTCACGATAATTCATCGTACGCAAACCTACAATCAACAGTTAAACAACAGTTCGAGGTTCAGATTGAGTTCCAGCGTTTTCCCTGCTGGACAAAAGCAAAGGGACTGTCCAGATGAGTCTTGATTAAAGACAAAACGTGGTCCTAACGGCGTCATAATACTTGTAAATGGGACACTACATTCAACAGCATATCAATCAATCAAACAGGACATTCTCTAAAACCATCGCTGTGGACCAGTGAGGAGCAAAGAGTGACTGTTCCTACTGGGAGCAAGATGTTCCTGCAGCACTAATTTTAGACGGATAATGTTCTGTTCCGCAAGGCCTTGAAACCCGGAAACACTAGAGGCAAAAGTTTGGAATGTCTCTGTGGTTCACCCACTTAGAACATGACCAACATCATCAAGGGTCATGGTCCCAAGAAAACACTGGTTTTCATTAAAAACAGGAAAACTTCATTTAAACCAGACCCTTTCTTTAAGAGTATGATTATGTAATACCACACGACAGCAGACCAGTATCCACTGACACCAGTCCAAATGACTTTTGAGGTGTCCTATCTAGTAGATGTAAGTGTCGCAGAATCAGATGAAGGAAAGTAGAGATGGACGGTGCTATGCAGGGGCCCTTCTGCCTGTGGAAAAGATGAAGCCGTGACGTCTGACCTGAGGTAAGTGGTTCTCCAGGCTGCAATATGGCAGAGCTAAAGTGGGTCAGAGTGTGTGTACGGGAGGGCTTTGTAACGTCCATCCCGTTGAGAATCTACCATAACTTCCGTCTGTATGGAAGCAGGGCTCCCTCACAATGTGAGCACTCAGGGATGAAGTCTTTATGAATGGAGCAAACCTGTTCTTCATCTATAATGAGCACATGGACCTACACACAGCAAGCATATAGTGCTCGTATAACCACCAGCTCTCCTTTCACCCAGGTTCTGACCAACACCAGTCACAACGGCCAGCATGAAACCTGCCGAGCCGAATAGGATTAACATTTACTGCACTGTGAAAAGTCCTGCCCCAAAGAACTAGAAGAGAGCCATTCTCCTCCAAACTTTAATCCAGCAGCATTTGAAGAATTCCTGCAGCACCAGCCTCAGATCCATACGGTCAGGCAGTTCCCAAATGCAAATTCCATTGCCTTATATGGAGCGCGTGGAGCGGAGCTGGGCCCGGGCACAGGAAATGGCTGCGTCTGATTCAGTATCACAGTCAGGCGGCACTTTTTTCTTCCCCTTAAAACTTCGCCCTGCTTCCCAGACATCTGGTTTTCACACCACCGCCTGTTTTCATACTGCAGAACGGGAACACTGAGACAGGAGCAGGTTAGTCCCCCTGTCTGCACAAGCCACTTGGACTTAAAACAATGGTTCCAACAACACAACTTACACTGCCTCCTTATTAGGGCTCCAAACTTCTATATTACAGATTGATGATCGTCTCCTCTGATCACACAGGAGCTCTTTGTGGTTCTATAATTCCAGACTGTAGTTCATCTGTTTCTCTGCAGACTTTATTCTCCTCCTTTCACCCTGATCTTCAATGATCAGGACCCCACAGGACCACCACAGAGCAGATATGATGTGGGTGGTACGAGTGCATCAGACGCGGCAGTGCTTCTGGAGTGTTTAAACACCGTGTCCACTGGTACCTGGTATTAGACATGGTGCCAGTAGGTTCATCTGCTCCAGAGGGTCCTATTCTATTGGCAGTCCTTCTCTATGGGAACTAGAGAAGTTGTGTGTGCATTTGCACATCTGTCAGCAGTGGGCGCAACTTAAAGTAGCTTAATGCATCTATTAAAAGGGGTGTCCATAAATATTTGGACATATATTTGGACATATAACATAGATGTAATGTTCCAGATAAAAAAGCAAAGCATCGAGAATCACCACGGTACTTGTATAAATAGGAATCTGCTGCCCAGTATCTCGTATCTAAGATCTTAGAAACATAACCTAAACCACTGCTCAACAACCAGACCAGAACAACCTATGGAACAACCTTCTCTCTACCCTGTACTCTATTCTGTTTGAGCTGGACACTCTACAGGCCAGAAATCTGAGGTTTGGCTGGAACCCTCCTGCAAACCCCAGAGTCTTCTGAGCAGATTAGGAGAAGAATGGCAAATGAGGTATTGGGTCTGAACTAGGTTTGGAGTTGGGCCCAAAGACCTTCGGTTCCAATAGTGGGATCAGGATGGATGAATGTTCTGGAAAAGAAGGAGGTGGATCTATGACTCAATGCTATCAATAGATCAATCATAAAGAGCCTGATGGAACAGGTCATCATAAATTCCTTCGGCCACAGTAACGCAGAAGCTGGAGGAAACAACCTGTAATCATCCCACTGAACCCATAATAGTCGAAATGTGACTGCCAACAATCGGCTCAGACCTTCAGCCCCACGTCTGGGACCCCTAATGAGGGGGGCTGTGAGCATATCTGGTCTCTTTTAACCCCTGGGTCTCGGGGTCACCACCATGTCAGAGAATATCCTTCTGTTGAGCTGCTGCTGCAGTGAGCGTTTAAAGCCATGTGACCTACTGTTAGATCATTATATCTTATACTGCACAAATAGCTGCACCCAGCAGGATGTGTGGCATTGCAGTGCCGTTGGGTAGGAAGACGGAGTGAGTGGACACAGTGTTTACACAGGAACAGGATCAATAACTGATGATAACTGTAGTCTGATCTGATCAATATTTATTGATCTACTCATACAGAAGTGGTGTCTCTCAGTACGGCGTCGGGTTTAACACAACATGCCAGACGCCTCTGCATGGAGGTGTAGAGGTTCCTAATGGTGTCCTGTGATGATCCATCTCATGCAGCTTGAATGTTCTCACTCAGTTCTGCAGATGGTGTGGTAGGGGTGGAGTGTTGATAGAGCGTCCAATAGCATCCACACATTTTCAATCAGGGACAGGTCTGGAGATGAGACCGACCACGGCGTAGTATCTGTGTCTTCAAGACGAGATCTTGAGACGGCAGCAGTGTGTGGACGAGCGTCGTCCTGTTGGATTAGAGTACCGGCGTGTGCGTTCAGAAAAGTTAGAACCACTGGTTGCAGAACCTCGTTAACGTAAGGTTGGGCTCAAAGTGTCTGTAATGAAGATCAAAGGTGATCTGGCATTGTAAGAAACTGCACCCACACCATGGCACCAGACCTTCTGGACGTGTGATGCATGATAAACCATTGATCCATGGATTCGTTGTTCGTCTCCACTGTCTCCATGACAGTGCTGAAACCTCCAGGAATGTAGCTCTCCAGGACAAGACCACTGCCATAGACCCATCATTAACAAAGCAAGCTCACAGCAAGTCACGATCCATGGCGTTACTGGACTAGAGTGGTGCACTACGTGGTCTTCAACCGGTGATCCATACCAAATATGCAAACATAACATTTTACAAATAATCATGAAGTTCAGAACCTTCAGAACATTTAGAACAATGCCACCAGTCCTGCTGCATATGCACCCTTAGCAGTGGCATATTCATCATCCCGAATCTTGACGCTCAACAGAACACATGGTCTTAAGTGGTGCAGAAATAGCTCCAGACTGGCCTGCAGTCCTGATGGCACACTCTCTGTCTGAGTGGCATCAGGCCTGTGCTGTGAATCAGTGGGATAATGACTCTGCTTTCAGAACCGTACCAGTGGAGAAGGTGCCAAAGCATGGCAGCAGTGGAAAAAGTCAGACTCGCACTCGGAGAAAGTGATTCCTCCATCACAGACGAGAAAAAGAGACAGAAGAACGAAACCAGAAACTGCCCTCACGGTGTTACTCTTGTACTGAAATTTGGCTCCGACTGATTTGATGTGAATCTGTACTCTGTAGTACTTACGTAATTCGGTCGGTACCACGAAGAGCATCATCTTCAGTACCCAACCCTAATATACTATCTAGTGTGCTCCTGTTAGACAGCTTGTAAGTGGTACTTGGAACCATGCAACTGGGTCATTTCAAGAAAGTGTTATGATCTTCACCACCACACCGAGTGGAGCAGAGTTACAGGGGAGGGGTTTCAATCGTAAACGACATAATCCAGCTCTAATTAAGCTTGGTGATTATGTATGAGGTAAGGCACCACTGAATGGTGGTCAGATTACTCCTACATAAGCCTCCAAAACAGTTGAAAGGGCCTGCAGGCTAAGGGTGGAGGCATCAGAGGCACCTTCAGCATCTCCGGAGACAATGTCAGCAGGGAGCAGAACGTAAATGGAGATGGGAGTAGCTCAGAAACGCCTGTTCGGAAACCAAGGCTCCTAAATTGAGCCCAGTCGTGTTATTTTTGTCCCAACCTTTAAGCTGGGGAAAATGTACCACGTTAAATCGTACGGGGAAGTGAAGTGGATGAAGTAGCTCAGACAAACACCGTGACCAAGAGTCAGACGGGACTATTTTAGCGTCATAGGTCAGTGTCTTTTCTGGACAGCTGGATGCAGATGAATCATTCTGTCTACATCCATCACTTCCTTTGTCAGATAATGGTTCCTGTTTGTCCAGGCTCCATTGTTGACTTTCTCTCTTAGCAGCAAAAGGTCAGCTGGTGTATTCAGACCTCTTTGTCTCTATACAAGGATTGAGAACCTCATCTCTCCGACTGTCAATGGAACACAATGTAAGATTTCATGTTGAGCTGGTAACAGGGCTTCAGACAGCAGTGCTGCTGGAGTGTTTAAACCCCTCAGCGTCCTGTGAGCACTGACGAAGGACTAGAGGACGACCAACACAAACTGTGCAGAAACAGTTGAGCTTCTGTCTCTGACTTTACATCTACAAGGTGGAGTAGATGCACTAATGCGCTGAGAATGACCCACCACCCACGTCATAGCTGCTCTGTGGTGGTCCTGTGGGGTCCTGATCATTGAAGATCAGGGTGAAAGGAGGAGAATAAAGTATGTATCTCAATGTATCTCATCTAATAGCATGAACCTTGAGTGTACTCTTGCTTAATGGTGGACGGAAAGTAGAGAGGAACTTGTTCGGATTCTAAATTCATGCACCGTAACATCTGAAATTCCTAAAGAACCTTTAAAGAACCCTGTTTAAAGTGTAGCTTTCACTGCAACCAACACCTTTTCCTCTCTACACTCAAACCTGTGGAGACTGATATCTACTGGAACTCTGGCGTAAGTGGTGGTAACCGCACCAGTGAAGTAACTGCTATATCCAGTGCCAACCATTCCCTCTTAAAGACAGTTTCTGGGTGGTCTGGGATTCACTTCCAGAGCTGGGAGAAGAGCGAGCACATCTGTGACTATGAATGTTTGTTTTCCCAGAATAAATTACCACATCTAATCAGGTTTTATTTAGGCTAATCGAAATTTAAAGCCGGCTTTTTAAAAAACCGTCCGGAGCCCGAACATCAGTCACTGAAAAAAACAACAACGCATCGACTTCGCTTGGACACGACTTTGCTTTTCCGCACAAATAAAATAAAGCCAAGTAAACAATCTGAAAGATAAAAGCTGATGTAAATATACGTTAGTCACACGGGAATGTTGCACATATTTGAAGTTCAGGAACAAGACGAATTCATCTCCACACTCACTGTCCATTTAGCCCGATCTTCAATGGTCAGGACCCCACAGGACCACCACAGAGCAGATATGATGTGGGTGGTGGGTCATTCTCAGCACTGCAGTCACACTGACATGGTGGTGGTGTGTTAGTGTGTAGCTGGTACGAGTGGATCAGACACAGCAGTGCTGCTGGAGTGTTTAAACACTGTGTCCACTTCACTGTCCACTCTATCAAACACTCCTACCGAGTGTCTCCACCTTGTAGATGTAAAATCAGGGACAGAAGCTCATCAATTTCTGCTTGGTGGACTGTTCTCGGTCCAGCAGTGACACTGAGGGGTTTAAACACTCCAGCAGCACTGCTGTCAGAGGGAGACGGTAGTGCAGGTCTCGGGTTCTAAGAGTTAAAGAAGCTTGTTTTTGGAGCGCTGGAACGGACACGGAGTGTATGACAGCCTGTGTGCAATCAACCATATCCAGCCAGTCACTTCTGAAATCTCTGTTATGGGTAGCCAGTTTGGTGTGCTGTAATGAGAACATTGGCTGATACATTTAACTCACACTGGGCACGTGTTTTAAATAGTACGTTAAACGGCTGCTCGGTCCAGTCCAGTCCAGCACAAACCACAGCCTGTGGCCGGCACTAATTGTCCTCTTTTAGCAGATACATGAAAACAGGACCTCCCAGATCAAAGCTGACCAGGATCCGAAAGTGAAGTAGTGCTGGAAAACACATCAGGGACTGTCACAGTGTGTGTGTGTGTGTGTGTGTGTGTGTGTGTGTGTGTGTGTTCAAGGTATGTACACACAGACCAAATATAATGGTCTGCTTGAACAGAAAGCTGAATGGAGGGAACAGGTCCCGCGGTGTGGGCCAGCTGAACGGAGACGGCGAGGCAGACGTGTTTTCTCCAGAAACACTTAGGGACCCTTTCAGCGCGGACGTCTTTATGGGCCTCGCTGATAATGTGAGAGATATCTCAGACACAGCCGGCTGGAAGAGGGAAGAAATGGGCTTGGCGAGGAAGAGGGGGAGAAATCAGTCATACTAAAAGTCCACGTGGAGGAGGACAATGAAGAAACCGAGCTGGAAAAAAAAACAAAAAAACACACGAGAAGGTCGAGGCCGGACTGAATGTGAATAAAACCTGCCGGGAAAAAAGCCCACTGAGGTGAACGGAAAAGGATGTGGGAATGCAGCAGAGGAACACTGTGATACAAACACTCTAGTAACGCACAAACAACCACTTGGGAGACCGCAGCAACCACCTGGACTATCACAGACGAGTGCTGTCTATAAGACAGTTCATTTCAGGTATTGCAGGTCATTGCAGAGGTCTTCCTAAATAGGTGCTATGGTGCTGCTATGTGGCCAAATAAAATACCATGGCAACAATCAAGAAGCATCTTAGCAACGTCTTAGTACCCACTGCGCAACACCTAAGCAACCACCTGCGACACTTTAGCAACTGCATAGCAGCCACCAGGGATACAATATTGACTACATACATGCTATTTACAATGTAGCAACACCTTAGCAACCACTTGAAACACCTCTGCAACCACCTGGGATACCATACTGACCACTCAGGAAGCCCAGATTACCTCAAAAGCTGTAAAGAAGTGTTTGATTAAATCCACTGCATTGTTTATTAACATTGATACTGACATCGCGTGATATTGTCACGATCAGAATTCGTAAACCCTTGGAACCAGTATCGGCGTCAATCTTCACATGGGTTCAGCCCTACCGCACACTCGAACACACACTCTTCTAGACCAGGAAGGGTCAACACTGACCCTGTGCCAGCACAAGTGAACGATCTCACCTGGAACGAGGTCATAAAGCATGTATAAATGAACAACATCTAAAGGAAGGAGTGTTTGCTTTGGCAGCCTGCGGAGTACGTGAAGAACAGCAGGCACGTGACCTGCGAGGTGCTGGATGTTCTACACGCCTTCCATCTACACTGCATTAATAACTGCAGCCTCATAAAAGCTGTCTAAACAAATTTCCCTCAGATTCACAGATACACAGTGACGACGGGCCTTTTTACAAGCCCACATGAGAAGCTCCTAACGAGGCTGTTAATCAAAGGCAGGCATGTGTGGGCACTTGATTAAACTAAACACCGCGTCTTGCCTCCCCTCGGCTGCCTGATTGTGGCCTGCTTTTCAGAAGAGTCCTCCCTGATTCGGAGTCCAACGCCCTCCAACAATACCAGGCTAACAAAGGGCAGCGCGGGTGTGAAAACAGAAACGCCCTGAACATTAGAACCGGAATGGAAGGGCCAGTTCAACTGGTCCGCCAGGGAGGTGCTGACTGGTACAAAGCGCTGTTGATGTTTGGTCAGCTTTCAGGACTGTGGCCAGCCTTTAGTGAAGCTTATTACAGTCAACATACACTGACCAACCATAACATTATCACCACCTTCTTGTTTCTACATTCACTGTCCAGACTGTTGTCCATCTGTTTCTCTGCAGACTTTATTCTCCTCCTTTCACCCTGATCTTCAATGATCAGGACCCCACAGGACCACCACAGAGCAGATATTGTGGTGGTGTGTTAGTGTGTGTTGCGCTGATACGAGTGGATCGGACACAGCAGTGCTGCTGGACCGTTTAAACACTGTGTCCACTCGCTGTCCACTCTACAAGACACTCCTACCAAGTGTCTCCACCTTGTAGATGTAAAGTCAGAGACAGAAGCTCATCTGTTTCTGCACAGGTTGTGTTGGTCGTCCTCTAGTCCTTCATCAGTGCTCACAGGACGCTGTCCGCAGGACGCTGTCGACTGGACATGTTCTCGGTCCAGCAGTGACACTGAGGGGTTTAAACATCCGTACCAGTGCGACACACACTAACATACTGACCAATAAAATTCTAGTTGTCTAAATCTAACTGTTGCTGAACATTCAATGCTGAACGTTCCGATCCCATGGGTGGAACCGTACGGATCAAGGAGCAGCCGAAGCAAATCCCACTAGTGTCAGTGCATTTGTCAGAGAGTTAAGAGCTTAACTTTGTCCTGTAATTGCTGCAGCTCTATCAGCTCTGCTCCGCCTGTGACATCCACCGAGCTGAGGGTTTGGGAAGAGTTCAGCTCACTCAGAGAGCGTGGGGAGGAATGCTGCGGAGACCAGGGCTGACTGGGGTGACTCTCTGTGGTCAGGGCTGCCTGTGTGTGTGAGTTTCTGCCGATGGCAGAGTCAGGGAAAAGTAAACAGGGCTGTGCTCAGGAATGCTGCCGGTTAAAGGCTCTAACTCACAGCCAACGGGAAATGGGCACTGGTAGACCGTGAGGTGCCCCGGAACGCCCTCTTGAGTAATGAGTAATGCCCCTTGGAGAACTCCCTTCCACAGAAGTGCACTCAGAGCTGCCTGTTTATGCTGATTACACCAGTGTTTCCCACCAACAGCCCACCTGATTCACCTGAGCTCATCGGATAATGATTAGGGCTCCGAATCAGGTGCACTGGGGCAGGGAACTGGACTATAAAATGATTATAATGAGTTTGTGGCACCGTTTAAGGCCTTTTTCAAGGGCTTCCTCCTTAAACACCTCCATAAAAATCAAACGTTTGGTCTCTTTCTGATGGTAGAAGCTGCGATTTAACATCAGCTGTGACGAGAGCTACCTGCAGGTCTGTGATGGACATTTTAGGACCACCGGAAACCTCTTTGTGGCTCCTGTGGTCTGCTCTTAGGCCCGAACTGGCTAGGACAGACTGACCAGCCAATGGTGGCCTAGCACTCTGGATCTGACCATGGTGATCCCACTCACTTCAACAATCAAGAGCAAACCAGACTAATGTCTGCGGTTTAAATTAGACAGGCTCCTCTGTAACGGTGGTCTGATCATTTTAGGTATTTTAATTGATAATAAAGGTGGGTGGGTTCTAATGTGTTCTCACGAGACACCTGCATTTCTAATAATTATGTTCTATAAATGATGTTTGAAGATGTTTCTTCAGTTTATTTATATCAGCTCCATCTCTTAGTATAGTTTTAATGAAGATCAAATGTCCAGATGTTATATGTTACATATGAGAGACAGAGACAGGAAGAGAGACAGGCAGAGACAGAGAGTTATGGGTTCAAACGTTCCCCGGTCAGATTGTGACTGATAATCTTAAATCTTGATTATCTGTCAGTGGTCAACTCCTGACCTCTGTGACCTCAACAGATGAATCACACTCGGAGGCTCTCGGTGCTGAAACTGCTGATGGGAAGGAAAATTTGTCTTCATAAGGGTCAAGCTCATTCTGAAATGAGCCTGATATAGACACTGTGGACGAAGTGTCCAAAGTGGACAAAAATATCCTACATTCACTCAACAGGCCAAAGCGGCGTGAAACCTAATATCACAACCTAATGTCCCTATACTGCAGGAAGACAGACTGATCAGAGAGAGGGGGCGGGGCTGATGATCAACCTGCATACAGACTCTGACTGATCAGAGAGAGGGGGCGGGGCTGATGATCAACCTGCATACAGACTCTGACTGATCAGAGATGGAAAGGGCTGTTTGTGCTGTTTTTATTGTGCATATAATGTTCGAATTTCATGATAAAAGTCCTGAGAAGGGATAATTCTGATACATATATAAATAATAAAAATACTAAGGGGTTTATTTTACTTTATTTTCAAGAAGGTATTACTATAAATATCCTTGTCAATCTGTTCATTACAAATAATTCAGAATTATTGCACTTTCAGCTCAGTGCCAGTCTGTGTAAGTAATTTCCAACAAAATAAATAAATAAATAAATAGAAATGAAGGTACAATAAATGTTTGATCAAAACAGGGTCAAATTCATGAAAGAATTTTAAACTTTTCTATTTTTTCATTTCAAATAACTTTATGAAGTGTAGGATCTCCTGTAACTCCTGTATCTCCTGTAATCTCCTGTGTGACTGTCTCCTATGAACACTTTTCAAATTCTTTGGTGAATAAAAACACTTCAAACCATTTCCAACATCATGCAAAACTGGCCTAAAATAAACGATTCCTGACTGTAGTCCGTCTGCTGCTGTAGTACATAATGTATCGGGTAAACGGTCTGATCTAAGCATGAGCTGTAGGTGTTCCTCATAATCTGGTGGTTCAGAGAGGAACATTCCTAAATTAGACCCAATTTTGCAAGCAGTCCTGTGATGAGACTTCCTGCGGGAAGTGATGCAGAATGACTACTGCTGCCGTGACGTTCAGAGAGCGGTCCGAAAAGGCCTGGCGATAAGGACCACGTTGGCAATCAGGGCCTCAGACATCAAGATGAAACGTCAGAAGTTCATTCGGCTTCACTGAGCTTCACGTGGGCTGGAACATCAGCAGCAGACCAAGCACAGCACTTATTCAAATCCCTCTCAGACATGCAAACACAGCTCAGGCCCGTGAGCAGCTCTCAGAACGTGGGCTCAAACACCAAGGCTGTTGGTACCGTGGTACCACCTTCTCTCCTCAGCGGGTCAGTGAATGAAGTATAAACAGGAGAGGCAGGGCTCTGATAAAGTGAGCTAAATACACTCTGGGCTCCTGGTTCGTGAGAGTATCCTCCCCTAACCGGCTCTGTGCAACCATGACTCAGCTTATGCAAATCCAGCTCCGATAAGCTGCCGTTGTGATTGAGGCCAAGCTGTGAAACCTGGGCAACGGCAGGAGAACCTCCTTGTTAGGGAGCCTGAATGAAGGCTGGGTGGAATAACACAGAGGCTGATTCAACAGAACAAGACTTGTTCACTTTGTTATTCATGTCCTTATTCATATTAAGTATAATACACTGGATTATGTCATTAGAAACTCATTTCACCACTATGATCCGAGGATCGCAGGTTCGAATCCCGGGTCGTGCGGTATGCCATCGGCAGCTGGAGTCAGAGGGAGAGCGAAATCGGCCTGCTCTCCCTCTCTGGTGGGTAGATGGCGCTCTCTCCCCACATCACACTAAATGTGATGCTGATCGGCACAGGTCAGCAAACAGGTCAGCAAATGTCAGGCAGGTCCTCTACGGTGTTCCCTGTAGGCATCAGACTGTACCTACTAAAAGAACTCCAAGGAAGGTCAACTGGTCAACTGGCAACAAGGTCATCAGAGCCATTGATGGCATGCTGGCTGCTGGCCTCCTCCATCACTGCATCAGTGCACCACCTGAAGCCCTCGCTCCGATTTTCTGGGTGAGACATACCACAGAACACCGTCTTGTGGACTCCATGTCCCAACAGATCAGAGGTGTTTTGGAGACATGAGGGACCCACACAGGTGGTTTGAATATTATGGATTGACTGTCAGTGTGATCAATGTTTTCATCAGAAACGTTAAAGACAAGCAAAATCCTGACGAACCGTTATGGGTGTGGGTCAGCGAGAGGGTGAAGGGGTCAGTCGCGGTGTTCTTCAACAGCCTTCCGGTCAAACAGAGAGAAAATTCTCTCCAAGGCCCAAAAACTGAATCACACGTGCAAGACAGAGCGCCGAAGCCACATTTGTAAACCCTTCACGCCTCCTTTTAGATGTTCTTAAGGTAGAGTGAGACTCGTGTTGGGAAACTGGACAGTGCATCTGGTCATGTTTGCTTTGGGACAGTATGAGCGAAGTCTGTAACCCATTAGGCCTGAGCCAAACAAGCAGCATCAGCTGGCAGGTCCAAACTGCTGACGCTGTGCAAAAAGAGAAAATTACACACGCTGACCAAACAGACGCTGTGACTAAATTTACCCAGACTTACATCTGTGGGAAACAGGACCAGTTTCACTATGTTAAGTGTTCACAGTTCTATTTAGAACCAATTCTTTAAAGAACCCTCAAAGAAGCATCATTTTAAGTGTGCAGGAGAAGCATTCTGTGTTTTATGGAACAGCAGAGAACCCTTTGAGGGTTCTTTGAGTGTTCCTGGTTCGATTTAGAACCGTTTTCTTTATTAAAGAACTCCCGAAGGACCATCGTTTTAAACTGAGTCTAGTCCAAGTCTTAATCTATTTCCATACGATTTGGTTCAGACTGAGGAATCAATCAACCAATCACATTCCAGTGGTTTCCAACGAGTGGGACTGGTAGGCCTTGTGGGAGTGATGCACACTGCCCAGATCGTGGTCACATGTGGGTCAGATGTGGGTCACGTTGGGGCCAGACTTTCATTGCTAGCTGGGTGTGAATGTGAAGGTCTAACCAGGATTCGGTCATTTTGGGAACGCAGCAGTGGCAGCTCTGTGCCTTGGAGAGAGAGTCCCACACACCGTCCATGAGCTCTAATCTCATGCATTTTGAACTCCTCATTCATTCCACTAATGAAATGCACTCTGAACTGCTCATGGTGGCCTTCAGACGCAGTGGTGGAACCTGAAAGAACACTCCAGAGCAACACCTCAGGGCAAAGTTGTGCGACGCCTGTTGGGTACAGTAGTAACTAAGCGATGTAAACATGGATATGATACGAATATGGTGGATTCAGTTCACTGCTGACACAGTTCTGCACTGGAGAGCATTATGTAACCCAGCGCAGAAGACATTCAGAAGAAAACCCCTGTAATGCTGAATCACTGTTTGATCAATAGGATCCATCTGCAGTGGTACTAATGGTTACCGTATTTGCAACTGTCCAAACAAAGGCCCGAGCAAACACAAGCTTGCTGGGCTGATGAAAAGCCTCCTGGTGAACATCATCCACGATCAAAGCCCTTGATCTGCTGTCCCTCGCTGGCTAATAGGAGACATTTGCTGATGGAACAGCTTGGGTTCTGGAGCTCCCTGATCGCTGTAGGAGGAGCCGAGAGCACCATAAGTTTGGAATCTAGAAACAATAGATGGTCTCCCTAAGGCTGTTCTCCACTGCCAGGTCTCAGCGTACCTCAAAGGCACGTCTTTAACCGAGTGTGTCATTATTTGACGGTAAAGCCGATGGTTTGTATTCTCCTGACCGTCTTTAAAGGTTTAGTAGGTCAGGCAGGTTCCACACCTCATGAGGAGGTGGGGTTATGTAATTAGTTCTCCGTAATTTCAGTCCTGTCTGAATGTGCCACGTCAGCCATGTCAACAAAGCTTCCAGCATCTTTTACCTTCTATAAAATGACTCCACCTGCATTTCTACTGGTCCATTCGTATAAAGGGTAGCTTGGAAAAGGAAAGGCTGACAGAAATGGAGATACAAGGTTTTTGTGTGGACTTGTGTGGTTCTCTCATAACTCCTTCTCGCCCAAACACGGCCTGCTCTCACTTTATTACTTCACTCCTTTTGTCCTGTTCTCTCTGTTCTTATGGTGCTTTATGTCTGTGCTCTCCGGTGTTGACCAGAGGAGGATGGGTTCCCCTTCTGAGACTTGGTTCCTCCCAAGGTTCCTCCCAGCCTGAAAGAGCTACATGAATAAACTTTGATTGATTAATTGATACGTAAAAGAAATACATTGTTAACGAATTGTTGGAAGATGTCTACAACAGTGAAAGGTCCTATGCAGTCTCTCCGTCTCTAAAGGAAGTGCTACGGCCATAACCCTGTCCGATATGAGACACCGAGACTACAATCTGTACACCGTTTGCCACTGAAGAAACAGACTTTTATGGTTTGGCTGGAAAAGCTGCCATTGTGATCCCTTCCAGAGAACGGCTACTCCTAAAACACGGGCCGTGCCAACAGTAACAGCCATTCATACAGACAGCATGGAATGAAGGTCCAATATGTGAAGCAAAGAGCAGAGAGAGACGTGTGCGAAGGCATTGTTTTGGCAGAAGACGGAACCATATGTAGAACCAGGATTTCATTAGTGAAGTCCAATGTATATTTAATCAACACTCAATAATGATTTAAATCGGTTTGTTTTTCTAAGTCAGTTTGATGTTCAGCAGGACAACGTGTGAATAATCATCTCTGGTAGCACTCAGAAGAACACCATGGTCTCCTGTGGGGTTTTTAAGAAGCACGGTTCAAGTCCAATAACAAACTGGAGCTTGTGTTGGGTGCCATCCAATAGATTTCCAGCGTGTTTGCAAAATATGTAGGTTTTCTGAGTTTTCAGCAGGAAAAGACTTTATGAATCAGCATTATGACATCTAATGACGGCAATATGCACACATCAGTGAACCATGACATTATAGCCACCTCTCACTGTCCATCCTATCGGCTCCTCTGTCCATACAGGAGCACCTCTATAGTTCTCCTCCTTTCACCCTGATCTTCAATGATCAGGACCCCACAGGACCACCACAGAGCAGCTATTGTATGGGTGGTGGGTCATTCTCAGCACTGCAGTCACACTGACATGGTGGTGGTGTGTTAGTGTGTGTTGCTGGTACGAGTGGATCAGACACAGCGGTGCTGCTGGAGTGTTTAAACCCCTCAGTGTCACTGCTGGACCGAGAACAGTCCACCAACCAGAAACGTCCAGCCGACAGAGTCCTGTGAGCACCGATGAAGGACTAGAGGACGACCAACACAAACTGTTCAGAAACAGATGAGCTTCTGTCCCTGACTTTACATCTACAAGGTGGAGACGCTCGGTCGGAGTGTCTGATAGAGTGGTTTATCTGTAAGAGTGTCGTGTAACCACGGAAAAGCAGCTAAAAGCTCAATGATTCAATATAAAGCGCAAGTGTGTTTTATCTACAGGCTTAAGCAGCCGAGCTCGTCTGCAGGCTCTTGGCAGAGCAAGCAAAGTGCAAAGAGCAGGTTCTGAATGTGTGCTGTGGGGGGCACACCGCCCTGCTGGAGACCTTAATGTAAAACATATGCTGCCATACTGACCTACTATTGCAGCATCTGGAGAGAGAGAGAGAGAGAGAGAGAGAGAGAGAGAGAGAGAGAGAGAGAGAGTGAGTG
>CM067523.1:23021084-23023584 GCA_034509495.1 Acestrorhynchus altus
GAGAGACACAGAGCGAGAGAGACAGAGAGAGACAGAGACAGAGAGACACAGAGCGAGAGAGACAGAGAGAGAGAGAGACAGAGAGAGAGAGAGAGACAGAGAGAGAGAGACACAGAGACAGAGACACAGAGCGAGAGAGACAGAGAGAGACAGAGAGAGAGAGAAACAGAGAGACAGAGAGAGAGAGAGAAACAGAGAGACAGAGAGAGACACAGAGACAGAGAGAAACAGAGAGAGAGACAGAGAGAGACACAGAGACAGAGAGACACAGAGCGAGAGAGACAGAGAGAGAGAGAGACAGAGAGAGACACAGAGACAGAGAGACACAGAGCGAGAGAGACAGAGAGAGACAGAGACAGAGAGACACAGAGCGAGAGAGACAGAGAGAGACAGAGACAGAGAGACACAGAGCGAGAGAGACAGAGAGAGAGAGACAGAGAGAGAGAGAGAGACAGAGAGAGAGACACAGAGACAGAGACACAGAGCGAGAGAGACAGAGAGAGACAGAGAGAGAGAGAAACAGAGACAGAGAGAGAGAAACAGAGAGACAGAGAGAGACACAGAGACAGAGAGACACAGAGCGAGAGAGACAGAGAGAGAGAGAGAGAGACAGAGAGAGAGACACAGAGACAGAGACACAGAGCGAGAGAGACAGAGAGAGACAGAGAGAGAGAGACAGAGAGAGACAGAGAGAGAGAGAGGTTGATTTGTTTAAAGATTAGCAGAGTCTTTTTAAAGAGTCGAGTTGAACCTGAATTTACAGACTAAAACTCTTCAGTTCATCTGAATCTGAAACAGATTAAAGATCAAAACTCACCGAAACAACAAACCCGGATCTGTTTTAATTCCCCACTCAGTCCCACTTCACACACCCGCAGGTCTGTGTGTGTGTGTGTGTGTGTCAGTCAGCTGAACACAGGCGGGGCGACTCCTAAGAGTCGGTTCATTCGAAGTGAATCGCAGCCTGAACCGAGCAGTGTTGGAGTTCAGGTTGAGTTTGTGTGAGTTAGTGCAGAGCTTCAGTCCCTCACTGCACACACACACACACACACACACACACACATACATACACACACATACATACACACATACATACATTCACACATACATACACACACACACACACACACAAGCAGAGGGAGTTTAGAGGAAACAGAAAGGGAAACAAGATCTTAAGATTAAGTTTATGATTAAGATTATGATTAAGATTATGATTAAGATTATGATTAAGATTATGATTATGGAAAGACCAGGAAAGACAAGAAGAGTGAGACAATGACTAATGAAACAACAGAGACTGAACAGGAAACAGGACTAAAAAACAAACACAGAGCAGGGCAAGAAGAACAGGTGAAGAGCTCAGGTGAGGGGACTGAGCAGAACACCAGGAGGCTGGGAGGAGCACATACAACAGCCACCGCAGTTTCCTGCAGATATGAAAGGACAGAGAGTACAGCCTGTTCTGTCCCTTCCTGTACAGGCTGTGACTTTGGTCCAGCTCCTTGGTCTTTGAGGTGTTGAGCTGCAGATGATTCCTGTGGCACCAGGCTGCAAAGTCCCTCACCAGGCTCTGATACTCCTCACTATCATCCCTGATGCACCTAACTATGGCTGTCATCAGCAAACTATTTAGCTAACTAAAGTACAATATGTCCACAGCTGGCTAATAATGATTCCTTGGAACTTTCTGACATGTAATGTCCTCTCTCACCTAACCCTAATCAAATTTCACACACAGTGACCTTTCACGACTGTCATCAAAAGGATTTGTACTGAGAAAAATGCTCTAAACAAAATAATCAATGACTCACTTATTTCAAAGATACATCACAGAAATACTCAGTCATGCATGAAGTATGAAAATGAATTTTTGAACCATGTTGGATAGAGCAAAAAGGCTTTTATTCAAAAAGGGAAAAATAAAAGGAAGAATAATGGAATACCTTGAACATGGGATACCTAGAACATGGGATACCGGGTTTGAGCTGTGAGATTTATGCTAATGATGGAAAGTGCAGTGAGACATTCTCAGACCGTAGATCTCAGGTCTGTTTTAATGAGTTTGAGCTTAGAAAAGCTCCCCTCTGCAGCAGCTTCTGTAACAGGAAGAGAGTTCTCAGAGACACCTACATACTGGAGTAAATATCTACCAGTTTCTTCACCCACAGGAAGGTCAAGAATTCCATGTTTGTCATGTTTTTTTTGTTTTGTTTTTTTTTGCTTATTTTTATGGCAAATGAGGAAAAAATTGCATCTCCACAGCAAGTTCCCTGCCATCATTATGTGACTGTTATCCATCCTCTCAGCCCTTCTCTATTCAATCTCTCTAAAGTGCTATGATGCATTATATGGTGCCAAAAGCTCAGGCCTATGATGAGTTGTATGAGAGGCTGGACAGTAAAGGAGTAAAAGACGTGTATCATTTGGGTGAACAGAGAGATGGAGCTGGAAAGGATGTACAGCAGGTTAGACTGATAAAGGATAGAGAGAGAAATGTATT
>CM067523.1:23031084-23037891 GCA_034509495.1 Acestrorhynchus altus
CATGAAACGTATGATGAAATTCCCAAACGTGGATGTGCTAAATCATCAATGAATGAACCAAACACGGATGAACCCCAGAGCAGTAAGTTCACCGACTAGTAATCAACTACTACTACAGAGGACTTCGGTCCCCCTGCTGGGCGGTTTATGCAAATGAGCGAGATAAATCAGTATGTAAATCGATTCTACAGCGGCGTTACCTCAGAGCAAGGCTTGTGAGGCTGAACACTGGCCAGCGTGCTCGCAAGTAAGGAGACGGGAATTATCGGAGCAGATGGATGAGATTCCATTTTGAAAACTGTAAGAATTAAACGTCCCTCGACGTACAGTACTTTAAAAAATACTGTATACATTATTTTCCTCCACACAGTGAATAATTAACAGTTTCACCACACACACACACACACACACACACACACACACACACACACACACACACACACACACACAGTCAATAATACGACACTTACATAGCTCCCTTATTCTCTCACAGGAGCCCACACAAGCCTCTGTGATCTCCCTTAGCACAGCTGCTGCTCCACTGACAGCTCATGGGTACTGCGGGGCTTCATACGCATCTTCTCCTTTCCTGCAGAAAGACAAACACACAAACCTAAAATACACTAATCAGCAAAGAAGCAGTTTCCTCAGAAGGACGTGTGGGACAGCAGTTCTGTAGTGAAGGAAGATGAAGGTGACTTCAGGATCAATAACTGATGATAACTGTAGTCTGATCTGATCAATATTTATTGATCTACTTCCATACAGAAGTGTGGTGTCTCAGGACGGGCGGGCTGTTTAACGCAACACACCAGACGCCCTGCATGGAGGTGCAGAGGTTCCCACGAGGTCCTGTGATGATCCATCTCATGCGCTTGGAATGTTCTCACTCCCGGTTCTGCAGATGGTGTGTGGTAGGGGTGGAGGTTGATAGAGCATCCAATAGCATCCACACATTTTCAATCAGGGATAGATCTGGAGATGAGACAGACCACGTAGTATCTGTGTCTTCAAGACGAGATCTTGAGACGGCAGCAGTGTGCAAATGAGACAAAAGCAGGACTCATCACTGCAGTCTTTGGTAATGTTGTGGAGGTGTTAAGGGCACTTGTTGTCTGTGTGCATGTAGTCCTGCATCGTGCAGTTGTCTGCCAATGGTGCTGCACTTACAGGGGGACTCATGGACACCATCATCGCTCAGTGAATGTCCTCAAACATAGTTGTTTATTACCAGCGCACATGCCGTCAATCCATCGGGTTAACCCTCTGGGGTTCGGTAGGTCTCCCCATATCCGCAATAGTGATGCTATTTTTCTGTCCACTGCCATCAACAGTGCTTTTTGTAATATCCACAATAACTGGACGTGTGGAGTGCAAATACATCAAGAAGACCATCTGCTTCCCCGGCCCTACAGTGAGACCCTCACAACCTCAACTGCTGGAACTGCTTTTCAAGCCTTCTCTCGTGGAACACTTCACTCAAAAACAACACTGCAGCACAGCAGAGTGAAGCCTGAAATGGAAAGCATGCGCAATGGAATGACTTATATAGTCGGCCAGTACCGCGAGAAGGATTCCAAGTATTTCTGCGCTACATGACTGGCCATTCATGCTGTGTAACACTAGGACAGATACTGACCTTTGACCTCAGCAGAGGTTCCACTCTGACCTTTGCCCTGGATGGTGCCCTCCTCCTCCTGACCAAGCCACAGCTTTAAGTGGCTCAGTAGACTCTGTCTTCTGCTGCTCTTTAGTGGCTGAGAGAGTGAAAGAGAGTGAGGCTCCACCACGCTAAACGCTGTAATTATACGATAGTTAATTACGTATTCGTATGGCCCATAATTAGCTCACATCCACTAATCAACCAATTAGCCATTAATGTGCTAAATAAGTGATCTGCTAATGTAACAAGTGGCTCATTCCAAAGACCACCCACAGAACAGTGTAAGAGACTGAAACACACTCACCTGGGGGAGGGTTTTCAGGAATGGCTGGCTGGACCCCATCAATACTTAACCAGTGAGCTACACACACACACACACACAGAGAACACACGACACCTAAATAACAAATACAGTCACCCTGACACAGAGCTTTGAACTCACACCCACACCATTGGGCCTCCTTTACAGCCAGTCTGGTTTCTTGACAGCTGGACCACCTTTGGAGCTCTTGCAACGGATTCAAGGGTCTTACAGATGTTTGGTACTTTGAGTGACACGTCAAGGGGCACGCGGGGGAGAGGTGTGTTGATGATGTCACTCAGGTCCACTTCCTTCTCCTCATAGAAGTGCAGCTCTCTGCCTCCACCACTCGCAAAACGGAATGATAAACTCTGACTCTGGAAACCGTACAGGGGCTATACACACGCAGACACACACGCAGACACACACACGCAGACACACACACGCAGACACACACACGCAGACACACACACGCAGACACACACACGCAGACACACACGCAGACAGACACACAGACATTCATTTTCAGCAGAAGGTAGCATATGCAACTTTCAGGTCTAAGCGTAGGTATATTTGGATGAGAACAGTAAACATGCACTGGAGAACAGTCCACCAAACCAGAACGCCCAGCCGACAGCGTCCTGAGCAGCGTCCTGTGAGCATTGATGAAGGACTAGAGGACGACCAACACAAACTGTGCAGAAACAGATGAGCTTCTGTCTCTGACTTTACATCTACAAGGTGGAGACACTGGTAGGAGTAGTTCACAGGAGTGTGACACAGATCCACCTTGCATTCCAGCAACACACACTAACACACCACCACCATGTCAGTGTGACTGTAGTGCTGAGAATGACCCACCACCCACATCATATCTGCTCTGTGGTGGTCCTGTGGGGTCCTGATCATTGAAGATCAGGGTGAAAGGAGGAGAATAAAGTCTGCAGAGAAACAGATGAACTACAGTCTGAATTATAGAACCACAAAGAGCTCCTGTGTGATCAGAGGAGCTGATGGATGGACAGTGAGAGGAGAATGAGGAGGTGGTCGTAATGTTATGGTTGATCAGTGTAGCGCAATGAGCTGTTTCTAAAAAGTTTTACCAAATTTATCAGTGACTCTTTAAAGGTTTCAGAATTCTCTGTGATATAATTCTAATCAACAATGAATTAATAAAAAGTCTGGAAGGAGCACTGAATCCACACTGGGTGCCGCACAGAACCATGAGAATTCACTGGTAGCTTTATCTCCCCAGCACATGGTTTGGAGGAGTGACAGCAACATGACATCACTAACAGACAGTAACCCAGCATTCCAAAACCCATTCACCATAAGAGTGAGAGTGTGTGTGTGTGTGTGTGTGTGTGTGTGTGTGTGTGTGTGTGTGTGTGTGTGTGTGTGTTACTCACATTCTTTCAAGGTTTCAGAGCATGGTCACGTCACAGGTTAATTGCGTCAGCTTCCCTATGATGCATGAACTTCAGAGCATCCTAAAGCATAGATACATGTGGTTTTTGTACATACCCCATATAGAACATTATAGAGCGTTATAGAGCGCCCCCTACACTTCCTGTAGTGTATTACAGTCTGTCAGAATGAGCGTGTGGATCATATGAACATTATAGAGCATTAGTGTAGGGGGCGCTCTAGTGTATTATAGTGTCTTTTAGTAATGTGTTAGTACAGTTTACGTAATGTCAATACCTGAGCGATCTCTTTGATGCGGTAGCTGACTTCCTCACTCAGGGCCACACAGCTGTCCTCCCAACTGGCCGACGCCCCACTGACTCAGCCATTGCCTTCTATCGACTTGAAGGCAACACCACACTGCACTGCTTGGCCTCCTGCCTCCCACCATCACTGAGAGAGAAAGATAGAGACCAGCCTACAGCAGTTCAGCCCCACCATTCAGTGTGTAAGCAGTGAGGGCAGAGGTGTGTGTGTGTGTGTGTGTGTGTTAGTGAGGGTGTGTGTGTGTGTTTGTGTGTGTGTTAGTGAGTGTGTGTGTGTTAGTGAGGGGGTGTGTTAGTGAGGGGTGTGTGTGTGTGTGTTAGTGAGGGTGTGTGTGTGTGTGTGTGTGTGTGTGTGTGTGTGTTAGTGAGGGTGGGTGTGTGTGTGTGTGTTAGTGAGGGTGGGTGTGTGTGTGTGTGTTAGTGAGGGTGGGTGTGTGTGTGTGTGTGTTAGTGTGTGTGTTAGTGAGTGTGTGTGTGTGTGTGTGTGTGTGTGTGTGTGTGTGTGTGTGTGTGTGTGTGTGTGTGTGGTGTTAGTGAGGGTGTGTGTGTGTGTGTGAGGGGGTGTGTGTTAGTGAGGGTGTGTGTGTGTGTGTTAGTGAGGGTGTGTGTGTGTGTGTTAGTGAGGGTGTGTGTGTGTTAGTGAGGGTGTGTCTTCCATCAGAGAAACTGCAGTCTTCATGTCTCCTCCAACTTCTATCTTTTTTTGACCTCACCTTTAACCAGTCTGGTCCAACACACAGGGCAGAGAACACATTGGATCTAATCTTTAGCAGACCTGTCCCTGCCTTGGATCTGACAGTTACTCCCCTTGACCTTTCTGATCATCACTTCATGTCCTTCACATTCTCCCTCCCTTCTTTTTACACATGCTGTCCCCCCAACTTCTTCCACCTCTCATCGTAACCTTTCATCCATCTCCTCTTCAGTCAACCGTCTCTGTCCCCTCTCTCAAAGACCTGCAAAAACCTCCAGACCTTCCCTGTGGTTGACAGCGGTTCTGCGCAACAACCGAAGAGAGTTGAGATTAGCTGAAAGAAAGTGGAGAAAAATGCAACAGGACTCGGTTCTCGCTGCTTACCGGGCTCTGCTTTCACGATTTTCAGTGGAAGTAACCACTGCAAAATCATCCTTTTACAAGGAGAGACTGGAAGCATCGGCATCTGATCCACGCAAGCTCTTCTGTCTTCTCTTCTCTTCTAAACCCTCCTACAACCCTGCTCCAACCACCCTCACCCCAGAAGATTTTGTCACCTTCATTGAAGAAAAGGTTGATAAGATCTGCCAATCCTTTCCACCCTCTCTTCCACCAACCTCTACTCCTCCCCCCAGGCACTCTTCTCCTCCTGCATCTCTTTCCTCTTTCTCTCCACTTTCCACAGCTGACATCCTTCATCTTCTCACATCCAACAATCCAACCACCTGTCCTCTTGACCCTATTCCTTCCTCTCTATTCCAGACTATTGCTCCTGACCTTCTTCCTTTCATTACTTTCATCATAAACAGCTCACTGTCATCTGGTCATGTTCCATCTACTTTCAAAGCTGCCAGAGTGGTCCCAATCCTGAAAAAGCCAACTCTTCATGGTTCAAACATTAGCAATTACAGACCAATATCACTGCTCTCCTTCCTCTCAAAAATCCTCGAACGATCTGTCTACAAACAGCTATCGCTCTTTCTCAATCAAAACAATCTACAGGATCCAAACCAATCTGGCTTCAAACCGGCACACTCAACAGAGACGCTCTCATTGCAGTCGCTGAGAAACTCCATGCTGCTAGATCAGCCAAACTATCCTCTGTTGAAATTCTTCTCGACCTCTCTGCAGCCTTTGATAAAGTAGATCACAAGATCCTCCTGTCAATCCTCGGTAGCCTTGGAATCACTGGTTCTGCATTACAATGGTTTACATCATACCTGGAAGAGCGTTCTTACCAGGTCACGTGGCAGGAGGCCACATCAGCTCCATGCAGACTATCCACCGGTGTTCCACAAGGGTCAGTCCTTGGTCCTCTTCTCTTTTCTCTCTACACTACTTCTCTTGGTAAAATAATATCTTCTCATGGTTTTACTGACCACTGCTATGCTGATGACACTGAACTCATCCTCTCTTTCCCACCCTCCGACACCCAGGTCTCATCCCGGGCTCAGCCTGTCTCTCTGATGTGTCATCATGGATGGCAGCCCATCACCTCAAACTCAACCCCAGCAAGACTGAACTGCTATTCATTCCTGGAAGCACTGGTCCTCACCCTGACCTTACCATTTCCCTTGAGAACTCACTGGTCACTCCATCTACTGAAGCATGGAGCCTTGGTATAGTAGTGGATGACCAGTTATCGTTCACAGGTCATGTTGCAAACCTGACTCTGTCCTGCAGATGTTCTTCTCTACAACATCAGGAGAATTCAACCTTTTCTGTCTAGAGAGGAGCTCAGGTGCTTGTTCAGTCTCTTGTCATTTCAAGACTAGAACTGCAGCTCTCTACTGGCTGACCTTCCTATGAGACCATCAGACCATTGCAACTTATCCAGAATGCAGCAGTGCAGCTCGTCTTCAATGTTCCTAAATTCAGTCACGTAACTCCCTTCATTGGCTCCCTGTAGCTGAACATCAGATTCAGAACCTTGATGCTGACCTACAAAGCCAAAAACGGACCAGCCCCTCCATACATGATGGCAATGGTCAATACTCGGTTTGACCCACCATCCCTCAGAACGCAAGAAAAACATGCACAAAGACTATTTTCTGGTGGAATGAACTTCCCCTGCGGTCCCTCACTGTCTTCAAACTCAGACTGAAGACTCCTCTGTTTCAGGAGTTTTTAACTCCATAAAGACATTTATTTCATCAGGATCTAAGTGTGAGGAACCTCTAGATTCCAGCCTCGTCTACTAGATAAGGATATTCTGAGTGAAGAGCAAAGCACTTTGTGAATCGCTCTGGAGAAGGACGTCTGATAAACGCCGCAAATGTAAATGTGTGTTAGTGAGTGTGTGTGTTAGTGAGGGTGTGTGTGTGTGTGTGTGTTAGTGAGTGTGTGTGTGTGTGTGTGTGTGTGTGTTAGTGAGGGTGTGTGTGTGCGTGTGTGTTAGTGAGGGTGTGTGTGTGTG
>CM067523.1:23038391-23054127 GCA_034509495.1 Acestrorhynchus altus
GATACAGAGAAGATTAGCATGGCCCCTGCGCAAGGATGACACGCAAAATCGTGAAGCGTCCAAAAAAAAAAAAAAAAAAAAAAAAAAAAAAAAAAAAAAAAACTTTGGCTGGGCTGTTGGCTTACCAAACCTAACCCTAGTCATATTTTCTGAATCCCACCTGCTGCATTACACAAACTACCAGCTACCCAGCAGTGTGGCAATAACCCACCAAAAAGTTTAGCCCACCAAAAACAGATTTTAGAGTTTTAGACTGCGTGGAGTAAATCAGCCTGCTTCTTTGCCGAACCTTGCCAAACTGAACAACACAACACAAAGAGAAAATTCACTCTCATTCATAAATTTTGGTAGGACATGTCTCAACGTGTGTACCTTCGCAAATCTACATTTATGATGCAAACGTTACTTTTCACAGGACAACATATTAAAGAGTTTTTATCATACCTTTTTGTAATGAAAATGAAAAGCTTTAATATATGAAGCCCAAACCTTTAGAACTCAAGGCCAATTCTGGGGGGGATGTTTTTTGTAGTTTCACCAAAAAAATTGAAACTATAGGTCACACATGCCAGATTTTGTTATTTTCAGACGATGCTAGGCTAGTCAAAAATGTCTACATCTGAGATTATTAAGATATTTGTATGATGCAGGATGATCCTTTCGATGCAGGATGATCCTTTCTCAGGACATTTATTCTGAAATTTTAACATCATATGAGCAATAAAGACAGCAAATGTTAAGTGTGAGACAGAGCAGGTGTAGAGCAGAAAATGCAGGGAAATTTATTAACAAAACAAACAAAATACAAGGACACTAAAACAAGAACTAAACAAGGAAAACAGTCTGAAAACTAAATCGACAAAGGAAACAAGACTAAACAAACTAAACAGACTAGGACACAATACCAGATAACACGGATGATGTACACTGACAAAATCACACAAATTGACAAATATTGACTGAGACATTCTTAAATACACAGACACAAACTACAAACATTTAGGGATGATTTCAAAAAGACAAGGCTACAAATGAAACACAGGAGGGACAGGGCAGATCTATGGTGGAGACAAGACCAAAAACAAAACAGAGCTAAAGCACATGACAAACTGTTACGTCCCCTAGGGGTAGGACGCAACAAAAAGTGTTGTGTGAATGCCCACTCAGCCTCAGACCAAGCGACCACACCCAAAATAATTAATTAAGACTTTATTTTCTCAGAATTAGTGCTTAACTTAACAGAATAAACAATCAAAATAAGGAACAAAAACAAGAATCTAAGACTTCAGGGTGACCCCAGGCCAAAACAACAAACAAATCAACTATAACAAAAGAAAGCAACTATCTTATACTAAAAGTAAAGAAACAAAAATACAAACAATTACCCTAACTACTCTGTACATAAACAAAGACAAAAAGTTGTAACAAAAAGGCAGGTCACCCCTACAAAACCTACAGAATCACAAAGAAACAAGCAAGCTTGGTCTGGGCTGGTGGGCCTTCACGGGAGCAACACTCTTCGGCTCAGAGAAAAAAGATGCAGCTCCCCACTCCCAAACAAAGAGTCCTTTTTAAGTCTCCCGCCGAAAACAACCAGCCAATGGGAAGTCATCATGGGTGGAGCAACAATCAGTGTTTCTCCAGAGCAGCCAACCACCAGTCAAAGCAGCAAACCTGGAAAAATAAACACAAACCAAAAGAAAAGTCCCCAAACTCAGGGACGTAACATCCCCACCACCAAAATCAACACACCACATAATCAAGCTCACTAAGCCCGAGAAAGAGCATCTGCCAGAATATTTTCAGATCCCCTTTTATAGCAAATTTCAAGGTTAAATTCCTGAATAATTAACGCCCATCTCATAAGGCGTTGATTTGAATTTCTCATCCGAGAAAGAAAAACCAATGGATTATGATCGGTGTACACAACAAGGGGTAGTGGACTAGACCCAACATATACCTCAAAATGTTGTAATGCCAGTAATAAGGCCAGGGTTTCTTTTTCGATCGTGCTATAATTAAGCTGATGTTTTAAAAACTTCTTTGAATAATAGCACACTGGATGGTCAATACCGCTGGAATCCTCTTGGAGCAGGACAGCACCAGCCCCGGTTGCGCTGGCATCCACTTCCAACTTGAAAGGACGCAAGAAATCTGGAGCAGAAAGCACAGGAGCACTACAGAGCAACATTTTTACAGACTCAAATGCAGTTTGGCAGGATGTAGACCACACAAACTCACTGGAAGTCCGAAGTAAACTTGTCAAGGGTAATACTACATCAGAAAAGTTTCTGCAAAAACCACGGTAGTACCCTACTATTCCAAGGAACCTTTTAAGTTCCCTTTTGGTGCAAGGCACAGGAAAATCCAGAATGGCCTGCACTTTCGCAGCAACAGGACAAACCTGTCCTTGACCAACCTGTTTACCTAGGTAAGTCACTGTAGCCTTACCAAACTCACATTTGGCCAGGTTTAGTGTCAAAGAGGCTTGATGCAGTCTATCAAACACTGTATGAAGTGTCATCAGATGATTGTTCCAACTGGATGAATGGACAATAATATCGTCCAAATACACCTCACAATCAGAAACACCCATCAACACCTGACTCATAAGCCGTTGGAATGTGGCTGGAGCATTTCGAAGTCCAAAGGACATCACCCTATACTGCAGAAAACTATCTGGTGTGACAAAGGCAGAAATTTCAGCAGCACGAGGGGTTAAAGGCACCTGCCAATAACCTTTAAGCAGATCCAACTTAGAAACATATAAAGCTGCCCCCACTTTGTCAACACAGTCTTCCATGCGTGGCAAGGGAAAAGAGTCTGGCTTTGTGATGGCATTAACTTTCCGATAATCGGTACAAAAACGGACTGAACCATCTGGTTTTGGCACAAGGAGGCAGGGAGAACTCCATGCACTACAACTCTGAACAGACAACCCATTATCAAAGAGGTAGTCAACCTCTTTCTGCATCAGTTGCCGTTTAACCGGATTTACACGGTAAGGATGTTGTTTTATTGGAACATTCTGCCCTACATCAATATCATGAGACAACACATGAGTGCGTGAAGGAACATCAGAAAACAAAGCAGGATACAGCTGAATCAACTCAACTATGTCTCTGCGAAATTCTTCAGGTAAATGAAGCAAGAAGGAATCCAAATCTACCAAAATCTGTGAATTCTGCAAACGAATGCCAGCCACCGGAATGCTGTGCATGCCTAAACCATCCTCATCAACTTCTGAACCATCTCCAGATGGCAAAACGGAGACAGTGACAACAGGAGGGGCAACAGGTTTTGGCTCTGAGATGTCCTCATCCCTACTAACATAGGGCTTAAGCATATTAATGTGGCATACCCTGGTTTTACGCTTTCTGTCAGGGGTGCTGATTACATAATCAGACTCATTTAGTTTACTCTTAATTTCATAAGGACCAGAAAAACATGCTTCTAAAGCAGAGCCAGAAACAGGCAACAAAGAAAGTACTTTGTCACCTTGCTGGAATGAACGAGAAACTGTCTTTTTATCAAAAAGCATTTTCATTTTGGTCTGAACAGAGGACAGTGAAGTGCGAGCTAACTCGCAAGCATGATGCAAACGTTCACGAAACGAGCTGACATAGTCCAACAAGTTACCATGCGAAGTGACATTATCTCCATCAGACATCCACTTTTCTTGCAACAGCTTTAGTGGGCCTCGAACCGTATGTGCAAACACCAAGTCAGCAGCACTGAAACCTAAGGACTCTTGAGGAGTCTCACGAATGGCAAATAACAGCAGTGGAACTCCCTCATCCCAGTTCCTATCAGTCTCCAAGCAATAGGCACGTAGCATTGATTTCAATGTTTGATGAAATCTCTCTAATACGCCTTGACTTTCAGGATGATAAGCACTAGAAGTTTGATGCTTTATGTTAAGTTGGGACAACACTTGCTTAAACAATCGGGACATAAAGTTGGAACCCTGATCAGATTGTACAATTCGTGGGAGTCCAAAGGTAGAAAAAAAACTTAATGAGCGCTTTAACAATGACTTTAGCTTTCAAAGAGCGTAAAGGCACTGCCTCTGGAAAACGTGTTGCTACACACATTATTGTCAGTAGGTATCTATTTCCAGACTTTGTTTGTGGCAATGGACCTACACAATCCAATATCACATGTTCAAAAGGCTCACCCATTACAGGAATGGGTCTAAGAGGTGCTGGGGGAACAATTTGATTTGGCTTCCCTATAAGCTGACAAATATGACAGGATCTACAATATCTTGCAATATCAGATTTCAAGCCAGGCCAAAAGAAACAACGTAAAACTCGGTTATAAGTTTTAGTTACCCCCAAATGGCCAGCAAAACCATGATCATGAGCAAGACTCAAAACCTGCGAAACCTCTGGGGAACAACTAGCTGGTACACTGATCCCCACTCTAATTCACTCAATGCTGTTGGCGTCCATTTACGCATCAACAACCCTTCATCCCTAAAATAGGCAATTGGTTTCTTAGACAAATCTTCCTTAGTTACCACAACGGCTCTGCAACGAGCCAGAGAGGGATCACACTGCTGTTCAGCGATGATGAGATCTCTATCAACTGACAGTGACAAGTCAGGTTCAGCAAGAGAAGATGACACCGGTGGTTTGCCCTTAACAGTGCGGACAGTAGACAGCAGCTGGGGTTCATTAACTGACCCATGAAGTCCTGCAAAGAAGTCACAAGAATCAGTACTTACATCTGACCCCCGTTGGTCATCACCAACGTCATGGCCACCACTGCCATCAGCACGGGAGAGAAAGCTATCAGAAAGATCAATTACATCCGATAACCTCCGTGACTGTGCTCGCGTAACAGCGCAAGCAGGAAAAACGGATGGAAATTCGGAAGCTAAATCCACAGTCTTCTCTGTCTGTCCTTGACGTTCAGATACAGGATCACAAATGACCTCAGGAAAAGGCAACACTTTTCCACCAGCCAAATCATTACCCAGTATAAAGTCAATCCCTTGTACAGGTAGTTTGGAACGAACAGCAACTTTACCAAACCCTGTCACCAAACTAGACTGAATGTGCAAAGTATGCAGTGGAACTTTTACCACACCAAGCTCAATGCCTTGAACCAAGACATCTGCACCACAAAATGTTTCATCAGATAAAGGTAAAACCCCCTCACGAACAAATGACTGAGCAGCTCCTGTGTCCCGCAAAATTGTCACTGGGACTTGGTCACCCTTCTGACCAGTCAGTGAGACTGAACCTTCTAAAATAAAAGGTTCATACACAGGATCAATGCCCTGTCTGTCTGCAACAGAATCACCAATAGCCTTAACAAAGCCAACCACTTTCAGTGCATGTTGTCCAGAAAGACGAGCTTTCTTTCTTAGTGCTAGACAAACAGCAATGAGATGTCCAGACTTGTGGCAATAGAAGCATTCTCGATTTTTGGACTGAGACATGTTAGCTGTTTTAAAGTTTCGTACGCTTCTTTCCGGACTAAATTTTCCCCCACTAGGAGATAAAGCAAAGTTTCCCCTATGTGTCAAAACAAATTCGTCACTACAGACCGCAGCCTGTGCTACAGAGGAGACTTTTTGCTCATTCAAATGGATCCCAATCTTGTCTGGCAACGTATTTTTAAAATCCTCTAATAAAATAAGTTCACGAAGCTGCTCGAAATTTGTCACCTTGCTGGATTGAATCCACTTATCAAAGAGGTTTGCCTTTTCACGAGCAAACTCAGTAAATGTCTGGTTGGCAGTTTTTAAATGTGAACGAAATCTCTGACGGTAAGCCTCTGGCACTAACTCATATGACCTCAAAATGGCACTTTTTAACACATCATAATTTAAACTATCCACAAGAGACAATGCAGAACAGACCTCTTGAGCCCTCCCAGTCAGCCTGCACTGTAGCAAAAGTGGCCAAACCTCCTTTGGCCAGCTCAAAGCACTAGCTATGCGTTCAAAAGCCCCGAAATATGAATCGACTTCATTGTCTCTAAATGTGGGAACCAAACGAATCTGCTTACTGAGATCAAAACCTCTACAAGATTCCACTGAAGGTAACACAGGCAAGGCAGCAGTAACATTAGGTGAAACCACAGAGGCTGACACAGGTGGAGGCCTAGCTACTCCAGCTCCACGTGTGTCACCACTCTCCAAACTTTGCTGTCTAACTCGCAAGAGCAGAGTTTCATGTTCTTGGCGTTTAACTTGTAGATCCAGCTCCTTCAATCTAATAGCTAACTTAAGATCCGCACTACCCAAGCCAATAAGAGGATGTAAAACAGGAGCTTGACCAGAGAATTTAGACGAATCAAGATCGGCCGTTTCGAAAACCGGCTCCGAACCAACATCTTCAGAAGGCAAAATACCAGCAGAGACTAAACCCTCCTGTACCAACTCCATTATTGCTTGTTTTGTAGCAGACCTGGGCACCGAAATATCATAAAAACCCGCAATCAACAATAAGTCACCCCTACGGCAACTACCCAGAGCTTCCAAAGAAGGATTCTGCCGAAACGCCTCAATACTAAACTCCATTTTACCACATCAAACAGACTCCAACAAACAGACCCAAACTCCTCCCACCACAATAAAAAAACTGCCAATCAGAAACAAAATTCACCTACCAGCAAGGGACCAAAAGCACAAAAGAGAAAGCGACGGACGAGCCCCCATTTGTTACGTCCCCTAGGGGTAGGACGCAACAAAAAGTGTTGTGTGAATGCCCACTCAGCCTCAGACCAAGCGACCACACCCAAAATAATTAATTAAGACAGCCAACCACCAGTCAAAGCAGCAAACCTGGAAAAATAATTAAACACAAACCAAAAGAAAAGTCCCCAAACTCAGGGACGTAACACAAACCAAAATAAAGTAGACAGGAAGGGACTGACAGGGGAGCAAAACAGGACAGGAGTGTGACACCAAACAGCCCTTCCTGCTTATTTTCCTCTGTAAACCAATACCTGGGATGGTGATGTTGCACCCCCTCCCTCACTAATCAGTCAGAGTCTGCATGCAAGTTGAGCATGTACACGTGGACAGAGCAGAAAGCATGCATTGGAAGCTCCTTTGGCATTTAAACTGGGATTTATTTCAGTTGAAAAAGAGTCAAAACCAATCAGAAAGGTGTTCATTTATCTTAACTGTGCAGTATCAACAAGGTCAAAAGGGAAACAAAGAAACTGAAAATGAATGTTTCCAATAAAACACAACATACACATACATGCTCTTCTTTCATCTTGGCACATCAAAAATACATTTGTTCTTTCTGAGGACCATCTGTTTTGTTTCAAACTCTCACCAGGACACAGGGGACTGGCTGGGTGACGTCTAAAAGCGTTTTAAGTGTTTCTTCTGTACAGGAGGAGTGTGAAAGCTCCTGCCACATGTACTAGCTTAAATGTCTCTGCAATATCGTTATCCACTGTGTGGCACCCAGACTAGAATTCTAGCTGAATATTTCTGAATAATTAGATTTTTTCTGCCTGTTTTAAAAGATCAGGACCAGGTACCTGGAAACACGCAAACACAGTTTAGATAGCTACATAAAGTTTAGATAACTTTATTCCATATTGTTCTCACTCTAAACAGGAAAGGTTAAAGCACTTTTAATCAGCGGCTTAATCATTTCATAATTCTTATATTTCATGGCACGACCTCAAAATGAGGTAGCTTGCTGTGTTAATTAGCAGCTTTCCAGACACACATCTGACGAAGACAAACATGCTCTGGTGTGTTGCATGTTTGTAACTCAGCATTATCTGTTTTTTTGGCCTCTGGAGTAAACAAATTCCACCAGATAACCAAGGAAATGGCCAGATTTCAAGTCATAATCCAATTCAGTTGAAATAACGCTTTGCACCCTGGGCTCACAGCCTCTGTGTGAGTAAAAAACCTCCAAATCCATATTGTACTGCTCAACTCTGTGTCTGCAGACAGAGGCATGGAAACTAAGTATGGCTGTTTTCCATCAAGTCACTGGATCATTCTGTTTGTTCCAGAAGACTGAGGACACATGGGCTTTGGGCTACCTCAAAGAAAGGTATTTTCATGTACACAGAACAAGACAACACTGCTAAATTTCTCAGGATCTTTACCATAACTTAGGAAAAGCATGGAAACCCTGAGGCAATGCAACACTTATCTTGATTTTTTTAAATCTGCTCCATCTCCATTTTTGAACAGATTTCTATCCACACAAAAACACATACTTAACATGTGACTCCCTACATGTTTAATAACACTAATTAAATGTTTCCATTAAGTACCAATGTTGTTCAGAGTTCTCCTGATGGTGGACTTATGAGTATTAACATAAGCCAGTGTGAGAAAAGCTTTCAGTTAGTTAGAAATCACCTTGAGTTCCCTGTGAGTTTGTAGACTATTATACACCTTGTTCTTGGAGTAATGATGGTCAAGCACTGCTGGGGAGGGTAATAATGGTCTTGAATTTCCTCCCTTTTGTGTACAATCTGTCTGACTGTGGATTAGTGGAGTCCAAACTTTAGAAATGGCTTTGTAAACTTTTCCAGCCTGATGAGCATCAATATCTCTTCTTCTGAAATATTTAGCCAAAAACCTAAATGCATTTAGGGTTTTACATTAGGGTTTTCCCCTCAACACAACAACAATGAAACAATGTTCACCTTGGAGAGCACTTTGCACATAGCAACGAAACAGTGATGGGCTTTGGAATTCAAGCAAAGACTTGTTATTATCAAGAAAACATTTCCCACACAAATATACCTCCATCAGCCTGGACTGTTAGCACAAAAAAGGTCTATGGATTCATATAGTCCTTGCTAAATTCTGACCATAACATTTGAGTGCCTCTGCAGAAATCGAAATTCCAATTTCCTGTTACAGAGTGTCCAGTTTTGGTGAGCCAGTGCCCACTGTAGCCTTTCTGTTGTCAGCTGATAGAAACCCTTGTGAGTTTCTGCTGTTGTAACATATGTCTCTAGATTGGACATGCTGTACACCCTGAGTGGTTATCTGAGTTACTGAAGCCTTTTGGTCAGCTCACACCAGTCTGACCATTCTCCATTTACCTCTCTCATCAAAGAGTACAGAACTTCACTCACTCTATTTTTTGTTATTTTCTAGTCTAGAAACTGATGTGCTGAAAATTCTTGAAAACAATTGTTCCATACTTGACAACTGTGCCAATTCTGATGGCTGATGTGAACATTACATGTTAGTATCTGCATGATTTTAGGCGTTGCACATCTAATAATGGACATTCACCTCAGTGAAAGATACTTTGAATGTCAAAAATTGCACAAAATGTCATTATTAGCCTTTTATTACATACTGAATTTAGGTTATTGTTCAGGACACAGATCAAATACTCTATCCCAATTTTTCTTATTGTATTGACATTATCCATTAATTACACACGGAAGGCACATGTGCTTTATAATGCATCAGTGTGGGGTGATTATTCAACATCCCGACCTCACTAACACTCTTATCCATCAATGCAAATGCAAACCTCACAACAATGCTCCTTAATCCAGCAGAATGTCTTCCCTGGACAGCTATTCCAATAAAAGCAGGATCAACTCTTTTAATACCTTTGATTTCAGAAGAAATGGTGTTCCAATATTTTTGTCCAAATAGAGTAGCTACATTTTTTTTTGTCAGCAGGTTTTCTGTTCTTCCCTCAGTGTTTGCTAATGTTTGGTAATGAATTGATACATATCTATGTAAGCATGCAATGATCATCGCAGATAGCAACATTCTCAGTGTTTTATTTCTACAATAGTTATTTGTGTCCAGCTGCGAGGGCAGTGTTGATTAATAATAAGCTATAATTCTATCTATTATTGTATTTATTTTCCTCTACAGTATTCAAAGGTATTTTCTTTTTTGAAAGATGTTTTTCATAATACACAACATATTGCTGGGAGTGGGCTTTAAACATATCATCACACAAAATCCTTGCATCTATAAAATGGCAACTTTACAGAACAAGGAAAAACACTTAACTTTAAGTGCTTTAAGCTATGCTAAAACATACGTTTAAAAAGGTAAAACTGAAGATACAAGGCAATAATACACTGATCAACCATAACATTATGACCACCTCCATGTCTCTACACTCACTACATATTGTATTCGCTCCACTGACCATACAGAGGCACTTTGTGGTTCTATAATTATAGACTGTAGTCCAGCTGCTTGCCTGAAAACCTTATTATCCTCCTTTTATCCAGATCTTCAACGGTCAGGACCCACAGGACCACCACAGAGCAGGTATTATGTGGGTGATGAGTCATTCTCAGCCCTGCAGTCACACTGACATGGTGGTGGTGTGTTAGTGTTTTGCAGAGTAGATCGGACAAAGCAGAGCTGCTGGAGTGTTTAAACCCCAGTGTCAGTGCTGGAGTGAGAACAGTCCACCAACCATCAATATTCAGCCAACATTCCTGTGTCCTGTGAGCTCTGATGAAGGACTAGAGGAAGACCAACACAAAGTGCAAAAACAGATGATCTCTTACTTTACATCTACAAGATGGAGCAGCTAAGTAGATCTAAAAGAGTGGACAGTGAGTGGACACAGTGTTTAAACACTCCAGCAGCACTGCTGTGTCTGGTTCACTCATACCAGAACAACACACACTATCACACCCCCACATCAGTGTCATTGCAGTGCTGAGAATGACCCACCACCCACATAATAGCTGCTCTGTGGTGGTCCTGTGGGGTCCTGATCATTGAAGATCAGAGTGAAAGGAGGAGAATAAAGTATACAGATGAACTACAGTCTGTAATTATAAAACTACAAAGTGCTCCTGTGTGGTCAGAGGGGCTGGGGTAAAATGGACAATGAGTGTAGAAGCAAATGTTTCATCTTATTAAATCACTTTTTCTCCACCACCACCCACCCACACTTCCCACACAAGCACACACACAGCCCCCCACACACATACACCGACTCACCCACACCTCACTCACACACACACACACACACACACACACACACACACACATACACCCACACCTCACACACACACACACACACAGCTCACGCACACCTCACACACACACACACACCCCTCACACACACACACACACCTGTCCGCCGCGAGCGCGGTGAGGGTGAACACGGACACCCCGACGGAGGTGAGCTGGATGAAGGGGATGAGTTTACAGCCCACCCTTCCAAACAGCCACCTGTCGGACAGGTATCTGCTCGCGTCCACCGGCGGACAGGTCAGCAGCAGCAGCACGTCCCCGAGCGCCAGACTGGACATGAAGAGGTTCGGCACGTTCCTCATGCTCTTGGCTGTGCAGAAGGTCCGAATGAGCGTGACGTTTCCCACGAGCCCCACGATGATGATGAGCGCGTACACGGCGGCGATGCCGAGTCCAGCGCGCCACACGGATGGAGCCGCCGCGCTCGCGCGCTCCCGCGACGCGTTCAGCAGCGCCCCGACCGGCTCCTCAGCAGACATGCGGACCTACCGAGGAGACATCACTCCGAGACCTGCGGGCAAAGTCGCTTCAAGTCCTTCACTCTGTAAAACTCGGGTACTGAAGCCACCGTGCGCGAGCTCCGGGCGCGCGAGCCGCTCTGCTGCCGAGCGCCTCGTTCTCCCCTGTATCCCGAAGAGCCCCGCCCCCTGCGCCCTGATTGGCTGGTAGGAGGCAGGTAAACAGCGCAGGTGGTGCTGTGGTTTATACTCAAGTTGAACTCTGGACTAATTTATTCAGCAAAAGTGAGAAAAGTATTTACAGGAAACACACTTTCAGACATTGTTATTTTCAGGAGAAAATACTCAAATATGGCTTTAAATATTTGAATGAATTGACTTTGCTCCTACAATTGTGTTTTTATGCTTATTGGGATTAAAAAGACTGTAAATCTCAGAAATCCTACTGGAAATTGATCATCCAGAGTGTTTCTGAGCTGAAAAAATACTTGTAAAAAAAAAAACAAGAACATTATCTTTTGCATCAAGTTTGAACATCTAATTAAAAAGGAGATCACTGTCATAATTAACCACACCCCCTCTTGCTGATCAGTTACAGTCTGTGTGCAGCTTGAACATGTTCATGTGGACAGAGCAGTAAACATGCACTGTAAGCTCCTTTGGTATTTAAATCGGATTTAATTCATTTGGAAACAAATGAATTTTAGTTGTTGTCTGAACTGGATAACTCACTGAAAATTAAGACCGAAATAGTTAGGGTATGTTGTTCATATGACGCTTAAAATATTAGCAAGTAACTGCACACAAAGTGTAAATCTCAGGTTGTAACTGATAAAGATTATTAGATTAGATTAGATTAAATTAGATTCGATTGTCATTGTGCAGAGAACAGGTGCACAGCCAATGAAATGCGGTTAGCATCTAACCAGAAGTGTGAAAAAAGTACAATTTACATCAAGTGCAGTAGTATTAATACAGGTGGTGCAATAAGTAAGGCAGGTATGAATAAAGTAAAGTACATTATGATGAATAAAATACAAAAACAGTGCAGAGGGTGCAGGAATGCAAGTGTCAATGTCCTTATTAATTAAAGGGGCAGTGCAGAGTTCAGCAGGGTCGCAACGTCAGGAAAAAATTTCTTCTTGAGTCTGCTGTTGCAGGAGCAGAGGCTCCAGTAACTTGAAGGATGAGAAGTGTCCTTGATTGTGTTTCTCACCCTGCCCAGTCAGCCTTTGTGATAAATGTCCTGAATGGTGGGTAACTGGATGCCTGTGATGTGTTCTGCAGGTTTCACCTCCCACTGCAGTTCTTTGCGGTCAGCTGCAGGGTAGTTGCCCTGAGCTGCTGAGATGCACTTGGTGAGTATGCCCTCAATGGTATAGCAGCAAAATGGGTATCACTGTGTTGAATGCTGAACTAAAGTCAACGGACAGCATTCTAACATAGGAGTTTTGACAGTCCAGAGGGGTCAGTGCGATGTGGGGTACTGTGGAAATTGTATCTTCAGCTCAGCTGTTGCTGCAGTAGGCAAACTGATGTGGGTCCAGTGTGGCAGGCAGGCAGGTTTTCAAGTGAAAAAGAACTTGTTCTTCAAAGCACTGTCAAATGCTTTGGCATTGACACAATAGTAGCTGTCTTAAAGATGGTTGGGACAGTTGTCTGGGCCAGGGATGGAAAAATTTAGCACAAGCGCAAGTTTTTAGTACCCTGCCAGGAAATGTGCATTCACTCAGTTGGTAGATGGTACAGTGCTCTGTGGTTTAAAGGTTTGTATGCCTTGCCACATATGCTGAAATTCACCTCAATCTGCTGTTTGTAGCAGTGCTTGGCCATAGAGATCCCTTTGGTCAGGTTGGCTTTGATAGAGCTACAAGCCTCCGAGTCTCCAGACCTGAAGGTAACATCTCTGACTTTGAGCAGGAAGCAGACCTCTCTGTTCATCTAGGTCTGTTGATTTATTTCAGGACAGAGTTGGTGTAGATGTCTGGGTGGCCTTACAGAGGTATGTGTAAGCGGAAGTATGTGGAGGGTTGTATTTATTAACAGATTACAACAACAACTTGCTAATTATCAGGACGGGGCATGTTGACATGACAAGTAGACAAGAAGACTGTCCAGGACAGACTCAAAGAGCAGAACTTAAATAACCAGACATGATAATGAACACCTGGACTTGACAATACATGAGCTACAGCTGGGAATGGGTGGAGACAGGACACTCAGAAGCACAAGGGGAGATAAACAAACAAAGATCAGACCAGTGGGACAAGACAGATATGTGACATTTAGGAAGTATACTCACTCCAGTTGAGCACTGTACCACAGAGCACTGTACCATCTACCAACTGAGTGAATGCACATTTCCTGGTAGGGTACTAAAAACGTGTGCTTGTGCTAAACTAAATATGTAAATATGACCATATAGTGCAATACTAATGAGTTAATTAGTTGTCTCCCATGCCCCTGTCCTTTCACTGTCCTGCTAATAGTCTGGACTAGTTGGGCTGACTTTGATTATTTCCCATTCACAGAGCCAGGGCTGAGTATGAACAAGGGACTTTCTCCAGCAAACAGATTAATCAAATCAAATCAAAATTTATTTGTACAGTGCGCTTCACAACTGAAGTTGTCACAGAGCAGCTTCACAGAAATCAAGAAATAAAAAGGTGAACAACGGATGAACAAAGGATAAGAGATAGACCCCTATTAGATCAGAGTGCTAGTAGCTAGTTAACTGTGAGGAAACATTCACTGGATTTTACAAAAAAAGTGTACTGGATTGAAAATCTAGTCTCATTTAAATTGACCTACTCTGAACTTTAACTGAATGTCTTTAATCATTCAAAACCTTTATACTGGAAACTAGCTATAACCTCCTGAAAAAAAACATTGTTTAAGGGTATGTATTGTTGTTTTACAGCAATGCTCAGGACCCCACAGGCCCACCACAGAACAGTTATTATGTGGGTGGTAGTTGATTCTCAGCATTGCAATGACACTGACGCAGTGGTGTGTTAGTGTGTGTTGTGCTGGTATGAGTAGATCAGTGAGACAATCAGTGTTGCTGCAATGTTTAAACCCTTCAGTGTCACTGCTAGATGGAGAATAGTCCACCGACCAGAAATATTCAAGCAACATCGTTCTGTGGGCTGCATCCTGTGAACACTGATGAAGGATGACCAACACAAACTGCAGAAACAGATGAGCTTCTGTCCCTGACTTTACATCTACAAGGTGGTGTGTTAGTGTTTATTACACTGATATGAGTGGATCAGAAACAGCAGTGGTCTTTCTTCTTTAAGACAAATTAAATCCCGGTTTAAATGCCAACGGACTGCATGCAGACCTTTATGAAAGGGGGCAGGGCTGATGACATCCCTTACCACATATTGGGTTATATAAACTTAAAAATGAGGGTTCTTCAAATGGTTCTTCAGGTTGCTGGAGAATGTTATATGTGGCACAAAAACAAATCTTCTATTATTACATTTGTCATTGTAACAACAGTTACAAAAGTGCAGAACTCTGTTTAGTCAAGTGGAACCCATTTTTTTAAAAGTATGTAAATATGTAGAACCCTCCATAGCACATTCTCCAACAACCCTTTACACCCTTACAAGAACCCTTACAAATGCAAAGATCTCTTTAATCAGGCAAAGGGTTAAAAGTATTCTTAACACTGAATACTATGAATGTATGATACTTTGTCTGATAATCAAGTTTAGGAAAACATGACAATCACAGTAATAAATGAAAATTACCCAATTAGAAAGTCTAAAATTATTAGTTGAATGAATTTACAATAATTAATTCTGTATAAATAAATAATTGCTCATTTTAAGTGGAGGTCAAATAATGAAGCCCTTAACATTATACAAAAATGTTTAACTTCATTCAGGTCCATCATCATCAGAAAACTGTACTTCTCACATAAAGAAACCATGCCGTGTTTAAGTGATTTAAGCACTGAACTCAACTGCTGTATGACTGTGTCCCTGCACCAGTTGGACAGAATGTTAAATGGTAATACAGAAAGGATTTAGAAAATGGCTGTTCTTCCTTTGTGTACCCCCAGTGGTGTTCCTGGGATTGAAGGACGCTTCTCTGAGACTGAGATTGTGTGTGAGACAAATCCATCCCATCTTTATGTAGACACCACAGGGACACCTCTGTATCTTGCCTTGCCTTTTTCAGTAACACAATATCCACTTTAAAAAAAAGAAATTGCATTCGAGACACAGACACAGATTCAGTTACCTTTTGAGTTCCCATGTTTTTGCCTGGTTAAAAAAAAAAA
>CM067523.1:23054627-23070142 GCA_034509495.1 Acestrorhynchus altus
TATTGATACACAAGTTAATATTCAGCCATACTGAATGCACTTAAAAATTATATAGTTATTTCTTTAGCAGGAAAGCTTTGTTTCATTCATACATTTTTTTAAAAGGATCTTAAACTCTTAAATTCAGGCCTTAACTTTATTGCAAGTGTAATTGTTGACCAAATGTTATCACTTTCTGCATTTAGAAGTTGTTTCATTTCAGTTTTGGTCTAATTGGGGTTTCAACTTTAGTTCAGGTACTGCTAGTCAATAACTGATGTGTATATGGCTTAAACATATTTGTTATTTTTTTTTTTTTTTTGCTATAAACCTATTTACTCATGGTTTGTAAGCAGATATAATCTTCTAATTATGACAATTTTCATCTTAATGCACAAAAAAGGTCTAGAATAAAAGAATCCCTTTTTGATCTTTATGCATGTTCCAAATTGCAACCTGAATATTTAACCATAACAGATTTACAGACACTTTACAGACACAGCTACCTTGCTAGAATAGTGTAGGTGAGGACCACATATCTTTGAGTGTTGTACTCTCTTAACCTGGTAGTGAGTCTAAGGTATGTGGAAATGCACCAACACCACTGTGTGTAATACACTTGTAGCAGCACCACACATGCTTGCATATCAGTATTACTGTTCCAAAATGAAACGCTGCAGCCATTCATTTCTATATTTTCAAAGTCTGATGAACTAATGATTTGTTCATGTTAGAAAATAAAAATGCACAAATGAACCTACATGTGTCCTTTATAAACATTTATTTATATTCAAATTCTGATGAACTAGGGAGAACATTTGTAAATATAACACACATTAGTAACTACATGAACATTAATTTGTTAACCTTCAAAATCTGGAAGATTTGTCCGCAGCTAATCATTACTTAATGCAATATTAATGAAAGTTATTGTAAAGTGTTACCCTTTTTTGTTTAAAAGATTCAAATTTGCATTAACATGTTCAAATATTTTGAAATTATGGATATCTGGTGTTCATTAGCTTTACGCCATAATGATCAACAGTAAAACAAACAAAAAAGGCTTGAAACTATGTGTAATTAATATAAAATATTACAGTTCATCTTTTTGAATTAAACTGAGATCTCAAATGAGTGATGATATTAAAATTTTTGGAGATGCACCATTAAACACCATCCTGATCGACAGTAACAAAGTTAGTTTAAATCAAAAAAAGTTTAAATAAAATTTTGTTTTATCATATAACCTATTGTAAGAATGTGTCTTTTTTTTTGTAGAAAAAAATGAAGATTTTGCTAGTTTAATGATTGAAAAATGCTGGTCAAAACATATTTTTGATGATAAGAAAAGAATATAATTGTAGTAAAAGCATCACCAAAAATCAAGTGAAGAAGTTGAAAGGTCAGCCTGACCAGAACTTTCTGAATTTCAAAAGTGGTCTTGAGATGATCTGTTTGGTGGCAGAGGATCCCCCTCGGATCCTCTCCTGCAGGTTCAAGACAAAGAGTAGCCACTTACAGCGGTTTTCAAGCCTAAAACTAGGTGTGTCATTTGATAAGTCTTTAAGGCCTCAGCAAATGACACATCATAAAGTTCTAGTTCAGCCCGCTTAGCAGCCCTTTTGCGTAAATACATTGATTAAATACTGATTTCCTCTGGTTCGGCTGCTCCTCCCATTAGTTGTCAAGACTTAAAGATTAGATGCCCTGCATGCACGTACATCATCAATTGTCAAGGGCTATGATGAGGCAAGTGCCATCTGCATGGTTACACTGAAACATGGTGTTATCAGTTAACTGTTATGACTAAGTATTTAGGCCCTTGAGGCGTGCAGCTAAAGAGGTACAGAACACAGTATAAACAATAATAGCTCTCAAGCATAAGTAAAAGAGGATACATTTGATCAGACAGTATAATAAAACTATAAATAGTATGGAATAATATATTTATCTCTTACAATATCTAATTTGTTGAGCAGTCATGTCAAATGACAGTTCTGGTGTTTTTCGGGGAATATGCATTCTTCAGATGTGATCAGGAGCAAGAGTACATGAGAATATGATCACTTTAATGAATGTGGGAATTTACAAAAAGGTTTCATGAATGACTTATGCACAAATTCATTTTGTTCACATTTTAGTAAAGAATCAGTGTCACACCTCATCATGCAATAAATGACGGAAGATGGAAAAAGACAGATGGTGTTTTGCCATTCAAATCTCATCCCTCCTCAAACTGGAGATAAAATCTGTGACATCACTCAATTCATAGTTACACTAAAATCATTTAAATGTCCTAAACATGACTTTATATTTAAATCATATTCAACATTTGTAATTAGATTTTAATACAGAATTCAGAAAATACAATTAACTACATTCATACCACATGATTACAGAAACAACTGATGACATGCATCATAAATTATGAAAGTCTTGCAAAATTGTCCAGGTATATAATTCCAAGATGTTAGCATGATCTGAGATGTTTCCTTTTGGGAAGTTTAAGATTTTGCTTTATATTGTTCCATTGATGAAATTGAGGGTTACCATGGGCATGTTGTCACAATGGAAATTGCCTGAAAATCAGCAGGTTGTGCATAGCCAGAAACCTTTTTATGTAAATTTTAACTAATATTTTTAATACATTTGTGTTCCTTAAAATATGGACGTCGAAAACTCTTTCCACACTCTGAGCAGTGATATGTTTTCTCACCTGTATGAATGCACTGGTGTTCTTGGAGATTACCCCTATGATTAAAACTTTTCCCACACTCTGAGCATTGATATGGTTTCTCTCCTGTGTGAATGCGGTGGTGTTTTTTGAGATTACTCTTATGATTAAAACTTTTCCCACACTCTGAGCACTGATAAGGTTTCTCTCCTGTATGAATGCGGTGGTGTTTTTGGAGGGTACCACTCTCTCTAAAACACATTCCACAGTCTGAGCAGTGGTACGGCTTCTCTCCTGTATGAATGCGCTGGTGTGTTTGGAGCCCATACTGTGTTATAAAACTCTTCTTACACTCTGAACAGTGATATGGTTTTTCTCCTGTGTGAATACGCAAGTGTGTTTGGAGATTACTCTGCTGATTAAAACTTTTCCCACACTCTGAACAGTAATATGGTTTCTCTCCTGTGTGAATGCGCTGGTGTTTTTGAAGGGTACCACTCTCTCTAAAACTCATCCCACAGTCTGAGCAATGATATGGTTTCTCTCCTGTGTGAATACGCTGGTGTGTTTGGAGATGGGTCTGCACTCTAAAATTCATCCCACAATCTGAGCACTGATAGGGCTTCTCTCCTGTGTGAATTCGCTTGTGTTTTTGGAGAACACTCTGTACTCTAAAACTCATGCCACACTCTGTGCATAGGTATGGTTTTTCTCCAGTGTGAATCCGCTGATGTCTTTGGAGATTACCCTGTTGATTAAAACTCTTCCCACACTCTGAGCAGAGATATGGTTTTTCTCCTGTGTGAATGCGCTGATGTAGTTTGAGATGATGTTTCCCAGAAAAACAATTTCCACATTCTTCACACTTCTCTTTGAGCATATTTTTTGTTGTTCGTCTGAAAGATGTGTTACTGTGAGGAGCAGCAGAGGAACTTCGAGGCACACCATTTACAAATTTGAACTCTTCTGACTTTGGCATTGTGAGAAATCCCTCTTGGCAATGTTTGTTGTAATTTTCATACAAGTACATCTGAACTCTGCATAGTTGACACTAAGCGCAGCAGAAGACTTGGAGGTCATTCCATTCTGAGGGAGAAACTTTAGACAGTTAAACTCCATATCAAATGCAACAAAACTGTAACAAACACAAATATGTTTCTGAAATTACAGTACTCAAATTGGAGCAAAAATTTGTTGGCTGTCATATCAACAAGCCATTTTGCATCAACTTCTTAGTTGCGTACATACGCTTGTATATACTGAAAGGAAATGTCATTTTTCAGGCTCAGGGTTCAACGTGTGTTTGTTTAGTATGACTAAAACAGCTTTAGCTCATAAATGCTTTGGCATTGGTTGTTTTAAAGGTCATATTTTGATGTCCTGCATATAGAGTGACAGAAACAAGGGTCTGAGTGTAACTTAAATTCAGATTACCTAAGGGTGTGACTGTCAAGTTTGTTAATACTGTATTATTGTCCATTCTCATCCTCCTTCATTTCAGTGCAGCATTTGACACTATCTGCCATGCCACCCTCCTCAGCAGACTTTCCTCCATTGGTATCACTCAGACTCCTTTAAACTGGTTTAAATCATATCTCACCTGCCGCACTCAGTTTATTCTGATCAAAACTTTCACTTCCCAACCTTCCTCTGTCACTTCAGGAGTTCCCCAGGGCTCTGTCTTAGGGCCCCTCCTCTTTATTATTTACCTTCTTCCCCTGGGCAATATCTTTCACAAACACAACATTGATTTCCACTGTTACGCGGATGACACCCAGCTCTATGTTACCAGTAAACCCACCTCCAATCTTCCACCATCCTCTCTTACTGACTGCTTGACAAATAAAATCCTGGTTCTCTTCAAATTTAATTAAACAGTGATAAAACAGAAGTTCTCCTCACTGTTACAAAATCAACTTTGTCCAAAATCAAAAATCTTGAAATTGATAATTGCTCTGTTTCTCCCTCCCCACAGGTAAAGAGTGTGGGTGTCATCCTTGACGGTACTCTTTCATTTCAGTCTCATATTAACAACATTACAGTCACTCTGCTCCCAGACTCTGGAACTCCTTACCACCTTCCATAAGGAACATAAATTCACTTACAAACTTTAAATCTGCACTCAAAACACACCTGTTTAGAACTGCCTTCTCCATCTGACTGTTATTTTAATTTCTTATATTTTATCTTATTTATTTACTTACTTATTACTTACTTACTTACTTACTTATTTATTTGTTTGAGAAGGGCGAGGAGCCCTGTCTTAACATTCTCCTCAGTATTGGATCCTTTTGGATTAACATAAACCACTGCAGCTCCAGAGACAACTGAGTGATCATCAGTAGTGTTTCTCAACTCTGGTCCTGGAGGCACCCTACCCTGCACGTCTTAGCTTTAACACACCACAGCAACACTGAAGAGCATATTCATGAGCTAATTGGTTGAATCAGGTGAACTCTACACTATGCAGGGTAGGGGTGCCTCCAGGACCAGGGTTAAAAGCACTAATCTACAGCAAAGGCATGGAGGAGCTGAACCAATACAACACAACCATATTACAAACTACAACCAAGTACAAAATGACAACTCACCCGAGAGATCACTAAGAGATCACACTGTCCTCCTCGGCTCAGTCTGCAAAATGCGTCATTTACCTTTTAACGTTTCAGAAAGAAAGGATTTCTCCACTAATTTCTGTGAATGTGGGATAATCTCAGCGCCTTCTTCCCCGCTGCATTGTCCTTAGAGAACCACAGTTGTAGAACTAGCGCCCTCCCCTGGCCATCAAAAGAAATGCAGTGTAGTACAGTGCCTGTGGATGGGAATGAGATGTTCTATACAGCAGGGGCTCTCAACTTTTTCCACCTCACGGCCCACCTGTTTAAAGCATAACTACAAAGCATAACGGCCCACAAAAAGCCAACAAACTTTTAATTTAAAACTGTTATTGACTTTAATTTGGCCCTCAGTGTCTTTGTTTACATGTGTTTTTATTGTGTGGAAAAATCCCCCTTTTTGACCTTGTACTTCGTTTTTCACATCTAGTCAACACTTCTTGGCCATGTAGTTTGAATAACAATCCCAGTCGATTTTAATGGCTTGTTGCTAAAGCTGAGTGATTTTATACTGCATACTTCCAAGTACACTAGTGGCGGTACCAAGAAATGAAAAGAAAAAAATAATGAATATATATATATATATATATATATATATATATATATATATATATATATATATATATATATAGTACTATATATATATATATATATATAGTACCTTCCGCATTTTACACATAGTTTGTCAAATAAAGGGTAAAAAGATATTTAATTTCAGCTTGTGGGGTAGGCATGAAGAAAAGTCATTCTTAGGAGAAAAAGGTTTATGGGACCAACACCAAAATTAACATTGTTTTACATGCTGGATAAATAGATATTTTAATATACCAGTTTTGTCTCACACAATCCTCATTTTAAACACAATTAACATTGCATAACGGGACAAAAGCAAATATTATATTGTAATACAGTATTATTAGAGTTGAGAAACTTATTTTTAACCACGGGAATACCAAAGGGAACTGGTTCTTTGCATTCTGCCTGATATGCTCTCTGGATGAAATTTGCTCTGTTTCTGGGGCATTTTCACCTTAGAGAAAGCCATAAGTTACATGGAGCCACGTCAGGAGAAGAAGGAGCATAACAAAGCACAGGAAACTGTGAAATCAAATGTGAGAATGGGCAGGTGCATTATTGTGATGGAGCTGCCCATTACCTGCTGCCCAAAGGTCTAGCCATTTGCGTCTCACAGTGCAGAGTCTCCTAGCCAATACAACACACCTGGGCTTCCCTTCAGACTCCCCTCTAGAATAGAATAGAATAGAATAGAATAGAATAGAATAGAACTTTATTGATCCCTTGGGAGGGTTCCTTCAGGGAAAGTAAGGCTCCAGTAGCAGCATCAGTACAGTACAGACAGTAGAAAGATAATTTAGTAAGAAACACTATTTACATATATAGAATATATAATATAGAGACTATATTACAATATACAATATAGATAATAGTGCATGAGAAAAGGGTCCTGTAGGAGAGGGTATTGCACATTATTATTGCACTTTTGAAACTGTTTATTGCACAGAGAGTCCAGTTGTGTTGTGGTGGTTGGGTTGCTGTTAACTGTTTGGTTCCGTTCCTACTCATTCCCATCCTTTATTCTCCTGTTAGTACTCCTCCCCCCCAGAGAGGAGTTGTACAGTCTGATGGGGTGTGGGACAAAAGAGTTTTCAAGTCTATTGGTCCTGCACTTGGGAAGGAGCAGTCTCTCACTGAATAGGCTCCTCTGGTGGCTGATGACATTGTGCAGAGGATGACTGGCATTGTCCACAATGTCCAGTAGCTTCTTCAGAGTCCTATTCTCTGCCACTGACACCAGAGAGTCCAGCTTTGTGCCAACCACAGAGCCAGCCCGCTTGTCCTGCCTGTGTGTCCTTCTTGGATATGCTGCCCCCAGCACACCACAGTGTAGAACAGGACATTGGCGACCACAGACTGATAAAATATCCACAGGAGTTTCCTGCAGATGTTGAAGGAACGTAGCCGCCTCAGAAAGTACAGCCTGCTTATTCCCAGTCCAACTTGCTGTCCAGCCACAGCCCAAGGTACTTATAGGAGTCCACCGCCTCCTCCTCATCTCCCTCAATCAGAACTGGTTGTGACTTTGGTCTGGACCTACCAAAGTCAATGACCAGCTCCTTGGGCTTTGAGATGTTGAGCTGCAGATGATTCCTGTGGCACCAGGCTGCAAAGTCCCTCACCAGGCTCTGATACTCCTTCTCCCTATCATCACTGATGCACTGAACTATGGCTATATCATCAGCGAACTTCTGAATGTGACACAGCTTTGATTTGCGAGACTCAGAGGTCTGCAGTGTACAGGGTGAAGAGGAGAGGGGCCAGCACCGTTCCCTGGGGCGCTCCAATGGTGCTGATCACAATGTCAGACATGATGTCCTTCAGCCTGACATACTGTGGCCTGTCTGTGAGGTAGCTGGATATCCAGGTGACCAGGCATGGGTCCACACGCATCCTGTTCAGTTTGTCCTGAAGCATAAGGGGCTGGAATGCGAACTGCAGACCATCCTGGACATGTTGCACCTGGGGTCTAAGGAGTCAAGACGAAGAGCTACTCTAGCGTCTTCATCAGATGGGAAGTGAGTGCCACCGGTCGGAAGTCATTCAGCTCACTTGGCCGGTTCTTTTTTGGAACTGGAACAATGCACGATGTCTTCCAGAGGGTAGCCACTCCCCCCACCTGCAGGCTGAGGTTGAAGAGATGCTGGATTGGGTCACCCAGTTCTGCAGCGCAGGCCTTCAGCAGTTGAGGACATAATTTGTCATGACCTGCTGCTTCCTGGGGTGAAGCCTCCTCAGTTGACCTCTGACCTGGTCCACAGTGAAGAGTGTAGTCTGTGTTGTGGTTGAAGATGATGAGGACGTTGTTGTAACTGGTGCAGGATGTGTTGAGGGCAGAGGAAGAGATGGATGCAGTGAGAGAGAGGGTGGGGGATGCATGGGTTGGTTGAACCGGTTGAGAAAGTTGTTCATCTTGTTTGCCTTCTCCACTGTTCCCCCCACACCTCTGGTCTTGGTATTGTGGCCTGTGATGGTGCTCACACCTTCCCAGACCCTCCTCATGCTGTTCTCCTCTAGCTTCCGTTCCACCTTCCTCCTGTAGTTGTCCTTGGCTTCCTTCAGGCAGCATTTCACCTCTTGCTGTGCTGCTCTCATCACCTCCCTATCCCTGCTCTGGAAGGTGGCCTTCTTCCTGTTGAGTGCAGCCTTGATTTTCTGTGTTACCCAGGGCTTGTTGTTGGGGTAACACCGTAACGTCTTGGCGGGGGAGACCACATCTGCACAGAAGTTGAGATAACCTGTCATGGAGTGTGTCATCCCCTCGATGTCTTCACAGTGTGGGTTAAGCAGCACGTCCAAGTCAGTGGTGTCTTCCATTTCTGGAGACCACCTTCTGATGGTTCTGGTGGTCCAGTAGGGGGAGGGGTGTGATGCTGTATGCCTCTTTCATATTAGCATACAGTAGATCGATTGTCCCATTGTTTCTTGTAGGACAGTCCACACACTGGTGAAAAGTAGCCAAAGTAGAGTCCAAAGTAGCATGATTAAAGTCTCCACAGATGATCATAAATGTCTCAGGGTGCTGTGTCTGCATCTTTGCCATAACAGAACATATCTGCTCACATGCAGTGGCTGCGTCTGCTCTGGGGGTGATGTAAACACAGACGGCGATCATGTGACTGAATTCATGGGGGATGTAGTAGGGCCGGAGGCTAACAGCTCCAAATCCGGACAACATAAGACCTTCTTAACAGTGATATGGCCAGGGTTACACCAGTGACTGTTCACATAGATGATCTCTTCCTGCAGGCTTTAGTGTCTCTGTTGGCTCTCATGACAGTTAAGCCCCGCAGGTCCACGTTAGTATCCGGTATGAGCTGGGTTACCCATGTCTCTGTAAAGATTAACAAGCTGCTCTCTCTGTAAATTCGCTGCTTGTTGAGGGCCGACAGCTCTTCGATCTTGTTTGGCAGAGTTCACATTCCCCATGGTGACGGAGGGAATGGACGGTTTGTGGCACCTCCAGTTGTCCGTTATGTTAGCCTTTAGCTTAGCACCGGCCTTGCAGCCCCGGGATCAGGTGTCGTATCCCAGCATGTGCCTTTGTTCTCAGGGCCAGCAGCTCCTCTCTCAAATACGAGAGAAAACTGGCTCCTGGTTGCATCTTTGTGATGGTAAATATCCATGGAATATATATCAGTACACACTATGTCTTCTTGAGAAGAGCAAAGTGTGTGGAAAGGTGAAAAAAGAAGTTAAAAAGCAGTGAAACTACAGAGCTGTAGCATCCGGGACTACATTTTTGATTTTTGAATCTGAACACAAGTATTTTTTGTGAATAAAGGTCGGAGAACTGTAGGTAGCTAGCTAGTTAAGAACATAGTCATTTATTTCCCCACTGCGGGACTAATAAAGGATTATCTTAATAATTGCTTCTGAATGTTTGTTAAAATTAGCCTAAATTAACTGAACTTTTAATTCAATTGGAGAAAACTGGTAAACTGGTTCCATGGTCTGCACTATGTTTGGCAGATTATTATTAAAAGTTCAGCAAAAGTAAAAGCTTACCTTAATATATTATTATTACAGTAAATGCTTGCTGACAACATTTGGAAAACCATTATGAACAAGTAATGTTTATCAAATGTTCTATTTAAGTTACTCTGAAAATGTTTGGTCCCAAACTGTCTTGACGTTAATAGAATTTATTAGATTCATAGTTCATTAATGTTACTGTGGGAATGTTCTCTCCTAACACCTAACACTTGACTACTTGATGAGGTCAAGTAAAACTTTTAGAACATTCCATTAACATTACTATGGGAAATATGTTTGCTACTAATATTGGGAGAATGTCAATGACAACATTAAAGAACATTAAAGAATGTTATGAGCTGTGGGAATGTTGCCTGTTTGCTGTGTTCACCTGACATAAAATCTCAATCTGAAGTCATGCTTTGTAAAGAAACACAAACATTTTACTTCCATTTATTAAGACATTCACTTTCAAGACAGACTCTTCATAAGGTGTCTTGCAGCATCTTGCTTAAACAAAATGTCTCAATGCATCTCTAATGCAGTGATAACTGGATAGGTAGTTTTCTTGTTTGTTGCCCCATATTAAACTACTCTCACCTGATAAAATTCTACTAGTTAATACATGATCAATACATGTAATACTACAATCTGTAAGATCTGGTACAATCTTAATGCACTGATACCAGCCTCCAATACTCCCACTTCCTGTCAAATTTATAATACAATGTGATACAGCAATATGACCACAGCCAGGAATGACCTTCTCTGGTTTACCCTCTTTGTGGAGGGTGTCAATGATAGTCTTCTGTCAGGTCAGCAGTCGTCCCCATGATTGTGGCTAGACAGGCTGAACTAGACCCTGTGTTTATACTTTTTGAAAAGTAATTTACTCAAACTAAAAATGAAATATTATGAGATGCTGGATTATTGAATTATGTACAGCAAAAAAGGCTAGGGGTATCTCAGGTTGTGTGCCATGAATATAAGTTTACCTTTCAGACTTTACTCATAATTGCCTGAAGTGCACTAACATACATGAATCTGCATTTTCATCATTTTTCAAATTAACAATAATGTGTTTAATTTTCATATTGTTCCAAGCTCACTTCATTCACCTCTGAAAAAAAAATAGATTTACATTTACATTTGCAGCATTTAGCAAACGCCCTTATCCAGAGCGACTTACAAAAGTCCTCTGTTGTTCACTTAGAATATCCTTAGCTAGTAGACAACATTTGCAGCATTTAGCAGATGTAAAATATGTAAAATAGTAGACAAGGCTGGAATCTAGAGATTCCTCACACTTAGATCCTAATTTTCAATCATTGCTCAAGTATCAATTAATTTGATAATGTTTTCTTTATCAAACTTAATTTTTGGATTTGTGTATTTTTATTATACACCTTCTCCAATTTTAGTGTTAATATTCTCTTTTAATTATTACATAATACATCAAACCTTATAACCCAAACTTACATTTCTAACCAACTAAATAAAATACATAAACAAATACCTGAATAAAGAATACATGTGCTGTACAAAAAAACAAAATGAAGTACACATTTTTCCAAGTTCTTTATAATACATTTTTTCAGCATGCTGTTGAAAAAAAAAAACAGTTTGAGGAACCCTCTGCATACACAATGTTGCAATTGCAACACAATTTTTTGGCTGAGAACAGGTTTCCAAAAAGCTAGTACAAGGCACACTCCCATTTAAATTCCAGAAGTTTTAATATATACAGATGACTGTGTACATCTTAATTTTTCTTCTTCTACTTTATCACTCTCCACAGTGCATGATGTCTATTTCAGAATAGTTCTTGCTAATGGAGAAAATACTTGTCCTATTCCACCATTTCTCTCATCCTTCACCATTACTGATGAAGGATATTCAGTGCACTTTTACTTTGAACATATAAAAGTACATGCATTATTTTTTAGTTCACTAATATGTGTGAATTATGAACAATGTACAACCCCCTCTAAATGTGTTAGTCTCACTCTAAGGTAAGAAAGGCTCACAAGACTTGTAGACATCAATCAAGAGCAAACCGTATAAAAATATTTTAAAATAATATTAACAGCATAATGTGCAGGAAACAAATAAAAAAATGTATTACATATGTATGTGTGCTTCATACATTTATATTGTTTCCAGATATTGTAACATATATTATCTTGTTCACAGTTATATTTTAGCAATCACCGTAATAAGTTTTTGCCTCCTTCATAATGCATCTATACATCTTCAAATTTGAAAATTGTAAAATCCTCCCACACTCTGAGTGGAGAAGTGTTTTCTCTCTTGTATGAATGTGCTGGTGAAATTGGAGATGACTCTTTAATCTTAAACTCATTCCACACTTCTGAACAGTGATGCGATTTTTGTTCTGTGTGAATTCTCTGGTGTTTTTTAAGTGTACTACTCTTTCTAAAATTCTCCCCACACTCTGAGCAGTAATATGGTTTCTCTCCTGTGTGAATGCGTTGATGTGATTTGAGTGTACCCCTCTTTCTAAAACTTATCCCACACTCTGAACACTGATATGGTTTCTCTCCTGTGTGAATTCGCTGGTGTTTTTTGAGGGTACTACTCTTTCTAAAACTTATGCCACAGTCTGAACAATAATATGGTTTCTCTCCTGTGTGAATGCGGTGGTGTCTTTTCAGGATATGACTCTTTCTGAAACTCATTCCACACTCAAAGCAGTAAAACGGTTTCTCTTCAGTATGAATTCGCTGGTGTGATTTAAATGTACCCCTTTTTCTAAAACTCATTCCACACACTGAGCACTGATAAGGTTTTTCTTCTGAATGAATTTGCTGATGTTTTTGGAAGGTACTACTCTTTCTAAAGCTCTTCCCACACTCTGAGTACTGATTTGGTTTTTCCCCCATGTTAATACACTGGTGTGTTTCAAGAGTACTCTGCTGATTAATGTTTTTTCGACAGTCTGAGCAGTAATGAGGTCCCTTTACTGCGTGAATGTGCTGGTGTCTTTTGAGGGTACCACTCTCTCTAACATTCATTCCACACTCTGAGCAGACATACAGTTTCTCTCCTGTGTGAATACGCTGGTGTGTTTGGAGAGAACTCTGCTGATTAAAACTCATCCCACACTGTGAGCAATGATATGGTTTCTCTCCTGTATGAATGCGCTGGTGCCTCTGGAGATCACTCTGTTGATTAAAACTCTTCCCACAATCTGAGCAGGGATATGGTTTGTCTCCTGTGTGAATGCGCTGATGTTTTTTGAGAGAACTCCGCTGATTAAAACTTTTTCCACAGTCTGAGCAGTGATATGGTTTCTCTCCTGTGTGAATGCGCTGGTGTCTTCGGAGGTCACTTTGTTGATTAAAACTCTTCCCACACTCTGAGCATGGATACGGTTTCTCTCCTGTGTGAATGTGCTGGTGTTTTTGGGGATAACCCTGTCCACTTTTTGAGCGGGGATAAGTTTTCTCACCTCTGTGAATGCGTTGGTGTGTTTGGAGAGAACTTTGTTGATTAAAACTCTTCCCACACTCTGAGCAGTAATATGGTTTCTCTCCAGTGTGAATGCGCTGGTGTCTATTGAGGGTACCACTCTCTCGAAAGCTCTTTCCACATTCTGAGCAGTGATACGGTTTCTCTCCTGTGTGAATTCGCTGGTGTTTTTGCAAATTACTCTGACGATTAAAACTCTTCCCACAGTCTGAGCAGTAATATGGCTTCTCCCCAGTGTGAATGCACTGGTGTTTTTTGAGGTTACCACCATCTCTAAAACTCATCCGACACTGTGAGCAGTGATATGGTTTCTCTCCTGTGTGAATGAGCTGGTGTGTTTTGAGGGTACCACTGTTTCTAAAACTCATGCCACACTCTGAGCAGTGATATGGTTTCTCTCCAGTGTGAATGCGCAGGTGTTTCTGAAGAGCACTCAGTTTCATAAAACTCTTTCCACATTCTGAACAGTCATGGGACATCCCTTGTCCTGTGTTGTTTGTAGTTTGTCCTTGGGGAGAGTAAATTTTCGAAACTTCATTCTCACATTTTATCTCTTCTGATGACAACATTGTGAGATTTCCCACTTCCTAGCGTTTCCTGAGATGTTTGTGAAAGAATGGACACTAGATACAACAGAATAATTTTAAGATCCGTCCATTCTGAAAAATGAAGAAAAAAAAACAATGTAAAATTAATCAACATATTAATATACATGACACTATGTTCTTTCTTAAGCTAAATCAAATATAATGGTTGTAAAATGAACCCATCCCAAAACAGTACCCACATGTTCATCCTATTATATTTATACTTCAAAGATTTAACCAAATAACCAAGGCTCTCCAGCTAGCGTTCTAATATTATATGTTCCATATAAAGTGAACACATTACTGTGTCATCAATTCAAACAATATTTAAGTACATGGTACTGTGAGGTACAGCCATGGTCTAAAAAACACCCGAACTGTTACTCTCAGCTAAATGAAAACTGGTTTAGGTAATCAGAAACATTGGGGGCTGATTTGGCCTGTTTCTGAAAGAGGACATAGTACTATTTGCGGTTCATGGTTTATGACATCAATTAAACAAACTCCTTATTTAGTTTTGCCAGTATAAAAAGAATTTGACATTGTAGGACACCTTTTTAAAAGCAGGGTGCTGACAGAATAATGTTTGGAGGGGCAGTCCATCCAAATATATTAACTTTCTGACCTATTTTAGCATTTTCTCCACTAAATAAGAGGAGACCACCCATGTTTGATTTACTAGGACACTTTTTAGACCAAGCTGCAAGAGACTTCTTATTCATCTTCATCATGAATCCACATTATTAAAGTCATTACAGTGGCATATAAAATAAGCAGTTAATGTGAGAAATGACTCAACTGAGCACAGCAGTACAAAGACTTGCCTAAAGTACTGTCAGCACTTCAGCTGTCAAGTGGTGCCTGAGCTTCTTCCAGACAAAACCATAAACAGTCCTTTATGTCATTTACAGGTAAAAAATATTTAACTACACCAACAGTAAATGCTGGAATCTGTGAAAACCTACCGTGCATTATTAAAGCACTTTAAGAGAACACAGTGTGAAAAAGAGGAAGAAACGCAACCAGTGCTTTTGCATGAAATGCAACAAATAAATGCATAAACCTCAATAATCACACGTGTCAGTCCTTAAACATGCACATTCATACTAACTGTGCTCCTCGTATCCCGATCTAATGTGTTCAAATAAATCATTTTAATCAAAATAACAATCTGACTTGACGTTACTGTAAAATGAGGCAGGCAGTGGTGTGCTTATCATCGTCTCAGACCACACCTGTCTTCTAAACGACAACATCTCTCCTCCACATGTACGTCTGGGCTGTAAACACAGTTAAACACTGAGCACACGTGGGCAGAGGAGTTATTTACCTTAAGCAGATCAGCTCCTGTCTCCACAACACTGCGATTGCGATTTTCTTCTTCGCTTTGCTGTCGTTGGAAAGCCACAAGCGCAGGACTAACGCCACCTCCAGGACTGCAGGAGGACTGAGCTTTATCGTTCATTACTGCAGCGACCGGCACCAGAGGAGATACAGGGGTTAGAAACTTAAGATCTACCAGGAGAGTTTATCCCAGTTAAGCTCAGCAGGGCTTTTACTCTATACTCTCAATAATAATAATAATAATAATAATAATAATAATAATAATAATAATAA
>CM067523.1:23070642-23086075 GCA_034509495.1 Acestrorhynchus altus
TTATTATTATTATTATTATTATTATTATTATTATTATTATTATTATTGAGAGTATAGAGTAAAAGCCCTGCTGAGCTTAACTGGGATAAACTCTCCTGGTAGATCTTAAGTTTCTAACCCCTGTATCTCCTCTGGTGCCGGTCGCTGCAGTAATGAACGATAAAGCTCAGTCCTCCTGCAGTCCTGGAGGTGGCGTTAGTCCTGCGCTTGTGGCTTTCCAACGACAGCAAAGCGAAGAAGAAAATCGCAATCGCAGTGTTGTGGAGACAGGAGCTGATCTGCTTAAGGTAAATAACTCCTCTGCCCACGTGTGCTCAGTGTTTAACTGTGTTTACAGCCCAGACGTACATGTGGAGGAGAGATGTTGTCGTTTAGAAGACAGGTGTGGTCTGAGACGATGATAAGCACACCACTGCCTGCCTCATTTTACAGTAACGTCAAGTCAGATTGTTATTTTGATTAAAATGATTTATTTGAACACATTAGATCGGGATACGAGGAGCACAGTTAGTATGAATGTGCATGTTTAAGGACTGACACGTGTGATTATTGAGGTTTATGCATTTATTTGTTGCATTTCATGCAAAAGCACTGGTTGCGTTTCTTCCTCTTTTTCACACTGTGTTCTCTTAAAGTGCTTTAATAATGCACGGTAGGTTTTCACAGATTCCAGCATTTACTGTTGGTGTAGTTAAATATTTTTTACCTGTAAATGACATAAAGGACTGTTTATGGTTTTGTCTGGAAGAAGCTCAGGCACCACTTGACAGCTGAAGTGCTGACAGTACTTTAGGCAAGTCTTTGTACTGCTGTGCTCAGTTGAGTCATTTCTCACATTAACTGCTTATTTTATATGCCACTGTAATGACTTTAATAATGTGGATTCATGATGAAGATGAATAAGAAGTCTCTCGCAGCTTGGTCTAAAAAGTGTCCTAGTAAATCAAACATGGGTGGTCTCCTCTTATTTAGTGGAGAAAATGCTAAAATAGGTCAGAAAGTTAATATATTTGGATGGTCTGCCCCTCCAAACATTATTCTGTCAGCACCCTGCTTTTAAAAAGGTGTCCTACAATGTCAAATTCTTTTTATACTGGCAAAACTAAATAAGGAGTTTGTTTAATTGATGTCATAAACCATGAACCGCAAATAGTACTATGTCCTCTTTCAGAAACAGGCCAAATCAGCCCCCATATCAATGTTTCTGATTACCTAAACCAGTTTTCATTTAGCTGAGAGTAACAGTTCGGGTGTTTTTTAGACCATGGCTGTACCTCACAGTACCATGTACTTAAATATTGTTTGAATTGATGACACAGTAATGTGTTCACTTTATATGGAACATATAATATTAGAACGCTAGCTGGAGAGCCTTGGTTATTTGGTTAAATCTTTGAAGTATAAATAAAATAGGATGAACATGTGGGTACTGTTTTGGGATGGGTTCATTTTACAACCATTATATTTGATTTAGCTTAAGAAAGAACATAGTGTCATGTATATTAATATGTTGATTAATTTTACATTGTTTTTTTTCTTCATTTTTCAGAATGGACGGATCTTAAAATTATTCTGTTGTATCTAGTGTCCATTCTTTCACAAACATCTCAGGAAACGCTAGGAAGTGGGAAATCTCACAATGTTGTCATCAGAAGAGATAAAATGTGAGAATGAAGTTTCGAAAATTTACTCTCCCCAAGGACAAACTACAAACAACACAGGACAAGGGATGTCCCATGACTGTTCAGAATGTGGAAAGAGTTTTATGAAACTGAGTGCTCTTCAGAAACACCTGCGCATTCACACTGGAGAGAAACCATATCACTGCTCAGAGTGTGGCATGAGTTTTAGAAACAGTGGTACCCTCAAAACACACCAGCTCATTCACACAGGAGAGAAACCATATCACTGCTCACAGTGTCGGATGAGTTTTAGAGATGGTGGTAACCTCAAAAAACACCAGTGCATTCACACTGGGGAGAAGCCATATTACTGCTCAGACTGTGGGAAGAGTTTTAATCGTCAGAGTAATTTGCAAAAACACCAGCGAATTCACACAGGAGAGAAACCGTATCACTGCTCAGAATGTGGAAAGAGCTTTCGAGAGAGTGGTACCCTCAATAGACACCAGCGCATTCACACTGGAGAGAAACCATATTACTGCTCAGAGTGTGGGAAGAGTTTTAATCAACAAAGTTCTCTCCAAACACACCAACGCATTCACAGAGGTGAGAAAACTTATCCCCGCTCAAAAAGTGGACAGGGTTATCCCCAAAAACACCAGCACATTCACACAGGAGAGAAACCGTATCCATGCTCAGAGTGTGGGAAGAGTTTTAATCAACAAAGTGACCTCCGAAGACACCAGCGCATTCACACAGGAGAGAAACCATATCACTGCTCAGACTGTGGAAAAAGTTTTAATCAGCGGAGTTCTCTCAAAAAACATCAGCGCATTCACACAGGAGACAAACCATATCCCTGCTCAGATTGTGGGAAGAGTTTTAATCAACAGAGTGATCTCCAGAGGCACCAGCGCATTCATACAGGAGAGAAACCATATCATTGCTCACAGTGTGGGATGAGTTTTAATCAGCAGAGTTCTCTCCAAACACACCAGCGTATTCACACAGGAGAGAAACTGTATGTCTGCTCAGAGTGTGGAATGAATGTTAGAGAGAGTGGTACCCTCAAAAGACACCAGCACATTCACGCAGTAAAGGGACCTCATTACTGCTCAGACTGTCGAAAAAACATTAATCAGCAGAGTACTCTTGAAACACACCAGTGTATTAACATGGGGGAAAAACCAAATCAGTACTCAGAGTGTGGAATGAGTTTTAGAAAAAGGGGTACATTTAAATCACACCAGCGAATTCATACTGAAGAGAAACCGTTTTACTGCTTTGAGTGTGGAATGAGTTTCAGAAAGAGTCATATCCTGAAAAGACACCACCGCATTCACACAGGAGAGAAACCATATTATTGTTCAGACTGTGGCATAAGTTTTAGAAAGAGTAGTACCCTCAAAAAACACCAGCGAATTCACACAGGAGAGAAACCATATCAGTGTTCAGAGTGTGGGATAAGTTTTAGAAAGAGGGGTACACTCAAATCACATCAACGCATTCACACAGGAGAGAAACCATATTACTGCTCAGAGTGTGGGGAGAATTTTAGAAAGAGTAGTACACTTAAAAAACACCAGAGAATTCACACAGAACAAAAATCGCATCACTGTTCAGAAGTGTGGAATGAGTTTAAGATTAAAGAGTCATCTCCAATTTCACCAGCACATTCATACAAGAGAGAAAACACTTCTCCACTCAGAGTGTGGGAGGATTTTACAATTTTCAAAATTGAAGATGTATAGATGCATTATGAAGGAGGCAAAAACTTATTACGGTGATTGCTAAAATATAACTGTGAACAAGATAATATATGTTACAATATCTGGAAACAATATAAATGTATGAAGCACACATACATATGTAATACATTTTTTTATTTGTTTCCTGCACATTATGCTGTTAATATTATTTTAAAATATTTTTATACGGTTTGCTCTTGATTGATGTCTACAAGTCTTGTGAGCCTTTCTTACCTTAGAGTGAGACTAACACATTTAGAGGGGGTTGTACATTGTTCATAATTCACACATATTAGTGAACTAAAAAATAATGCATGTACTTTTATATGTTCAAAGTAAAAGTGCACTGAATATCCTTCATCAGTAATGGTGAAGGATGAGAGAAATGGTGGAATAGGACAAGTATTTTCTCCATTAGCAAGAACTATTCTGAAATAGACATCATGCACTGTGGAGAGTGATAAAGTGAGAAAAATTAAGATGTACACAGTCATCTGTATATATTAAAACTTCTGGAATTTAAATGGGAGTGTGCCTTGTACTAGCTTTTTGGAAACCTGTTCTCAGCCAAAAAATTGTGTTGCAATTGCAACATTGTGTATGCAGAGGGTTCCTCAAACTGTTTTTTTTTTCAACAGCATGCTGAAAAAATGTATTATAAAGAACTTGGAAAAATGTGTACTTCATTTTGTTTTTTTGTACAGCACATGTATTCTTTATTCAGGTATTTGTTTATGTATTTTATTTAGTTGGTTAGAAATGTAAGTTTGGGTTATAAGGTTTGATGTATTATGTAATAATTAAAAGAGAATATTAACACTAAAATTGGAGAAGGTGTATAATAAAAATACACAAATCCAAAAATTAAGTTTGATAAAGAAAACATTATCAAATTAATTGATACTTGAGCAATGATTGAAAATTAGGATCTAAGTGTGAGGAATCTCTAGATTCCAGCCTTGTCTACTATTTTACATATTTTACATCTGCTAAATGCTGCAAATGTTGTCTACTAGCTAAGGATATTCTAAGTGAACAACAGAGGACTTTTGTAAGTCGCTCTGGATAAGGGCGTTTGCTAAATGCTGCAAATGTAAATGTAAATCTATTTTTTTTTCAGAGGTGAATGAAGTGAGCTTGGAACAATATGAAAATTAAACACATTATTGTTAATTTGAAAAATGATGAAAATGCAGATTCATGTATGTTAGTGCACTTCAGGCAATTATGAGTAAAGTCTGAAAGGTAAACTTATATTCATGGCACACAACCTGAGATACCCCTAGCCTTTTTTGCTGTACATAATTCAATAATCCAGCATCTCATAATATTTCATTTTTAGTTTGAGTAAATTACTTTTCAAAAAGTATAAACACAGGGTCTAGTTCAGCCTGTCTAGCCACAATCATGGGGACGACTGCTGACCTGACAGAAGACTATCATTGACACCCTCCACAAAGAGGGTAAACCAGAGAAGGTCATTCCTGGCTGTGGTCATATTGCTGTATCACATTGTATTATAAATTTGACAGGAAGTGGGAGTATTGGAGGCTGGTATCAGTGCATTAAGATTGTACCAGATCTTACAGATTGTAGTATTACATGTATTGATCATGTATTAACTAGTAGAATTTTATCAGGTGAGAGTAGTTTAATATGGGGCAACAAACAAGAAAACTACCTATCCAGTTATCACTGCATTAGAGATGCATTGAGACATTTTGTTTAAGCAAGATGCTGCAAGACACCTTATGAAGAGTCTGTCTTGAAAGTGAATGTCTTAATAAATGGAAGTAAAATGTTTGTGTTTCTTTACAAAGCATGACTTCAGATTGAGATTTTATGTCAGGTGAACACAGCAAACAGGCAACATTCCCACAGCTCATAACATTCTTTAATGTTCTTTAATGTTGTCATTGACATTCTCCCAATATTAGTAGCAAACATATTTCCCATAGTAATGTTAATGGAATGTTCTAAAAGTTTTACTTGACCTCATCAAGTAGTCAAGTGTTAGGTGTTAGGAGAGAACATTCCCACAGTAACATTAATGAACTATGAATCTAATAAATTCTATTAACGTCAAGACAGTTTGGGACCAAACATTTTCAGAGTAACTTAAATAGAACATTTGATAAACATTACTTGTTCATAATGGTTTTCCAAATGTTGTCAGCAAGCATTTACTGTAATAATAATATATTAAGGTAAGCTTTTACTTTTGCTGAACTTTTAATAATAATCTGCCAAACATAGTGCAGACCATGGAACCAGTTTACCAGTTTTCTCCAATTGAATTAAAAGTTCAGTTAATTTAGGCTAATTTTAACAAACATTCAGAAGCAATTATTAAGATAATCCTTTATTAGTCCCGCAGTGGGGAAATAAATGACTATGTTCTTAACTAGCTAGCTACCTACAGTTCTCCGACCTTTATTCACAAAAAATACTTGTGTTCAGATTCAAAAATCAAAAATGTAGTCCCGGATGCTACAGCTCTGTAGTTTCACTGCTTTTTAACTTCTTTTTTCACCTTTCCACACACTTTGCTCTTCTCAAGAAGACATAGTGTGTACTGATATATATTCCATGGATATTTACCATCACAAAGATGCAACCAGGAGCCAGTTTTCTCTCGTATTTGAGAGAGGAGCTGCTGGCCCTGAGAACAAAGGCACATGCTGGGATACGACACCTGATCCCGGGGCTGCAAGGCCGGTGCTAAGCTAAAGGCTAACATAACGGACAACTGGAGGTGCCACAAACCGTCCATTCCCTCCGTCACCATGGGGAATGTGAACTCTGCCAAACAAGATCGAAGAGCTGTCGGCCCTCAACAAGCAGCGAATTTACAGAGAGAGCAGCTTGTTAATCTTTACAGAGACATGGGTAACCCAGCTCATACCGGATACTAACGTGGACCTGCGGGGCTTAACTGTCATGAGAGCCAACAGAGACACTAAAGCCTGCAGGAAGAGATCATCTATGTGAACAGTCACTGGTGTAACCCTGGCCATATCACTGTTAAGAAGGTCTTATGTTGTCCGGATTTGGAGCTGTTAGCCTCCGGCCCTACTACATCCCCCATGAATTCAGTCACATGATCGCCGTCTGTGTTTACATCACCCCCAGAGCAGACGCAGCCACTGCATGTGAGCAGATATGTTCTGTTATGGCAAAGATGCAGACACAGCACCCTGAGACATTTATGATCATCTGTGGAGACTTTAATCATGCTACTTTGGACTCTACTTTGGCTACTTTTCACCAGTGTGTGGACTGTCCTACAAGAAACAATGGGACAATCGATCTACTGTATGCTAATATGAAAGAGGCATACAGCATCACACCCCTCCCCCTACTGGACCACCAGAACCATCAGAAGGTGGTCTCCAGAAATGGAAGACACCACTGACTTGGACGTGCTGCTTAACCCACACTGTGAAGACATCGAGGGGATGACACACTCCATGACAGGTTATCTCAACTTCTGTGCAGATGTGGTCTCCCCCGCCAAGACGTTACGGTGTTACCCCAACAACAAGCCCTGGGTAACACAGAAAATCAAGGCTGCACTCAACAGGAAGAAGGCCACCTTCCAGAGCAGGGATAGGGAGGTGATGAGAGCAGCACAGCAAGAGGTGAAATGCTGCCTGAAGGAAGCCAAGGACAACTTCAGGAGGAAGGTGGAACGGAAGCTAGAGGAGAACAGCATGAGGAGGGTCTGGGAAGGTGTGAGCACCATCACAGGCCACAATACCAAGACCAGAGGTGTGGGGGGAACAGTGGAGAAGGCAAACAAGATGAACAACTTTCTCAACCGGTTCAACCAACCCATGCATCCCCCACCCTCTCTCTCACTGCATCCATCTCTTCCTCTGCCCTCAACACATCCTGCACCAGTTACAACAACGTCCTCATCATCTTCAACCACAACACAGACTACACTCTTCACTGTGGACCAGGTCAGAGGTCAACTGAGGAGGCTTCACCCCAGGAAGCAGCAGGTCATGACAAATTATGTCCTCAACTGCTGAAGGCCTGCGCTGCAGAACTGGGTGACCCAATCCAGCATCTCTTCAACCTCAGCCTGCAGGTGGGGGGAGTGGCTACCCTCTGGAAGACATCGTGCATTGTTCCAGTTCCAAAAAAGAACCGGCCAAGTGAGCTGAATGACTTCCGACCGGTGGCACTCACTTCCCATCTGATGAAGACGCTAGAGTAGCTCTTCGTCTTGACTCCTTAGACCCCAGGTGCAACATGTCCAGGATGGTCTGCAGTTCGCATTCCAGCCCCTTATGCTTCAGGACAAACTGAACAGGATGCGTGTGGACCCATGCCTGGTCACCTGGATATCCAGCTACCTCACAGACAGGCCACAGTATGTCAGGCTGAAGGACATCATGTCTGACATTGTGATCAGCACCATTGGAGCGCCCCAGGGAACGGTGCTGGCCCCTCTCCTCTTCACCCTGTACACTGCAGACCTCTGAGTCTCGCAAATCAAAGCTGTGTCACATTCAGAAGTTCGCTGATGATATAGCCATAGTTCAGTGCATCAGTGATGATAGGGAGAAGGAGTATCAGAGCCTGGTGAGGGACTTTGCAGCCTGGTGCCACAGGAATCATCTGCAGCTCAACATCTCAAAGCCCAAGGAGCTGGTCATTGACTTTGGTAGGTCCAGACCAAAGTCACAACCAGTTCTGATTGAGGGAGATGAGGAGGAGGCGGTGGACTCCTATAAGTACCTTGGGCTGTGGCTGGACAGCAAGTTGGACTGGGAATAAGCAGGCTGTACTTTCTGAGGCGGCTACGTTCCTTCAACATCTGCAGGAAACTCCTGTGGATGTTTTATCAGTCTGTGGTCGCCAATGTCCTGTTCTACACTGTGGTGTGCTGGGGGCAGCATATCCAAGAAGGACACACAGGCAGGACAAGCGGGCTGGCTCTGTGGTTGGCACAAAGCTGGACTCTCTGGTGTCAGTGGCAGAGAATAGGACTCTGAAGAAGCTACTGGACATTGTGGACAATGCCAGTCATCCTCTGCACAATGTCATCAGCCACCAGAGGAGCCTATTCAGTGAGAGACTGCTCCTTCCCAAGTGCAGGACCAATAGACTTGAAAACTCTTTTGTCCCACACCCCATCAGACTGTACAACTCCTCTCTGGGGGGGAGGAGTACTAACAGGAGAATAAAGGATGGGAATGAGTAGGAACGGAACCAAACAGTTAACAGCAACCCAACCACCACAACACAACTGGACTCTCTGTGCAATAAACAGTTTCAAAAGTGCAATAATAATGTGCAATACCCTCTCCTACAGGACCCTTTTCTCATGCACTATTATCTATATTGTATATTGTAATATAGTCTCTATATTATATATTCTATATATGTAAATAGTGTTTCTTACTAAATTATCTTTCTACTGTCTGTACTGTACTGATGCTGCTACTGGAGCCTTACTTTCCCTGAAGGAACCCTCCCAAGGGATCAATAAAGTTCTATTCTATTCTATTCTATTCTATTCTATTCTATTCTATTCTAGAGGGGAGTCTGAAGGGAAGCCCAGGTGTGTTGTATTGGCTAGGAGACTCTGCACTGTGAGACGCAAATGGCTAGACCTTTGGGCAGCAGGTAATGGGCAGCTCCATCACAATAATGCACCTGCCCATTCTCACATTTGATTTCACAGTTTCCTGTGCTTTGTTATGCTCCTTCTTCTCCTGACGTGGCTCCATGTAACTTATGGCTTTCTCTAAGGTGAAAATGCCCCAGAAACAGAGCAAATTTCATCCAGAGAGCATATCAGGCAGAATGCAAAGAACCAGTTCCCTTTGGTATTCCCGTGGTTAAAAATAAGTTTCTCAACTCTAATAATACTGTATTACAATATAATATTTGCTTTTGTCCCGTTATGCAATGTTAATTGTGTTTAAAATGAGGATTGTGTCAGACAAAACTGGTATATTAAAATATCTATTTATCCAGCATGTAAAACAATGTTAATTTTGGTGTTGGTCCCATAAACCTTTTTCTCCTAAGAATGACTTTTCTTCATGCCTACCCCACAAGCTGAAATTAAATATCTTTTTACCCTTTATTTGACAAACTATGTGTAAAATGCGGAAGGTACTATATATATATATATATATATAGTACTATATATATATATATATATATATATATATATATATATATATATATATATATATATATATATTCATTATTTTTTTCTTTTCATTTCTTGGTACCGCCACTAGTGTACTTGGAAGTATGCAGTATAAAATCACTCAGCTTTAGCAACAAGCCATTAAAATCGACTGGGATTGTTATTCAAACTACATGGCCAAGAAGTGTTGACTAGATGTGAAAAACGAAGTACAAGGTCAAAAAGGGGGATTTTTCCACACAATAAAAACACATGTAAACAAAGACACTGAGGGCCAAATTAAAGTCAATAACAGTTTTAAATTAAAAGTTTGTTGGCTTTTTGTGGGCCGTTATGCTTTGTAGTTATGCTTTAAACAGGTGGGCCGTGAGGTGGAAAAAGTTGAGAGCCCCTGCTGTATAGAACATCTCATTCCCATCCACAGGCACTGTACTACACTGCATTTCTTTTGATGGCCAGGGGAGGGCGCTAGTTCTACAACTGTGGTTCTCTAAGGACAATGCAGCGGGGAAGAAGGCGCTGAGATTATCCCACATTCACAGAAATTAGTGGAGAAATCCTTTCTTTCTGAAACGTTAAAAGGTAAATGACGCATTTTGCAGACTGAGCCGAGGAGGACAGTGTGATCTCTTAGTGATCTCTCGGGTGAGTTGTCATTTTGTACTTGGTTGTAGTTTGTAATATGGTTGTGTTGTATTGGTTCAGCTCCTCCATGCCTTTGCTGTAGATTAGTGCTTTTAACCCTGGTCCTGGAGGCACCCCTACCCTGCATAGTGTAGAGTTCACCTGATTCAACCAATTAGCTCATGAATATGCTCTTCAGTGTTGCTGTGGTGTGTTAAAGCTAAGACGTGCAGGGTAGGGTGCCTCCAGGACCAGAGTTGAGAAACACTACTGATGATCACTCAGTTGTCTCTGGAGCTGCAGTGGTTTATGTTAATCCAAAAGGATCCAATACTGAGGAGAATGTTAAGACAGGGCTCCTCGCCCTTCTCAAACAAATAAATAAGTAAGTAAGTAAGTAAGTAATAAGTAAGTAAATAAATAAGATAAAATATAAGAAATTAAAATAACAGTCAGATGGAGAAGGCAGTTCTAAACAGGTGTGTTTTGAGTGCAGATTTAAAGTTTGTAAGTGAATTTATGTTCCTTATGGAAGGTGGTAAGGAGTTCCAGAGTCTGGGAGCAGAGTGACTGTAATGTTGTTAATATGAGACTGAAATGAAAGAGTACCGTCAAGGATGACACCCACACTCTTTACCTGTGGGGAGGGAGAAACAGAGCAATTATCAATTTCAAGATTTTTGATTTTGGACAAAGTTGATTTTGTAACAGTGAGGAGAACTTCTGTTTTATCACTGTTTAATTAAATTTGAAGAGAACCAGGATTTTATTTGTCAAGCAGTCAGTAAGAGAGGATGGTGGAAGATTGGAGGTGGGTTTACTGGTAACATAGAGCTGGGTGTCATCCGCGTAACAGTGGAAATCAATGTTGTGTTTGTGAAAGATATTGCCCAGGGGAAGAAGGTAAATAATAAAGAGGAGGGGCCCTAAGACAGAGCCCTGGGGAACTCCTGAAGTGACAGAGGAAGGTTGGGAAGTGAAAGTTTTGATCAGAATAAACTGAGTGCGGCAGGTGAGATATGATTTAAACCAGTTTAAAGGAGTCTGAGTGATACCAATGGAGGAAAGTCTGCTGAGGAGGGTGGCATGGCAGATAGTGTCAAATGCTGCACTGAAATGAAGGAGGATGAGAATGGACAATAATACAGTATTAACAAACTTGACAGTCACACCCTTAGGTAATCTGAATTTAAGTTACACTCAGACCCTTGTTTCTGTCACTCTATATGCAGGACATCAAAATATGACCTTTAAAACAACCAATGCCAAAGCATTTATGAGCTAAAGCTGTTTTAGTCATACTAAACAAACACACGTTGAACCCTGAGCCTGAAAAATGACATTTCCTTTCAGTATATACAAGCGTATGTACGCAACTAAGAAGTTGATGCAAAATGGCTTGTTGATATGACAGCCAACAAATTTTTGCTCCAATTTGAGTACTGTAATTTCAGAAACATATTTGTGTTTGTTACAGTTTTGTTGCATTTGACATGGAGTTTAACTGTCTAAAGTTTCTCCCTCAGAATGGAATGACCTCCAAGTCTTCTGCTGCGCTTAGTGTCAACTATGCAGAGTTCAGATGTACTTGTATGAAAATTACAACAAACATTGCCAAGAGGGATTTCTCACAATGCCAAAGTCAGAAGAGTTCAAATTTGTAAATGGTGTGCCTCGAAGTTCCTCTGCTGCTCCTCACAGTAACACATCTTTCAGACGAACAACAAAAAATATGCTCAAAGAGAAGTGTGAAGAATGTGGAAATTGTTTTTCTGGGAAACATCATCTCAAACTACATCAGCGCATTCACACAGGAGAAAAACCATATCTCTGCTCAGAGTGTGGGAAGAGTTTTAATCAACAGGGTAATCTCCAAAGACATCAGCGGATTCACACTGGAGAAAAACCATACCTATGCACAGAGTGTGGCATGAGTTTTAGAGTACAGAGTGTTCTCCAAAAACACAAGCGAATTCACACAGGAGAGAAGCCCTATCAGTGCTCAGATTGTGGGATGAATTTTAGAGTGCAGACCCATCTCCAAACACACCAGCGTATTCACACAGGAGAGAAACCATATCATTGCTCAGACTGTGGGATGAGTTTTAGAGAGAGTGGTACCCTTCAAAAACACCAGCGCATTCACACAGGAGAGAAACCATATTACTGTTCAGAGTGTGGGAAAAGTTTTAATCAGCAGAGTAATCTCCAAACACACTTGCGTATTCACACAGGAGAAAAACCATATCACTGTTCAGAGTGTAAGAAGAGTTTTATAACACAGTATGGGCTCCAAACACACCAGCGCATTCATACAGGAGAGAAGCCGTACCACTGCTCAGACTGTGGAATGTGTTTTAGAGAGAGTGGTACCCTCCAAAAACACCACCGCATTCATACAGGAGAGAAACCTTATCAGTGCTCAGAGTGTGGGAAAAGTTTTAATCATAAGAGTAATCTCAAAAAACACCACCGCATTCACACAGGAGAGAAACCATATCAATGCTCAGAGTGTGGGAAAAGTTTTAATCATAGGGGTAATCTCCAAGAACACCAGTGCATTCATACAGGTGAGAAAACATATCACTGCTCAGAGTGTGGAAAGAGTTTTCGACGTCCATATTTTAAGGAACACAAATGTATTAAAAATATTAGTTAAAATTTACATAAAAAGGTTTCTGGCTATGCACAACCTGCTGATTTTCAGGCAATTTCCATTGTGACAACATGCCCATGGTAACCCTCAATTTCATCAATGGAACAATATAAAGCAAAATCTTAAACTTCCCAAAAGGAAACATCTCAGATCATGCTAACATCTTGGAATTATATACCTGGACAATTTTGCAAGACTTTCATAATTTATGATGCATGTCATCAGTTGTTTCTGTAATCATGTGGTATGAATGTAGTTAATTGTATTTTCTGAATTCTGTATTAAAATCTAATTACAAATGTTGAATATGATTTAAATATAAAGTCATGTTTAGGACATTTAAATGATTTTAGTGTAACTATGAATTGAGTGATGTCACAGATTTTATCTCCAGTTTGAGGAGGGATGAGATTTGAATGGCAAAACACCATCTGTCTTTTTCCATCTTCTGTCATTTATTGCATGATGAGGTGTGTCACTGATTCTTTACTAAAATGTGAACAAAATGAATTTGTGCATAAGTCATTCATGAAACCTTTTTGTAAATTCCCACATTCATTAAAGTGATCATATTCTCATGTACTCTTGCTCCTGATCACATCTGAAGAATGCATATTCCCCGAAAAACACCAGAACTGTCATTTGACATGACTGCTCTACAAATTAGATATTGTAAGAGATAAATATATTATTCCATACTATTTATAGTTTTATTATACTGTCTGATCAAATGTATCCTCTTTTACTTATGCTTGAGAGCTATTATTGTTTATACTGTGTTCTGTACCTCTTTAGCTGCACGCCTCAAGGGCCTAAATACTTAGTCATAACAGTTAACTGATAACACCATGTTTCAGTGTAACCATGCAGATGGCACTTGCCTCATCATAGCCCTTGACAATTGATGATGTACGTGCATGCAGGGCATCTAATCTTTAAGTCTTGACAACTAATGGGAGGAGCAGCCGAACCAGAGGAAATCAGTATTTAATCAATGTATTTACGCAAAAGGGCTGCTAAGCGGGCTGAACTAGAACTTTATGATGTGTCATTTGCTGAGGCCTTAAAGACTTATCAGATGACACACCTAGTTTTAGGCTTGAAAACCGCTGTAAGTGGCTACTCTTTGTCTTGAACCTGCAGGAGAGGATCCGAGGGGGATCCTCTGCCACCAAACAGATCATCTCAAGACCACTTTTGAAATTCAGAAAGTTCTGGTCAGGCTGACCTTTCAACTTCTTCACTTGATTTTTGGTGATGCTTTTACTACAATTATATTCTTTTCTTATCATCAAAAATATGTTTTGACCAGCATTTTTCAATCATTAAACTAGCAAAATCTTCATTTTTTTCTACAAAAAAAAGACACATTCTTACAATAGGTTATATGATAAAACAAAATTTTATTTAAACTTTTTTTGATTTAAACTAACTTTGTTACTGTCGATCAGGATGGTGTTTAATGGTGCATCTCCAAAAATTTTAATATCATCACTCATTTGAGATCTCAGTTTAATTCAAAAAGATGAACTGTAATATTTTATATTAATTACACATAGTTTCAAGCCTTTTTTGTTTGTTTTACTGTTGATCATTATGGCGTAAAGCTAATGAACACCAGATATCCATAATTTCAAAATATTTGAACATGTTAATGCAAATTTGAATCTTTTAAACAAAAAAGGGTAACACTTTACAATAACTTTCATTAATATTGCATTAAGTAATGATTAGCTGCGGACAAATCTTCCAGATTTTGAAGGTTAACAAATTAATGTTCATGTAGTTACTAATGTGTGTTATATTTACAAATGTTCTCCTTAGTTCATCAGAATTTGAATATAAATAAATGTTTATAAAGGACACATGTAGGTTCATTTGTGCATTTTTATTTTCTAACATGAACAAATCATTAGTTCATCAGACTTTGAAAATATAGAAATGAATGGCTGCAGCGTTTCATTTTGGAACAGTAATACTGATATGCAAGCATGTGTGGTGCTGCTACAAGTGTATTACACACAGTGGTGTTGGTGCATTTCCACATACCTTAGACTCACTACCAGGTTAAGAGAGTACAACACTCAAAGATATGTGGTCCTCACCTACACTATTCTAGCAAGGTAGCTGTGTCTGTAAAGTGTCTGTAAATCTGTTATGGTTAAATATTCAGGTTGCAATTTGGAACATGCATAAAGATCAAAAAGGGATTCTTTTATTCTAGACCTTTTTTGTGCATTAAGATGAAAATTGTCATAATTAGAAGATTATATCTGCTTACAAACCATGAGTAAATAGGTTTATAGCAAAAAAAAAAAAAAATAACAAATATGTTTAAGCCATATACACATCAGTTATTGACTAGCAGTACCTGAACTAAAGTTGAAACCCCAATTAGACCAAAACTGAAATGAAACAACTTCTAAATGCAGAAAGTGATAACATTTGGTCAACAATTACACTTGCAATAAAGTTAAGGCCTGAATTTAAGAGTTTAAGATCCTTTAAAAAAAATGTATGAATGAAACAAAGCTTTCCTGCTAAAGAAATAACTATATAATTTTTTAAGTGCATTCAGTATGGCTGAATATTAACTTGTGTATCAATA
>CM067524.1:20438-25438 GCA_034509495.1 Acestrorhynchus altus
CATATCTATACCAACTATAACAGTACAATTCTATTGGCATACCAAATCCCACCCATTCACACACACCATCCATATCTATACCAATCCATATTACAGCACATACCCATTACATCAGGTAATCTGCACACTTATCTGCACACACCATCCATATCTATACTAATCCATAACAGTACATACCCCATTACATACCCACCCATACCCATTCATTAATAATAATTCCATCTATATCTATATACCAATCCATACAGTACATACCCATTACATACCCAATTCGCACTATCTACACACACACAACATCCATATCTATACCAATCCATAACAGTACATACCCCCATTACATACCCACCCATACCATTCACACACACCATCCATATCCATATAATTGTCCATAACAGCACATGCCCATTACATACCCACCCATACCATTCACACACACACCATCCATATCTATACCGATCCATAACAGTACATACCCCATTACATACCCACCCGTACCATTCACACACACACCATCCAGTATTCATACCAATCCATAACAGTACATAAATTTCCATTACATACCCACTCCATACCATTCACACACACACCATCCATATCTATACCAATCCATAACAGTACATACCCCATTACATACCCAACTATACCACCACACACCCATATCTATACTAACTATAACAGTATATACCCCATTACATACCCACCCATACCATTCACACACACCATCCATATCTATACCAATCCATAACAGTACATACCCCATTACATACCCACCCATACCATTCACACACACCATCCATATCTATACCAATCCATAACAGTACATACCCCATTAGATACACCCACCCGCACTATCTACACAATACACCATCCATATCTATACCAATCCATAGTATATACCCCATTACATACCCACCCATACCATTCACACACACACAACATCCATATCTATACCAATCCATAACAGTACATACCCCATTACATACCCACCCATACCATTCACACACACACACCATTCATATTCATACCAATCCATACAGTACATACCCAATATACCCACCCATACCATTCACACACACACAACATCCATATCTATACCAATCCATAACAGTACATACCCCATTACATACCCACCCATACCATTCACACAATGACAATAAATATCCATATCTATACCAATCCATGAACAGTACATACTCCCATTACATACCCACTCCATACCATTCACACACACCATCCATATCTATACCAATCCATAACAGTACATACCCCATTACATACCCACCCATACCATTCACACACACACACCATCCATATCTATACCGATCCATAACAGTACATACCCCATTACATACCCACCCATACCATTCACACACACCATCCATATCTATACCAACCATAACAGTATATACCTCTCATTACATACTCCTACCTGCATCTATCTTATACACACACACCATCCATATCTATACCAATCCATAACAGTACTCATCTATATTCATATCCATATCTATATTCCTCATCAGACATCAGTGTGCGTCTCCATATCAGTTATAGCTGCAGTTTTATAAATTCCTCCAAAAGACAAATTTAAACAGGTTTGTATTGAAAGATGTCCTGCTTTGTAATCGTCATATGAAACATCTGCTCTGATTTATTAACGGAACGGGCAGAAATCTGTCAGAGTCCCGATTATAAGGAGTGTAGTCTGAGGCAACGGCGGACAGAGGAGAGCAGCTTGGCCATGCCGGGAGCCCGCACACTGACAGAGCTTAATGAGGCAAATCTGTCGGCAAACAACAGCCTGCTTAAGTGTTTTAGAAAGCGTACACACACACACACACACACACACACACACACACACACACACACACACTACTAGATTCTGGAACATTAATAGAGGATGCACCAGCTTCACAGGGGTGAACTACTGAGGTCAGGATGTTGGATGAACACCACCACACCTCATCTCCACCTCATCCCAAAAGATCTGTATGGAGCTCCATCATTCCAGAGAACACAGCTCCACAGCTCAATGCTGGGGGGCTATATACCCTCTTGTCCACGCCTGCCATTAGACATGGAGACCATCTGGACAGATGGTGTAGGACTTTGTCTCACTCACCCCTCCAATATGGAACACAGAGAAATTAAAGTCCAAGTCAGGAGACTAACAGGGACCAGCGAGTGCCGAATGTTCGGGACCTGAAATAATGGAATCATCTTCTTGGATTTTACTAACAGAAACCAAATGTAGGATTGGTGCTGTATGTTCAGAATCAAACTCCCATGATTTCTATGCTTCCTGACAGCTGCAGTGATTCCTGACTGGGGTTATAATATGAATGATGATGCAATACAGGATACAGCAATCTAAAATTCAGTTTCATAATGCACCTGGGATTGGTCCACTGTGGACGTGGTGTGGTTTCCAGGAAAAAGAAGAATCTGAACTGATTGAAAGAGTTGGAATCTGTAAGGCAGAGACTGCCTGCTCTAGAGGCCTTCATAGAGAAGGAGATGAAGTCCAGAAATTCAACTCAATATATCACATCTCCACATATCCACTGTACACTGTAATCAGTGGCCTGATTACTGTTCCAAAGTTATATAAGCTGTACACGATGATCATTCTGACAGACTGTAATACACTACAGGAAGTGTAGGGGCGCCTATAATCAGCCTGTATAATGCCTCTGAAGGATCCACACGCCATTCTGACAGACTGCAATACACTACAGAGTTTAGGAGCGCCTATAACGCCTATAGCTGTCTATATGATCCACACGCTCATTCTGACAGACTCAGCGACACCACAGGAAGCTGAGGGGCGCTAACGCCCATATTGTTCATATGACCCACGCTGCTCTGGACAGACTGTGCACGAGCACTGCAGGAAGCGTAGGGGGCGCCTATAACGCTCTATAATGTCTATATGATTCCACACGCTGCTTGACAGACTGTAATACACTGGCAGGATGTAGGGGCTTCTATAACGCCTATAATGTTCATATGATCCACACGACTTTCTGACAGACTGTAATATTAATTACAGGAAGTGTAGGGGGCGCCTATAACGCCTCTATAATGTTCATATGATCCACACGATCGCTCTGACAGACTGTAATACACCAGTGAGCGAGGGGCGCTATAACGCTCTATAATGTTCATATATCCACACGTCACCTGGACAGACTGTAATACACTACAGGAAGTGTAGGGGGCGCTCTATAACGCTCTATAATGTTCATATGATCCACACGCTTGTTCTGACAGACTGTACTACACTACAGGAAGTGTAGGGGGCGCTCTATAACGCTCTATAATGTTCATATGATCCACACGCCGTTTGACAGACTGTACATACTTCACAGGAAGTGGTGCGCTCTATAACGCTCTCTATAATGTTCATATATGATCACGTCATTCTGGACAGACTGTACGATACCAGGAAGTGTAGGGGGCGCCATAACAGCCTATAATGTTCATATGATCCACACGCCAGTTCTGACAGACTGTAATACACTACAGGAAGTGTAGGGGGCGCCTATAACGCCTATAATGTTCATATGATCCACGCCATTCTGGACAGACTGCAATACACTATGAAAGCCGAGGGGCGTCTATAATGCTCTATAATGTCTGCATGATCCACACGCCATTCTGATGGATCACACTACAGGAAGCTTAGGGGCGCCGCAACGCCTTCTATAATGTCTAGTATGATCCACGCCATTCTCATGCAGACTTTGGCCACACTACAGAAGTGTAGGGGCGCGATAACGCTCTATAATGTTCATAAGGATCCACACGCCATTCTGACAGACTGTACACTCACAGAAGCGTAAGGGGCGCCTATAACGCTTCTATAATGTTCATATATGATCCACTATCATTCCGATGACTGTAATATACCACGTGAAATGGCGGGCGCCTATAACGCCTATAATGTTCATATGATCCACACGATCATTCTGACAGACTGCAATACAATTAAGCAGGAAGCCGAGGGGGCGCCTATAACGCTCTATAATGTTCATATGATCCACACGCTGCTCTGACAGACTGTAATACATCACAGGAAGTGTGATTATCGTGTGGTGGTACAGACACAGTTGGAGGGAGTGAGCAGTGTGTTGAGAGCTCAGCCTCGGTCCTCCAAACCGCTTATGAAATCCCTTTTCCGTTGTTGTATCCGTGTCCCCGTCATGGACTTGTGTACGTGGTTTGTCTGCTCGGAGGCTCTATAAATAGCGTGTGATAATGCACACTGAATGTGGTGGATGTGTGTGACATAAATAGGTTACGGGGGGCTGCTGTTTGATATCCCACCCTGTGCTGTTGTGTGTTATTATAGAGTGTTAATGAGAGCTGCACGCTTGTCAGCCGAATTCTCCAGGGAGCGCTCTCGCGCCTTTCCATCTGGGTCAAACAAAGGAATCAAATTTTATTTCCATAAATTACCACAATCAATGCTGCTCTACACTGTCTGACTACACCACTCGACACCCTGCCCTCTCTGTCTGCCGTCTGTCTCTGTCTGCCTGCCCTGTCTGTCTCTCTCTGTCTCCCTGTCTGTCTGTCTCTGTCTGCCTGTCTCTCTCTGTCTGCCTGTCTCTCTCTGTTTGCCTGTCTGTCTCTCTCTGTCTGCCTGTCTGTCTGTCTCTCTGTCTGCCTGTCTGTCTGTCTCTGTCTGCCTGTCTGTCTGTCTCTCTGTGTCTGCCTGCCTGTCTGTCTGCCTGTCTCTCTCTGTCTGCCTGTCTCTCTCTGTCCGCCTGTCTGCCCGTCTGTCTGCTCGTCTCTCTCTCTGCCTGTCTGTCTCTCTCTCTGCCTGTCTCTGCTCTGTCTGTCTGCCTGCCTGTCTCTCTCTCTGTCTGCCTGTCTCTCTCTGTCTGTCTGTCTCTCTCTGCCTGTCTGTCTCTCTGTCTGCCTGACCTCTCTCTGCCTGTCTGTCCGTCTCTCTCTCTCTCTGTCTGCCTGTCTCTCTGTCTGTCTCTCTCTCT
>CM067524.1:35438-42938 GCA_034509495.1 Acestrorhynchus altus
TCATCTTATCTCCAGACGAGAGGATCAGCAGAGCGTCCTTTCAGTACAGTTTAATTAACTGTGTAATTAATTACACAGATCCTCATTACATTCATACACAGAAGATTCCGTCACTGCAGTGTACGATGTTGACCTCACCGGACACAGACTGAAGTCTAGTAAGTGCTACTATGTGAGGACGGGCCGTGAGTAAAGGAGACATCCTGTCTTTGTTTGGGGGTAAGACAGGTCCAGTGTCCAGTCAGACTGTAATTTAAAGTCCATTACGGAGCTTTAATCAGCCGCACGCTTCCGGAACGCTGATCCAGTGCTGATAGAGAGCTGCTGGAGGGGTCTGGACCATGACCTCAGCTACCTTCACAGGTGTGTCCACACCTCCAGTCTGCGGCCTATGAGGCTGAGCCTGGGGTGGGCAGACACACACACACACACACACACACACACACACACACACACACACACTCGGGAATACAGCCCTGCTGCAGCAGGTGGAGGTGCACTGGCTGAGATTGCTGACAGTTGTTTCTGAACAGCTGCAGTCAACTCACTAAACGTGTACAAACACACACACACACACACACACACACACACACACACACACACACACACGCCTGGTTCTACAATCTGACCTCGAAGTAATCCTCAGGCTTAACTTTTAGCCCTACCAGTAGACCTCTAGTGGAAACCGAATCCTTACTGGGGAAACTGACGGAAAATAAACTGCAGAAACAGGTCATTGGGGGGTGGGGGTTGAGGGCTGGGGGGCTGAGGGCTGGGGCTTGGGGGCTGTGGGCAGGGTCTGGGGTGGGTAGCTGGGGTGTTGGGGGCTGGGTGTTCCTTTGTTTTACCCCACAGTTCAGTTCCCACCTACAGGCTGAGACCCCCATCAGAGACCCCCACCTTTGGAGAAGGTGACGCGGTACCTGTGACGTACAGATACAGACACCGACGCAGTGATTGATCGATAGACTGACTGATCAGGTGATTGACTTGGTTTCTGATCAACAGGCAGATGAACAGGTGGATAGATATTCAAATACACACACGGACGGACGGATTGATTAGATGACTAATAGATAGACATACTACATGTCCAAAAGTTTGTGGACAGTTTGCTACACCCATTAAGGACATGAGATGTGCAAATGCACACACAGCTTGTCTAGTCCCTGTAGAGAAGTACTGCCAATAGAATAGGACTCTCTGGAGCTCTTGTAGATATGATAGTCCTGTTGACCTAAGCAGAACCGAACCCTGTGGGTCTCAGACAAGAGCAGGTCTTTCAGAGACACAACCAGCGTCGTCCTACACCCACAATGGCTCTGTGTGTTTAACCACTACGACAGCTCTGAATGTGCACAATCGGCTTTTCTTTTGAGGAGCAAAATGTCTCATTATGAGGAGTCACAGGCACCATTACGGTAAACACAGACGGTCAAATAGAAGAACAAAGGTCTGTATGAGTGTCGTACATGCCTCCAGAGCTCCACCTGCAGAATCCAGCAGTGACACTGAGTGGGTTTAAACACTCCAGCAGCACTGCTGGGCGCTTCCATACACTCGTACCAGCAACACACACTACACACACCACCACCACGCCAGTGTGACTGCATGAAGGACCACCACCTACATCATATCTGCCTGTGGTCCTGTGGGGTCCTGATCATTGAAGAGCATCAGTGAAAGGAGGAGAACAAAGTCTGCAGAGAAACAGATGAACCACAGTCTGGAATTATAGAACCACAAAGAGAACCTGTGTGATCGGAGGAGCTGATAGAGTGGACAGAGAGGGGAGGAACAACATAGTCATAATGTTATGGCTGATCAGTGTAAAGTGATAAACACACACACACACACACACACACACACACACACACACACAGAACCGGTTATGCCTGTTTCTCTGAGCTCTCCATTAAAGCTGAATGAGCAGGAGCACCTGCCTCGTCTCTGTGATAAACAGGACGGTAAGTAAATGTCCAGCGGTCAGATCACACCGCTCGCCAAGCTCAGCTCACGGGACGATGTCTTCTTCTTCAGTTTCTTGATACTTCTCGGTGTTTCTCTGGGTTCCTGACACCATAAACACACAAGATCAGCCATAACATTATGACCACCTCATTTAGCGCTCTCTCTGTCCACTCTATCAGCTCCTCTGATCACACAGGAGCTCTTTGTGGTTCTATAATCCAGACTGTAGTTCATCTGTTTCTCTGCAGACTTTATTCTCCTCCTTTCACCCTGATCTTCAATGACCAGGACCCCACAGGACCACCACAGATCTAGGTAGGAGTGGATGACATAACGGAGGGAGTGTTGTTCACCTTTCTGTGAAGCTGCTGTTGTGAAGAACGCTGTCCTAATGCATGTTGATTTGATTTGAGTGGATTTGATCAGTGGAGCTGAAGGAAGAACATCAGAGAACAGGAGAAGAACGCAAAGGGAGAGGAACAGCTTCATAACATCAACAGGCTTCATAAAGCTCCACCATCAACATCAGCTCTAGAATCTGTAGCCAAATGCTCCTCAAGGGTTCTCTAGTAAAGCCAATGGCTCCTCGAGGGTTCTCTACTAAGCTCCTCGAGGGTTCTCTAGTAAAGCCAATGGCTCCTCGAGGGTTCTCTACTAAGATCCTGGAGGGTTCTAGTAAAGCCAATGGCTCCTCGAGGTTCTCTACTAAGATCCTGGAGGGTTCTCTAGTACAGGGAAATCCACCACTGGTACGATTCTGCTTTCTTACTTCCTCCTAGTTTCACCTGTTACTACCAGCGTCTTCTACGTCATGAAATATCAGGAAAATTGTTCCAAAGAATGAACCATTTGGATGTAGAAACTTTCAGAACCGCTCCGCCTCATATGTCTACAAGCTTCTCTGGGCTGGTGTTCAACCGATCATCTGAGAGTGGGAGTGAAGATGTATGATCTACATACCTTCCTTGTTTTTTATGACAATTATGGTCACGATAACAGATCCTACATCAACACGCCCACGACCGCAAACACGGAGTGCTGCTTCTGTCCCGGCTCTCCCAACAAACACTACCTTTCCAACGTTTCTACTAGCTCATAAGGCCATACATGCTCAGTGAGCACCCTGTCGAAACATTGTATTCATATAGTACCACACGTCTGCTCTGAGTCTTTACCAAAGGGGTTCTCCGGGAGATATAGAGAACCATGACTCAAAGTCCCATTTTCATGCCAAAATGAAACGTAGTCGTTGGAAAAATAGTTTATATTGACTACATACATTCTTAAAATAGGGGTTCTCCAGGGGTTCTGTCTATATAGAACCATGACAGCTCAATGAAGTCAAAGACAAACTGCAGTTCTTTGCAGAATCTCTTAAAATAGTTCTTTAAAGATGCTGCTCTTTTGTGTGAAAGAACCATTTTCAGTGCTATATGGAACCTTTTGCGTAGAAGTTAGGGTTCTTCAGGAAACTGTTATAGATATTTATTCTATATTTTAAAAATGGTTGTATGTAGCAACAAATACTGCAAAATGTGCCATCATATGAGTCAAAGAACCCATATTTAGTACTAAATAGAAAGCACTGCTCAGAATTTGCCTAGTTAAATGGTTCCACTATCATCAGGAGAGTCAAAGAACCCATCTAGTACTATACAGAACCCAGTGATCCGACCCATGTGCTGCTGAGGAAGTTCTAAATGGTTCTAGAGCATTCTGCAGAGTATGCTGGAATGTAAAAATACATCCAATTTAACTAACCATATTGTACACACACACACACACACACACACACACACACACACACACACACACACACACACACGGTGGGCTACAAATAGTAAGTAGCTGCTTGAGGAACAGAGCCTGATGGTATTTATGCTTGAGCTGAGGATTTAATTGACAGGTGCAAATACATTGCCAGCAACACACTCTCTCTCTCTTCTCACACACACACACACACATACACACACACACACACACACACACACACACACACACATACACATACACACACAGTGGCTTTTCATTATTCATTCTAAAAATACAACTTTAAGAACACACACACACACACACACACACACACACACACACACACACACACTCCTAAGTGTGAGTTGGAGGGTGAATAGTTTACTGTACTTGTGTTGACCCTCTCTTTGATCACACACACAAAATCTGTCACTCACACATTCATCAGCAAATTCGATTTCAACCTTTTATGTGTGTGTGTGTGTGTGTGTGTGACCAGGAGTGAGTCTGATGACAGATAAATAAACTCAGCCATTGCCCTCCCTCCCTCACCACACATTCACCTGCACACACACACACACACACACACACACACACACACACACACACACACAGGAATTTTATTGAGAAAAAGCCACTTTTCATTTTCTTTCTTTGTGCTTCTTCTATTGTCCAGAGCAGCTCATCTCCACCACACACACACACACACACACACACACACACAGCTAGAGACCACATTATCAGCTCGATCCAGATACACACATACATGAACACACACACACAGCCAGTAACCACATTATCTGCTCAATCCACACACACACACACACACACACACACACACACACACACACGGTTGTTCTGTGTTGCGTCTGCATTATAGCTGTAAAATATTAAAGATCATCTCAGAAAACACACTCCTCGCTGCTCTGAATCAGTGTGTAAACACAATGTGTACCATAATTCCACTCCCTGTCCATACAGTCCAGCTACGACACCACAACCATTTCTGTGATGTCACAAAGGAGCCAATCAGAGCAGAGCTCATTTACATATATCACACCTAAAGGCACAGTTAGAAACTACTACAACATTTTGGAAACACTGAAACATTTGTAGACAGTTCTTTAAAAAGCCTGTTCAATACAGCACCAAAAAGGGTTCTGCTATCCTTTTGGATGGAATACCATAGCAACCACCTGGTAAACCCTAACAACCAGCAAAGATACCATCAGGAAATAACAGTGTATACAACAAAATTGAAAAGCACATCCATCTTTCATACAGCAATGGAAACACCCTAAGATACCAACACAACACCCCGGAAACCACTTCACAGCCACCCAACACAACAGTACAAACATGGTGGCTGCAGAGAGCGCTGATGGGTTCTACGCTGATCTGACTGTGTGAACATGCACCAGTACTTAATCCTGGAAGAGCATTTACACCAACACACTCAACCGTACTGACCCATTCCTACAGCAGAATGACCACCAGGGGGCCGTTACATCGTCTGTTACCACGATGTCATCACTGATTATCTGATCCAATCAGAAAAGCGAATAAATTTTTTGCAAATAAATAAATAAATTGCAAATTTAATTCATTCATTTCCACTTCTCCAATCAGGAGTGAGGCCTTGATTGACCACACTGTAGCTGAGAGAGAGAGAGAGAGAGAGAGAGAGAGAGAGAGAGAGAGAGAGAGAGATTGAGAGAGAGACAGAGAGAGAGAGAGAGATTGAGAGAGAGATGAGACACAGAGAGAGAGAGAGAGAGAGAGAGAGATTGAGAGAGACAGAGAGAGAGAGAGAGAGAGAAAGAGAGAGAGAGAAAGAGACAGAGACATGAGAGAGAGAGAGAGAGACAGAGAGAGAGAGAGTCTGTGTATCAGTCATGCCCCTCCCATGCCGTTCTGGCAGTATTCTGAAGTCAGGCTTTCACAGGGTTGCCAGGTGCACTGTTTTCCTGAAAATGACATTGAAATGTCCGTGGGGGAACAGGTGAACCAAAAGCAACCAACACCGTTCTCACGCTCATCTTCCTCGTCCTATGTATGAGTTCTACTCACTTCTTTATGAAGTCCTGTCCGAGATCCAGATAGAATTCAGATTACACATCAGCGGGTGGTCATTTCATAGCAGGACACTGTCTGGAACCGGAGAACAACGCACAAGATCACTGGGGTAGTAACTTCAGGTTCCTGCCGGAGACACTGCACCGTGACGATGGGCCTGTAAAGTTCCCTGCAGAGCGCAGAGTGATCTTTCAGAGACTGGATGTGAAGGACCTGCGTCATATTATATAAGTGTGTGTGTGTGTGTGTGTGTGTGTGTGTGTGTGTGTGTGTGGAGTATTATGTTAATAAGGACAGTTGTAAATAGGTCAATAGTCCTGTTTCTCCACACTCTTTAATGAATCCCCTTGTGGTGGATTTTCCCTGGACCTGGCAAGTTTGAGCTTGTGAAACTGCTAGAAGTCACAGATCTTCAGAACCAGTCCAATCAATCACAGATCTTCAGAACCTTAGAACCACTCGGAACAACCGAAAACGATTCAGCTGATCCCACACCTCCTGCTCCATCCCCGGCGTCTTCTCTCTGCGCACGAGCTGCAGCTCTGAGACAAAACAGAACCGCTCTGCACTGTCCAATTCTTCACGGGCCTGTAAATCACACTGCCTCTGCAGAACCCAGCCCCAGTCCACTGCATATGACTCAACACAGTGAAGAGGACGCTTCAGCCCACAGACACACACCTCCGTCACCCCTGGCTGGAGTGTGTGGAGGTGGAAGTGGCAGCCGAGGCTGAGGCTCGTCAGTTCAGCGCGGTGACCGGATGTGTCTCAGACCTGCAGCTCATTAATCATTAATCACTGATGATCAGAGATCAGCGTTCTGTTCAATAAGCATCCGACATTGATCAGCAACTGATCAGCCTGGTCAGATCAAACTGGACAAACTGGCTGACCAGCTCAACTTTGGACCAACACAGAAAAAGTTTTTGTTTCACTGCTCTACCAGTGTGCACAAGCTGACCAAGAAGGTCCACCAGTGTGAACAAGCTGACCAAGGAGGTCCACCAGTGAACAAGCGATCAAGGAGGGGTCCACCAGTGTGAATTAAGCTGACCAAGGAGGTCCACCAGTGTGAATAAGCTGACCAAGGAGGTCCAAATTAGTGAATAAGCTGACCAAGGAGGTCCACCATGTGAATATTGACCAAGGAGGTCCACCAGTGTAAAACAAGCTTGACCAAGGATACCTAACAGTGTGAACAAGCTGACCAAGGAGGTCCACCAGTGTGAACAAGCTGACCAAGGAGGTCCACCAGTGTAAACAAGCTGACCAAGGAGGTCCACCAGTGTGAACAAGCGCTGACCAAGGAGGTCCACCCAGTGTGAAATAAGCTGACCAAGGAGGTCCACCAGTGTGAACAAGCTGACCAAGGAGGTCTACCAGTGTGAACAAGCTGACCAAGGAGGTCCACCAGTGTGAACAAGCTGACCAAGGAGGTCCACCAGTGTGAACAAGCTGACCAAGGAGGTCCACCAGTGTAAACAAGCTGACCAAGGAGGTCCACCAGTGTGAACAAGCTGACCAAGGAGGTCCACCAGTGTGAACAAGCTGACCAAGGAGGTCTACCAGTGTGAACAAGCTGACCAAGGAGGTCCACCAGTGTGAACAAGCTGACCAAGGAGGTCCACCAGTGTGAACACCACTGACCTGTAACACATTCCACACTGTTACACCACTGACCTGTACTTCACAGTTACCCAG
>CM067524.1:45438-80451 GCA_034509495.1 Acestrorhynchus altus
AGAGAGAGAGAGAGAGAGAGAGAGAGAGAGAGAGAGAGAGAGAACAGAGAGATCACAGAGAGTAGAGAGAGACAGAGAGAGAGAGAGGAGAGAGAGAGAGAGAGAGAGACAGAGAGAGAGAGAGAGAGAGAGAGAGTATATTGGGAGAGAACAGAGAGAGAGAGAGAGAGACAGAGAGAGGAGAGAGAGAGAGAGAGAGAGACAGAGAGAACAGAGAGAGAGAGAGAGAGAGAGACAGAGAGAAAAGACCTGTAGAGTTATCACTATAAGGAGAGAGCGTGCACTGGTGGACATTTGGTCCTGAGTGTATCACACACACACACCTCACACACCTGACACACACCTCACACGGCCAGATTTCACACTGCACCCACTGAGAGTACAGAGTGTTATCAGCAGGCTAGCAGAGATGGCACACACACACACACACACACACACACACACACACACACACAAAAGTCAGGCAGAAGATCAAGATCAGACCAGTGGAGCAGCATGAAAGGGTCATGTGACACAGCCCAGACTCTCGTTTGTAAAGTTGAGTTTGGCAGCAGCTGCCTGGTGGTCCTCTGTCTGACTCGCTGCCGGACCACCGTCTTCACAGCACACTCTGCCAAGCGCCAGGACCAGAGACCTCAGACTGGATCTGTAACTCACCACCATGACAACTAACTACTGAACCAAAAGACACACTGATGTCCCCATGTTTAGGATGTCCATCTGGAATTAGGACTGATGTTTAGAGGTGGACATTCCAGGTCCAAAGGTCCAGGTCCACCTCAGGATTGTGTTCTGCTGGCTGGTAGAAGACACACCAGAAACACTGCGTCAGACTCCCGAACTCACTCCTGCCTCGCAGGCTGAAGACTGTCCACAAGGGGGAGCTATCAGCTCAGAGTGGAGCAGCTGTCTAAGCGCTGATTCTGTCTTTGAGAGGCTGTGAGTCCCCAGAGGTTCCCCTCTGTTCATTTCATTCGCCTCTTTCATCCAGAAAGGGGGGGGTCCTCTTCCGTTAATTTGTCTGAAAAGGGAGGGGTCCTCATCTGGAATTTCGTCCCAAAAGGGGGATCCTCATCTGGAATATCGTCTGGTGTTGGGGCTCATCTGGAATATCGTCCAGGCAAATCCTCATCTGAATATCGTCTGAAAAGGGGGCGTCCTCATCTGGAATATCGTTCGAAAAGGGGGGGTCCTCATCTGGAATATCGTCTGAAAAGGGGGGGTCCTCATCTGGAATATCGTCCGAAAAGGGGGGGTCCTCATCTGGAATATCGTCCACCAAGTGGAAGGAAACACAGCAGTAGCTTGTGTTAAATTTTCAATCTAAATGCACAAACTGCTACATGGTGTGTCCTGCAATCTGCCTGCAGGAGGGTGTGTGTGTGTGTGTGTGTGTGTGTGTGTGTGTGTGTGTGTGTGTGTGTTCATACACCTCTCACTTCAGTAGTCAGTCTAATAAATTAAGGACACGCCCTGTTTGCACAAACACACACCTCCAGTGCAGCTCCTAAGCTACACACCATGTCCATAAGTATGTGGACACTTGCTTCTCCAGCGTTTCTCTGAAATCAGGATATTATCCAGGAGTCTGTGGCTCTTTCACTGCAGACTCAACTCATCACAGAAGGCTTCACACTGGAAACTAGAACATTGCTCAGGAGGATCAGGAGGATTTGACTGCTTCAGCCCTGAAGAGCGAGAGTTTCAGCGAAGCCCAGGTTCTGATGGCAGACCGACAGTCCTGCCACTCCGGCTCATCCCACAGGTACTGGATGGAGCTCCATCATCACTCCAGGACCCCCACAGTCCACTGCTGACCTTAGATGACCTCAGCAGCTCCAGAGTGACCGGTTCTATCGGTTCTATGGTACTCATTAAGCGGGGTGTCCCCCCTCTTTCATTCAAACACAAACAGGAAAAGAAGGCCTTTCCAGTTCCAGCTGTTTTTGGAAACTGATGTATCAAGATGTTCTACTGGCTGGGACCCATCAGGTCAGACTGGTTGTTGCTATGGCAATGCCAGCAGCGACACTGATTGGGAGAGTGCACTTCCATGTGCTTCATCACTGGCCACTTTATTAGAAACACCTACCAACCAAGTGCAGATACTGTAAAACGAGCTGATTGGATTATGTCTATTATGACATCATCGTTTTATGCTGATTGGTTTATTTGCTGTGATGTTTCGGCTTTAGTGTCCATTTTCCTCAGGTTCAGAAAGAGTGTCACACCGACTCACACCGACTCACACCACTCACTGACTCACACCGACTCACACCACTCACCGACTCACACCACTCAACAACTCACACCACTCACCAACTCACACCAACTCACACCACTCACCAACTCACACCAACTCACACCACTCACCGACTCACCGACTCACCGACTCAACTCACCGACTCACACCACTCCACCGACCACACCCACTCAATCGACCACAGACTCCACACCGACCACACCACTCACCGACCACACCACTCACCGACTCACCAACTCACAATCGACCACGCCGACCACACCACCACCAACTCACACCCCACTCACCACTCACCACTCCACAATCGACTCTCACACCACTCAACCACTCACAATCGACTCACACCACACCACCCACTCACACAGACCACACCACTCACCGACCACGCCGACTCACATCACTCAAATCCACCACACCACTCATCAACTCACACCACTCACCGATCACACCACTCACCGATCACACCACTCACCACCACAGACTCACACCGACTACACCACTCCACCGACTCACACCACTCACCACTCACTCAACCTCACACCGACTCACGCCGACCACACCACTCCACTGACTCACACCACTCACCGACTCACACCACCGACCGATCACACCACTCACACCGACTCACACCACTCACCGACTCACACCACTCACCGACTCACCAACTCACACCGACTCACACCACTCACCGACTCACACCGACTCACACCACTCACTGACTCACTCCGACTCACACCACCACCGACTCACAACTTACTCCACACACCACTCACCGACTCACACCAACTCACACCACTCACCGACTCACACCACTCACCGACTCACACCACTCACCGACTCACCAACTCACACCGACTCACACCACTCACTGACTCACACCACTCACTGACTCACACCGACTCACACCACTCACCAACTCACACCACTCACCAACTCACACCAACTCACACCACTCACCGACTCACACCAACTCACACCACTCAACAACTCACACCACTCAACAACTCACACCACTCACCAACTCACACCACTCACCGACTCACACCAACTCACACCACTCACCAACTCACACCACTCACCGACTCACCAACTCACACCACTCACCGACTCACCGACTCACACCACTCACCGACTCACACCACTCACCGACTCACACCACTCACCGACTCACACCGACTCACACCACTCACCGACTCACACCGACTCACACCACTCACCAACAACTCACAATCGACTCACACCACTCACCGACTCACACCGACTCACACCACTCACCGACTCACACCACTCACCAACTCACACCACTCACCAACTCACACCAACTCACACCACTCACCGACTCACACCGACTCACACCACTCACCAACTCACACCACTCACCGACTCACACCACTCACCAACCTGCCACCAACTCACACCACCCACCAACTCACACCAACTCACACCACTCACCGACTCACACCACTCACCGACTCACCAACTCACACCACTCACCGACTCACACCACTCACCGACTCACAGACTCACACCGACTCACACCACTCACCGACTCACACCACTCACCGACTCACCAACTCACATTGACTCACACCACTCACACCGACCACACCACTCCACCAACTCACACCGACTCACACCACTCACCGACTCACACCGACTCACACCACTCACCAACTCACACCACTCACCAACTCACACCACTCACCAACTCACACCACTCACCGACTCACACCGACTCACACCACTCAACAACTCACACCACTCACCGACTCACACCACTCACCAACTCACACCACTCACCAACTCACACCAACTCACACCACTCACCGACTCACCGACCACACCACCACCACCGACCCACACCACTCACCGACTCAGACTCACACCACCACCGACTCAAATTAACTCACACCGACCACACCACTCACTGACTCACACCGACTCATACCACTCACCGACTCACGCCGACTCACACCACTCACCAACTCACACCGACTCACACCACTCACCTCCCCGACCCACAATCGACTCACACCACTCAACAACCCACACCACCACCGACTCACACCCACTCACCAACTCACACCAACTCCCACCACTCACCGACTCACACCTCTCACCGACTCACGCCGACTCACATCACTCAACAACTCACACCACTCGCATCAACTCACACCACTCACCGACTCACACCACTCACCAACTCACACCAACTCCCACCACTCACCGACTCACACCTCTCACCGACTCACGCCGACTCACATCACTCAACAACTCACACCACTCGCATCAACTCACACCACTTACCGACTCACACCGATTCACACCACTCACCAACTCTCACCGACTCACGCAACTCACCGACTCACGCAACTCACCGACTCACGCAACTCACCGACTCACCGACTCTCACCACTCACCGACTCTCACCACTCACTGACTCACACTGACTCACACCACTCACCGACTCACGCCGACTCACACCACTCACCAACTCACACCACTCAACAACTCACACCACTCACCGACTCACACCACTCACCAACTCACACTGACTCACACCACTCACCGACTCACACCGACTCACACCACTCACCGACTCACACCGACTCACACCTCTGGATCATCCAACCAAATCCACCTACTCATTAAGATGCAGCCAATCGTACCATCAAACTTCACTCCCACACACTTCACTCTGTGCAGCAGAATGCTTTCTTCGGAGGCGTCTCCTCCACACACACACACACACACAAACACAAATAAACATACATATACACACACACAAACAAATAAACACAAATACACACACACACACACACACACACACTCTCTCTCTCTCTCTCTCTCTCTCTCTCTGAGTGAAGGTAAAGTAGGTTTAGAGAAAAGGCTGATTGTAATCAAACCCTGAGAGCATGTGAAGAGCTCCTCCAGCACTCTCACAAAAACAAACACACACCACAGAAGACGACACACAGACTGGACTGCCCACACACTCACGCCCTCTCTCTCCCTTACACACACTTGCAGAGAGAGAGATTGACAGAGAGACAGACACAGAGAGAGAGCGAGAGACAGACAGAGAGAAAGAGAGAGAGAGAGACAGAGAGAGAGAGTGTTGTGAGTGTTGTGAGGTCACAGTAGTGGTGTGTTTGATTGAGTCTGAAGCATTTTGTGAATAAACACACAGCAGCCAATCAGAGTGTTTGGAATCTTCTCTTCACCACGTTACTGAAGAACCATTTCAGCATTTTCATTCAATCCTTCAAAAGCACAGACGTACACGAGATACAAGGACAATATGAGCACTCAGCAACGACAAGAGCCAACTTCTGCACCCAACCACGTCTCCCTGTCGGACACAGTGTGAGAGAGGTGCAGGAGGACAGAGAGGAACATCAGAGAGATGTGCAGAACACCAAGCATCCTTCAAACTGACCACGAACGTCCACAGCATCCTCTGAGCTGGACCGCTTCATTACAAACACCTGCCTTCTGCTTCATCACCGGCCACTTTATTAGAAACCCCCACACTGTGCTTCATCACCGGCCACTTTATTAGAAACCCCCACACTGTGCTGTGGGAGGGACTCTTTACCTTTCTTGTCAGGAGAGGCTTCCACACTTCCCCTTACTGCTTTCAGCCCTCCTCTGCTCTCCTCTCAAGACATTGAAGGACTTTAGTCCTGCAGTCCCCCTCTGCTGACCACACCACCCATGCCAAAGTGGACACAAATGAGTGTCCGTGGGGTCAGAACCTGACCACAGATGGAGGGGTGCATCAACAGATGATCTACAGTCCAGCCAGGTGGAGCTACAGGCGGACAGGGGAGGACAGGGGCGGACAGGGGAGGGCAGGGGAGGGTGTTTCTGATAAAGTGGCCGGGCAGTGTCAGAGGGTGTCAGCAGGGTCCGGGTGGTACTCACGCTGCTGTTCTCCCCGGTCCAGTGCACCATCGCCTGGTTGTGCGTCGCGTCGCCCTTCAGCACGAACGAGCTGCTGCTGAGCGCCAGGCGGCCGGGGGAGGCGGAGGAGGTGGAGGAGAAGGAGGAGCAGGAGGAGCAGCACGCGGCCAAGAAGAGGAGCGCGCGGAGACGCATCGCGCGCGAGACGGTGGAGAGGAGCTGAAACAAGCGGCCGGATGGAGAGACGCGCGCGCTCTGTCTCCCTCTGTCCCTGTCTCTGCTCTGAGAGAGGGAGGGAGGGAGGGAGGAGAGAGAGAGAGAGAGAGACAGAGAGAGACAGAGAGTATGTGTGTGTGTGTGTGTGTGTGTGTGTGAGAGTCTATGCGTCCCCTGGCGGCGCACACCGGTACTGCGCCTTTTACGCACAGACTGATCACCATTGCGCACAGACTCACTCCTCTCAAATCAAGGGTAGATTTTGGAACATTGCTGCGAGGGTCTGATTGCATGCATCAGTGAGCTCAGGATGCTGGATGGACTTTGCTCCACTGCTCCACACCATCACACCCAGCTGGTACTGGGTTCCAGTTTGTTGAGTCCTGTTCATCAGAGAAATCAGATCCAGTCGAGTGAAGACTGATCAATGAAATACAATCAAATATACAGTCATCAGACAATCAAACGCTGTCCCCCGGACTGCAGGTCTGTAGTGAAGGAAGATGACTGTAACTGTAGTCTGATCTGATCAATATTTATTGATCTACTCATACAGAAGTGGTGTCTCTCAGGACGGCGTCGGGTTTAACGCAACACGCCAGACGTCTCTGCATGGAGGTGTAGAGGTTCCTAATGGTGTCCTGTGATGATCCATCCCATGCAGCTTGAATGTTCTCACTCAGTTCTGCAGATGGTGTGGTAGGGGTGGAGTGTTGATAGAGCGTCCAATAGCGTCCACACATTTTCAATCAGGGACAGGTCTGGAGACCACAGCGTTCTATCTGTGTCTTCAAGACCAGATCTTGCGACGACAGCAGTGTGTGGACGAGCGTCGTCCTGTTGGAATAGAGCAGCGGAGTCTGTTAAGGTGTCTGTAATGAAATTACACCCACACCATGACACCAGACTTTCTGGACGTGTGATAACCCATTGATCTTGGTGCTGACCACGGTGCCTCCACACACAGATTCATTGGTCATCTCTAAGACAAAAGCAGGACTCGTCACTGAAGACGACCCGCTGCTGTTCTAAGAGACTCCATGACCCTCTGGTACGACACCATTGAACTCGGTTGATTCTGCCTGGGTGCAGCTGTTTGGAAAGGTGATTGCATATTTCATGAATCTATCTTCCCCTCCATGGAAGGTGTTTCTACTAAAATGACCAAACAGTGTGGAAAAACAATTGGAGTTTATAATAAACAGCGTATACTGTGTGTGTACACCCGACATACACCAGCTCTCAGTCTATGAGCATGTATCACCCTCTAGTGGTAACAAGCTGACAGTGACAAGAACCTCTAACGTATCTTTCAGGCCTGATAATGTAATCAGAGACACTGGTCAGACTGGCAGACCAGTTAACCCAAAGAGTTCCTAACACAGACAGCTTTCTGCTTTCTTAAGGTGGTATTCACTTATGGTTCCACAGTGTGAAAGAAGGAGCTGAATCTGATTGGAAGCATCGCTCATACTGGTCTACCAGCAGAAATCCCAGTCTACAGACACTTTCCTCAGAACTGTGGCCCAAAGCACACACTGGTGAACAGGGGACGCTGGCACGTCTCACAGCTTGAGAATGAAAATCGCTTCCAGGCAAGAACTGCTTCTAGACGTCAATGCAGGTCCTTCACAACCAGTTTCTGGAATAACACTCCACAGGGAACTGCACACAAGAGGCCTTTGCTCAGGTTCCGTACCCTTCTTGGTACTATAGTTCCACCAGCTATCATTAGTGAACCTGTCTTATATTGCCCATTTCTCCACCAGGACAAAACAATACTGACCTATTCCTGAAACAGCAACATTAAGTCACCTATCACACAGGAACTGAGCAGCATCCTCGACTGTTTTAGTGCCTTTCAGAGTTCACCAGTCTTTCCCCCGTCCAAACGCCTCGCCAGTGGTTCTCACCTGCTCTAAGATCTAGTGCTTTGGTCGGTCTGTTCTTTAAGCTCTGCTGTCTCTGTATGTGTACCTGCATGTTCTCTTCCTTGCCCCTCCTCTTTCTGTGCAGGAGCGCCCCCTGCTGCTGATAGGCTGGAAAAGTCAGGATGAGACACTTTGTTTCCCATTTACTGCACTTTCCGGTGTGCAGACAGACTGGAGAGCTAGTGAACCATGAGGACACTCTCTTATCATGGCGATTCCTGCAGGTCATTAGGGTTTGTGGGTCCAGGTTGACACAGAGGACCTCACTGAGTGACGTTGTATTTGTTGTCAGGTCTGTTGTTTTGGCTGAGCTATTCTCAGAATGTGTGTAAATCTCTGTTTAGCTGACCTAAGCTCAAATATCCATCTGACCCAACGCTAAACCACTTTAGGTTTCTCAAATCCTGCCACCTCCCTGACCAGCACATTATAGTGGATTCCCTGCTTTAACACACCCCTGCAACTCTGAATGGGCCTGTTAATGAGCAGGTTATATTTTAAGTACACAGGACAGGGGGCAGGTCCTGGTTTGGGACATTAGGAACCAGAAACACAGAATATAATCTGGAATTAAATCCCAGTTTAAACACCAAAGCAGCTTCCAGTGCATGTTTACTGCTCTGTCCACGTGAACATGATCAGCCTGCATACAGACTCTGACTGATCAGAGAGAGGGGGCGGGGCTGATGCTCAACCTGCATACAGACTCTGACTGATCAGAGAGAGGGGCCAGGGCTGATGATCAACCTGCATACAGACAGAATAAAAGTCCTGAGAAGGGATAATACTGATGAATTCATAAATAATAAAGGATATTCAGATTGTACTTTATTTTATTTGTCAGGTAATTTGAAGAACTTATTATATTCAATATAATATATACAGTATTATATAACAGTGATATAAGGTATAAACAAAGTACTCCGTTTATAGAGTAATAGTGTATATAATTTGACTGGTTCTGAGTAAGCATCGTGAATATTTGGCCACATTCATGTTTCTAGGCTGAAGTGACTCAAATCTGATTTGTAGATCCTCTTATTAGGATCTAAAAATGCGTCAGAAGTTTCTTCAGGTGTCCATAGGATCAAAGATACTGACTCTGCCCCCCAAAAACGTGAACGATTGAAACGAAATAAAAGAACTGTTGAGAAAAAACTTTATTTCTGTAGAATTTTTCTTGCTCATTCTGAAAGAAACATGCTGTGCACCATCTGACCACCGACTGCGCCTCCACCCGTCTTCACTGTCGCCAGTCTACAGTCTACAGTCCGTACTGAAAGCCTTCCTTTGGTCAAAACTGACACAAGGCTTTCTCGGAACTGCTTGTTTGTTATTGTGTCCTTGTCTTTCTCCTTGGCCAACTGTTTGTGCAGTACAAAGTTGTTCTCAACTGCAATGTCGATGAAGTGACAGGAGAAGGTTGTATACCACCTCTTGGCTTGGCGTATCACATTGTAGTACCCAAGCAGGGCATCCCAGTAGACCACTCAACCCTTGACCTTGTTGTAGTCCTTGACAGCACATGGGATGGCAGGTTCCAGAAACAGTTTATAACCCATGCCAAGCAAAGGGTGGCTGACAAGTTTCATGACCAGATCGTAGCGTAGACCTTTGCCACTACGCAAGATTGACTTACCACCACATACAAAGAAGTTCCAGGTGAACCCAGTGGCCGAATCGACAAGAACAAAGAATCTGTAGCCACGTTTCATTGGCTTGTCCTTCATGTACTGCTGAAGTCCAAAGTGAGCACTGGAAGATCCCATTCTTTCGTCAATAAACAGCTCTTGCTTGGGTTGAAAGCAAGCCTGGCTTTCTTGCAGCAGATTTGTATACAGACAGTCGTATCCTGAAGTCCACTTTTTGATGCTTGTTCTCCGCGTCCTTCTCCAGGTTGCAAAGATGAAGGTTCCAGGTAATTGCCAGAAACCTCTTTCTGGAAATGACAGCCCAAGGAAAGGGCAGACTGTAAATTGCTTACTCGTTCCAGTAGTCATCTAACGTTTTAAGAGGCATAAGACCCATGTAGATGACAATGTACATGTAGGTGTAAAACTCTTGGACTGGAGAGGAAACCAGCCAAAGTGTTTCCCAGCCTTGTGTGACGACTGACTCTGACGACTGACGACTGACTCTGACATGAAAATCTGAAATAACTCAAAAGGAAAGTGTGCAGCATTTGAAGCAAGCTGCGAGCCTGGACGGCACTTTGAATAGAATTTAGGGAGATCAGGCTGCATGTTAGCTTCTAAAATGTCATGCCACGCATGTCCCTCATCATCTTCGATAGTGAATTGCACAATGTGTCCTGTTGTAGGACTGGACTTTCCCCTGGGTGTTCTCATTGAACCTGAGCTAGGAGTAGAAATGAAGCCCCAGACAGAGAACAAGAAGACAATGTAGGTAGCAGTTCTGCAGTCCTATGTTCCTTAGATGATGGTGTTGACTCAGACAATGCTCCATGTTGTTCTGTTGTTCTAGGCTCCCATTCACCACTGGGGTCCTCAGAGTAATCGCTACAACAAAAACAAAAACAAGCACAAGAAGTCATCTTACGGTCATTACACTAAACCACTATAGTACACTCGTCAGAGAAATAGCTGCACCCAAAGGGAATCAACAGACTGCAATGATGCCAGACACTCCTGCTTTTGTCTCTGTGGAGATGACCAACGACACCGTGTGTGGTCACCGTAGTCAGCATTAAGATCAACGATCCACGTCCAGAAGGTCTGGTGTCATGATGTGGGTGTGGTTTCATATGATGTCAGATCACCTTTGATCTTCATTACAGACACTTTAACAGACCAATGTTACATTAATGAGGTTCTGCAACCAGTGGTTCTACCTTTTCTGAACACACACTCCGGTGCTCTATTCCAACAGGACGACGCTCGTCCACACACTGCTGCCGTCTCAAGATCTCGCCTTGAAGACACAGATACTACGCCATGTTCTGTCTCATCTCCAGACCTGTCCCTGACTTCTGTATGAGTAGATCAATAAATATTGATCAGATCAGATACATTTTTCATCAGTTATTGATCCTGATCACCTTCATCCTCCTTCACTATTTTCATCATAAATTAAATTTTTATTTGAACGAATTTTGTTTTAAATGATAAAACTACAATAATTAAAACATTTATTGGACACTGAAGATCTTCGGCATCCCAGCAGACACACCACAATGAGTCCCACATGACTTAAACGTCACCCCCTCCGCAAACGGGTTCTTCGGCTTCTGATGAAAATTGAATCCTTTCTGGTGCTACACTGAAACCATAGGTTTTCAAGGTTCTCCACATTGGCATGATTGTAGATAGTACTGATAATGGGTTCTGTAATTTGATGAACCCTGCTGCTGAGCTTCCAAATGGTTCTTTGAGTTATCATGGTTCTATACAGAACCACTGCCTTCACTGAAGAACCCTTACAGGTTCTACTGCACTTAGAACCACACTGAGTCTTACCAGTCCAGTAAAGGGTCTCTGCCCTCCATGAACGACTCCTCCTCTAAAGAGACATAAGAAGAGTCCAAATCTTCACTCCCTCTCTCACTCCAGTCCTCCCAACTGTCCCTCTGAATCTCACCATGACTGTCCTTCTGTCTGCTCCCCTGACTGTCCCCCGGCCTGTCCCTCAGTGTATACCTTGTCTCCATCCCTGACACCACCGTGTTCCCGGCGGTCCCAATCCATCTGCATCCTGAGTCGATTTCAAAGAGTCGACTCTTCAGATGCAGCCTTTTGTCCCTCTGTGGACAGAGCGGGGGATTCTGTTCCTGCTCAGTGAACCTCACCCTAGAACCCTTGTCTCCACGTACCTACCGCTACAACAGGGGTTCTCAAACGTTCTGCAGCCAGGGAACTGACTCTAGGAGCCGACTCTCAGAAGCTCGATTCATAATGGGAGTCGATCGCGCGCTCTTGTTTAGGCCGGCTGATTGCGCGCGCGCACGGACGCGTCTGATTGGACTGAAGCCCGGAGGGGTGTCGTCATCTCCGCAAAGCTTTGTTTATTTCAAAATAAAAGTCTTGTTGCGAAACAAAACAGAATTATAAATCCGCTCTGCTGTGTTCATGTTAATGTTATTTTATTCGGCATTTTATTTTGATCATTTTAACATGTGTAGTTAAGAGTTATTGCATTTTATTTTTATTGTAGTAATAATAATAATATAATAATAATAATAATAATAATAATAATAATAATAATAGTAGCAATAATATGATAATGTAATAATAATAAAAGAAAAGTAGACTTTTTATATAAAATATTAGTAGTAGTAGTAATAGAAGCAATATGAATTTATATAATATTATTATGATCTATACTACTTATGATCTATTTATACTATTCTTTATAATCTATATTATTATGACATAATACATACGCATAATAAAAGGTAATTGTATAAAACAAAAGATAATAATAAGCAACTGTACATACCTGATATATGTAAATCAGGTGTGTTCTGATTGGCTATCCTTTCTGCTCTATATAATTTCAGGGTGAGTGGGTGGAGCTAAACTGTGGCATGCTGAATGTGGGTTATGTAAATGAGCTATGAGGGGCTTTTATAACCTTCCGGACACACACACACACACACACACACACGCACACAGGCACGCACGCACGAACATGTCCGTCTCAACCAAACTTCAGGAAACGGTCACACTCCGGATCTCACCGCTGATTGGCCGGTCCTCAGGCACGTCCCGCCGCTCCGCGCTCCGATTGGTCCACAGCCGCCCGCCCCGCTCCCTCTGCGCTATGACGCACGGAAGCGCGTGCGGCTCCTCCACAGGGTGAAGATGGCGAGTTTGTGCGCGCGAGCGGTTCTTCAGGGCTGCTTCAGGCTGCGGTCACCTTCAGCCTTCAGGTACTGTCCGTCTGCGGGACACCTGAGTTCACCTGTCCGCCGGGTCACGTGCTCAGGCTCTGCCTGGGACAGGTGGGTTGTCAGTGCAGGGGGTCTCAAACCCATGGTCAGCCAGGTGAGGAGGTCAGATCACCTGGTCTGTGTGACCCTCTGATGTCCAGGTGAGGAGGTCAGATCACCTGCTCTCTGTGACCCTCTGATGTCCAAGAGAGGAGGTCAGATCACCTGGTCTCATTGGAATCGGGTCCAGGGGACCAGAACCTGCTCTTAGAGGTCTTAGGAGCCTGTCTGGAGCTGTGCCCTGTTCACCAGTCTGACCAGTGGCCGATATTTGGACCAGGACAGCATATGTCTGGAATCGTACTCTTACCTTGTTGAATTCTGTTTAGTCTGGTTTGCTCTTGATTGTTGAACGTAAAATGTGAGCAGCCCTATCCACGGCATCCGCAGAGCAGCTGGGGAGTTCAGTCATGTCCTGCCAGTTCAGGGGATCAAGCCAGCAACCTTCCAGTCACAAGACTGGTTCCCGAACCACCAGACCACGGCTGTGGAACTGAGTGGTGTCCCCACAACGAGGTCCAGAGAGCTCTCTGAGGTTGGGAAACGGTTTAAGAACAACATTAAGATTTGATCCGCGCCTCCGGTGCTCACGTCCCTGCGTGATGGAAGTTACTGGACTATCGCTGAGCCGACTGAACATCTCAAGCAACTTGTACTAAAGAAAACCACCATCATCTAATGTTCAAATAACTCTCCATTAATCATAATAGAGGGAAAATGTTCAGGGAATTGTGATGTTTATTTTTGTATGTATTGTGACATCAAATTAGCACTAGCTAAAACACACAGGGACTACTTTTTGCCGCACTACACCCCGCAGTCCTGCATGTATCCCTCCACCAGTAAAATGACATGAGATTTTAAACATCGGTTTTAGATCCAGGATCTTCTCCGAACTCTGGTTAGACCGTTTATACATAAGCATTAGGTGGAATAACTTTCTGTGAGGAGCTTTTAGAAGTTCAGACATCTTCACCACCTCTGTGTACAGTTCTGACAGGGGAACGTTCTCTAGAACCGACAGGTTTTCCACATTCAACAGTATTAGGCGGGGGTTTGTCCTCCTTTCCTGCAGGTTCCTGCTGGAACATTGCGGTGAGGATGAATTAATTGCCTTAGTGAAGTTAAGAGGATCCAGTGTAGACATTGCAGAGATGTTTACCTCCTTCGGTCTTCTCTGTTTCAGAGCGACACCCCGTCTCCTCTGCACAGCAGCCCAGCAGAAGAGCTCTGGACCAGGGTCTGAGGAGGAGAACGGAGCACAGAAACCAGAAGCATCTGCTGCAGAGAAGGCCTTAAGTGAGGAGAAGATCCAGCTGGAGGAACAGGTCAAGGAACTGACGGTGAGAGATCACACCACCTGTGTTGGAGGAACTTTGCTTTTGTGTCTACCTGTAATTAACTCTATATAACATTAGAATAGACAGTCTCACTGACTGTTTATTGGGTTCAGTCTAATGTTGGAGTTAATTACAGGTAGACACTGTTTTATACACTGGGTCCATGTTCTAGCTTGAAGTTCTAGCTAGATCATCGCTGCATTAGAACAGTTAGAACTGTGATAGCAGCGGTTCCAGGACAGTTCAGGAGTAAATGAGGTGGTTCTGCAGTGCTGGCTCTCTGACAGCTGTCGTAATGCTGGATTAACCTGTGTGTGTTTGGTTGCAGGATAAGTACAAGCGAGCGCTGGCCGACACGGAGAACATTCGGCACAGGAGTCAGAAGATGATAGACGAGGCGAAGCTGTATGGTGAGTTAATCCTGGACATTCTGAAGAAGTATTGGGACGCTTTTGGTGGAGTAACCGTCTCTACTGTCCAGAGAAGACTTTATGAACCTCCTCAGCTCCTCCCAAAAGTACTGGATGGAGGTCCATCATTCCAGAGAACACAGTTCCACTGCTCCACAGAGAGAGTATCAATATTTTCCCTTCTTAGGACTTTTATTCTGAAATTTGAAGAGCATCAGCCCCGCCCCCTCTCTCTGATCAGTCAGAGTCTGTATGCAGGTTGATCATCAGCCCCGCCCCCTCTCTCTGATCAGTCAGAGTCTGTATGCAGGTTGAACATCAGCTGTTCCCATAACCTCCAGCAAGAACATAATCCAGAACCAGAAACTGGATTCAGGGTCTAGATATGAAGACCTAACTCTACGTCGGCGCTCAAAGAACCATTTGTGACACTTAATATCTAGAGTGTGTTCCTGGGCTTTACTGGATTACAAGTGTTAATGGTGCTGATGCTGATCTATTACATGTGCTTTAACCTGGTTCTCTTTGCTGTTCTAAGGAATCCAGGGCTTCTGCAAAGATCTGCTGGAGGTGGCAGACATCCTGGAGAAGGCGACAGAGAGCGTGCCCAAAGAAGAATTGAGCTCTGCAAATCCTCACTTGAAGAACCTGTATGATGGGCTGGTGATGACTGAGGTTCAGATCCAGAAGGTCTTCTCTAAGCATGGTCTGGTGAAGCTGGACCCTGCAGGACAAAAGTTTGATCCCTATGAGCATGAAGCGCTCTTCCACACCCCCGTAGAGGGCAAGGAACCTGGCACGGTTGCTTTGGTCACCAAAGTAGGCTACAAGCTTCACGGCCGCACCCTTCGGCCAGCGTTGGTGGGTGTGGTGAAAGCTCCCTAGGTAGAGTCCTCCTAACTGGTCTGTCTGTGCACTGCCCACTGATGGGTTCTTTCAGAACTGCTGTTGAGATTGGAGAAGAATCCTAAACTGTAGCTCCTCCTCAGTGTATATCACAATACCTACATTTAGAGTTATTAATATTCACCCTAATGAGAGACTGTAGCTCCTCCCCCTCAGTGTATATCACAATACCTACATTTAGAGTTATTAATATTCACCCTAATGAGAGACTGTAGCTCCTCCTCCTCCGTGTATATCACAATACCTACATTTAGAGTTATTAATATTCACCCTAATGAGAGACTGTAGCTCCTCCTCCTCAGTGTATATCACAATACCTACATTTAGAGTTATTAATATTCACCCTAATGAGACTGTAGCTCCTCCCCCTCGGTGTCTCTCATTAGGGTGAATATTAATAACTCTAAATGTAGGTATTGTGATATACACTGAGGAGGAGGAGCTACAGTCTCTCATTAGGGTGAATTAGTGTGAGACGACAGTGAATCCTTTAAGAGTAGGGATTGAGGTATAAACTGAAGTGTGATCTACAGTTGTGGGATCTGTAAAACCTGTCCAACCTCACAGCAGCAGTTTTGAAAAGTGGTAGTGGACAGTGCTTGGAAAGGTCAGCTGGTCCAGTTTGGTTGCAGTAACGGACAGGAGGTCTGTTTTGGGACGAGCTGTCCAGTCTTGGTTTTCCACGAAGAGGCTGGACTCTTACTACACACTGATGACCAACAGTATGGATGAAAGTGGACTGGAATTTTCAAAGTAGTGAAGGACCTCATTTCCAGTCGTTGTTGCGAGCAGATGGTTAACGATACGTGAATTTCTACCTGATTTAACTTTGTTCTTTAGTTGTTGAGATGTTTGTATGAATCTTGTTTCCGATTGTCTCTTGAAGCAGAGGTCTTCAGTGGCGTGAGTCCAGGAAGGTACACTGCATGTCCAGAAGTACGTGGATGCCTGTTCCTCCAGGGTTTCTTCTGAATTCAAGGTTATTAGTTGGCTTCCTTTGCTGCAGAATCATCTTCTACTCTTCTGGGAAGGCTTTACACTAGATGTTGGAACATTGCTGTGAGGAGGACTTGATTGCATTCAGCCCCCTAGAAGCTTTAATCTGTGGACTTTGAAAGTGGTCAGCAGCTGCAGCGTGAACCCCTCAGGAGGAGTGTCTGGATACTTTGGACATGCAGTGTTTGTTTATTGTGGACACTCTTCAATAAAAGGACACAGGTTGTGTGAATGAAGTAAAAGGCTGTGTGGTGCTCTTCTTCTTCTTCCTTTAGCTTTGAACCAACTCGGGTCGGTCCGAACCCGGACTGAGCTCTACGGATTCTGTAGATTGAGTTCATATAGTAACGAGTAGTTTATACAGGTATGAAATGAACCGTAGAAGAAGAGGCTCAGTGGTCAAACGACCTCCTCTCTGGGACTGAGTTCCTGGCCGGCTGGACGTTCAGAGGGTTTGGAGAAGAGGATTATCGACTGTGTGGTCACACGTTACCGTTCAGAGATCAACATCTTTAATAACGTCATAATAAAAGTCTCTCTTTTAACCCGGAGCCTAAATTCAGTCATCGTTTCAGTCAGTATTAAAGTCAGGATTCTGGTCTGTTTATCTCCGTTTGGTTTATGAACCCTTACGTTCCACAGAGCTGAAGTTGGTGGAACGTGTACGCTGTGAATGTGTTTACGCTCTAAAATGGAACCGTTTTAGCTAAAAGCTTAATATCATTTTGACCTTTAACTCGTTTGGGACAGTTTTATTTCTTCACGTACTGACGAATGATCAGCTGACAGGTTCAATTCAGTGGTTTTATATATGTTATATATATATATTATAATCAGAGCATGACGGTCAAAAGGGTTAATATAGGTCATATTGACGGTGAATGTTTACATGATCACACATCAGAAATACCGCTCAGCCACTCGTTCTCCCGCTCTGCCGTTCTCCCGCTCTGCCGTTCTCCCGCTCTGCCGTTCTGCCGTTCTCCCGCTCTGCCGTTCTCCCGCTCTGCCGTTCTCCCGCTCTGCCGTTCTGCCGTTCTCCCGCTCTGCCGTTCTCCCGCTCTGCCGTTCTCCCGCTCAGCCGTTCTCCCGCTCAGCCGTTCTCCCGCTCAGCCGTTCTCCCGCTCAGCCGTTCTCCCGCTCAGCCGTTCTCCCGCTCAGCCGTTCTCCCGCTCAGCCGTTCTCCCGCTCAGCCGTTCTCCCGCTCAGCCGTTCTCCCGCTCAGCCGTTCTCCCGCTCTGCCGTTCTCCCACTCAGCCGTTCTCCCGGTCAGCCGTTCTCCCGCTCAGCCGTTCTCCCGCTCAGCCGTTCTCCCGCTCTGCCGTTCTCCCGCTCTGCCGTTCTCCCGTTCTCCCACTCAGCCGTTCTCCCGTTCTGCCGTTCTCCCACTCAGCCGTTCTCCCGCTCTGCCGTTCTCCAGCTCTGCCGCTCTGCCGGTCTCCCATTCTGCCGTTCTCCCGCTCAGCCAGTCTCCCACTCTGCCGTTCTCCCACTCTGCCGTTCTCTCATTCTGCCGCTCTCCGTTTCTGTCATTCTCCTGCTGTTCTCCCGCTGTTCCGCTCAGCCGCTCTGGTGCCAGAACAGAAGAGTCTGGATGCATGTTTTCACAGGTCGTCTATACGCACTACCATCTTCTGACTTCCGTTTACTGACCTTGTGCAGCCCCTCTGTTGATTTATTGTGACGTATCCTCGGTTCCACTAAACCTGGTGTAAACGGGAGCTGGTTCACTGAAAAGCAGTCTTATAAGCCCAAATGGAACCAGTTCAAGAACCAGTTCTTTTGGTGGAAAAGGCTGATCAGTGCTTTGCACGATATGCAAATACTGCAAGCACTCCGGATTAAGGCACCTGTTAACTGCCAGGTGTAGTCGGTGTGTTGGAGCAGGAACACTGCTGTAAGACGGTCACTCTGAGGTCACTTACAACTACGTCCACTTTATTGAACACTGCGTGAAACTGCTTCACTTGCTCTTCCTTTTCTTTAGATATTTTATTTTTAATGTATTAACTTATTAATGACTCTTCATTGTAGTCGTTTTTGATCTTTTATCAGTTCCGACTCTTTCCCTTTTTCTTTATGTTCCTTTTTTAATTCGTATTTCCTTCTTCAGTCGCTGTAACCTGTTTGATACTCAGTCACACTGAAAATGACGGTAACCTTCAACGTATCTCCGAGTGTGGATAAAAAGGATGATTGATCTAGAACCTGCCAATCAGAGCAGAGCTCTCCTACACCCAGTCCTGCATGAAGGGAAACCCTGGGTAATAAATGTGCTTGTTAAACGATATCTGAGCATTTAAACTCACACACTGTTTACACCAGAAACAACGTTACATTGTTACAGGACGAATGAAAGAGCAAATAAAAAATAAAACCAATGACGAAGAAAAACGGAGGGACAGACGCGAGTTTGTATCAACACTTTAATAGAAAATAGAAGATGGTTTTATGAGCAGTGACACGCCTGAAAATACAGTTCTCCGAACAGCTTTACAAACAGAACACTGTTAGAAAATGAAGAACGGCATGCCGTCGTCACCAGACTGAAAATAAACCATGCGAAAGTGTTTCTCTTTTTCTTCGTTATTTTTGTTTTTCTACAAATCTTATAAAAAATGCTTTAGAAATAAAATACTTTACATTTCACAGATCAGTTGACCTCGTTCAGCACCCGACCCGACCCGACCCGACCCACGCCTTAAATTATCTTACAGAGCAGTATTTACACTCAACATACGACCGTCTCAACACTCAACATACGAGCGACAGACAGGTCACAAACCACGCCCCTTCCTGAACACCGTCTAATCAGCACTAAATAAAGCTGAAGGGTCAGAGAGGGGCGGAGCAAAACTATCTTCATCTACAGCAGGACGATCAGAGCCCAACAGCACCACCTACTGGTTTCCCTGCCTTAATACACCTGCCTGGGCTTTAAAGGGCCTATATAACAGAACCCTCCAGTCATACAGACCATATATGGAACAGCCTGTTTCACAATCAGCCCATAATTTACATGTCTCCACCCATTCATGCTACCACAGTTTAGGCCCACCCACTCCTTATAACACCATCAACAGCACCATCTACTGGCTGCCCTGCCTGGACTTTAAAGGGACCACAGCATGGAGACGCTTCGCTCCTCCAGTCCATAAACGACAGCCCATCTTGTAAAAAAGTACGCAACTAATTTACATATCTCCACCCACTCCAGATACCACTGTTTAGCTCCTCCCACTACTTTTAACTAGGGTTATAACCCGAATGGTGGACAGCTTAAATCATTAAGGACTGTTTCAGGTATGAGCATGGACAGCCACTCAGAACAGAGCTCATTTGCATATTCATATGTTTTCTCTGAGGTCACAAAGACATGTTTTCAGACCGTAACCCATTCAGGCTACCACAGCTTGGCCCAACCCACTCCTCACAATGTAAGTACTAACATCTGGCTACTATGTAAATGAGCTCTGTTCTGGGCTCTGATTGGCTGTAGCTCATTTATAAAGCCCTCAGAACAGCTACACTCCTAATGTTTCAAGGAGTGGGCAGGACTGAACTGTGGTAGCCTTAAAGCATGACAACAAAAATGACTATGTAAAGGAGCTCTGTTCTGATTGGTTGTCATTCACATACCTCCACATCCATTAATGTAACAATTTGAACCAGTCGAGCCCCGCCCAGTCGGAATAAGTGAAGTTATAAGGAGTGATTCAGTACTTGATTTGACTGCTTTGGGAATGAGACAGAAAGGTGCTCATTTGCATATAGTGTTTTTTTCCCCACTTAAAATGCACATTAGAGCTTCTGTTATTGGTGGACAATCCTGACGTTGGGTTTAGGTTAACAGGCTACGCGAGAAAAATCAGGATCCGGATCAGGTCTCGGGAGTTTTGGCTCGTCTTGGTTTGAAATACTGTATTTTTATCATTTTTTAATAAACAACCTGAGAGTAAACAATCCATCCACTCATAGAAGCGCCACTGGAAAACGTAGGGAGCTGAATTAGGAATTTGGGGAATTTTCCAGCTTCCTGAAGAATCCCGACCATCATCTACGATGACAAACTCAGCCGAGGTCCCGAGAACCTCCTTACCAATCAGGACTGTAAGTACGAAGCTACAAAGAACCAATAATCCGGAGTCTCGGGTTATGACAACAGGGCAGCCAGGCAGAGAAGAGGAGGAGAGACGGGGACACTTGTTTGCTTCGTCCCCTCAGTTCTCCTCCGTCCTCTTCCCTCATTCGTATTCAGGCGTGCTGCCCCCTCAGACGGCAGCATTTACATATAAATAGGAAAAAGACAGAGTCCAGGCAAACAGGCCAAAGCTCTCCGCTGGGAAAAACACAAAAAATTAAAAGTGAGAGACATTCCGGCTTCCCCTCTCCGCAGAGCTCCCCCGAGAACCGAGAGCTCGTCCCCGTTCGTCTTATGAAAGATAAGTTGGGTAATCATCTCGAAGTGCTTTGAGGCCTGGAAAAGATCACAGTGGTTCTCTTTTATCTGCATAGGTTCAGCGGTTCTGTGAGGGTCAGAACAGAGAGACCAAGGGGGATTTCTAAGATAAGACAAACATCAAGGACGTTCAACAGGAGAAGAGCTGAGGGACATTTCTACTGGAGAGAGCTTGGCTTAATCGAGAATGTTTGGCATTTGGCAACCAGTACGAGACCAATCAGAGGGGTATTTTATAGGAAAGCTGGGTAAGTTAAGCCAAAAGCAAGGATTATTGACTTATCGGGGTAACGTGACAACGAGGCCAGAGGCGGTTATTTCAGGTCTCGAAAGTCAAAACCCACCCCGTGGCTCACCTCTGAGAAGCACCGAACCGGTCTTAAAAATAAAGGGGCTACAAGGGTACTTTGCAATGGAACAACCACTTTTAGCACCATGAAGGAGCCTCCAGTCAGAGTAATTAGATTTTCATAACCTAAAATACAATGGCATTCACATTGGATTTGGTGTTCTAGATAACCTTCCCCAGTCAGAACTGTCCACAGCGGAGGTGAATGGAAGCAGAACCTCTAAAAGCTCCTCACAGAAAGTAATTCCACATAACGCTTATGAATAAACACTGATTTACTGCCTTCTGAGAAGATTCTGGATCTAAAGCAGGTTTTTAAAATCACATGTCGTGATTTTAGCCGGTGGTGGGATACGTGTGCACTATGCTCGGCGTAGTGCCTAAAGAAAGTGTAGAGTCACCTTGCATACTTCAGGTGGTAGTAACTTCAGGGTCCTGTTGATGGCGCTGCACGATGGGGCTATAAATACCTAAGGGGTGTGTGGTGGGATTCAAGGGCGGTACTAGACCAGGGCTAGTACCAGGAACTATGTGATCATCCTTCCCTATTTGTGGAGCAAATGAAAAGAAATGGTTGTGACTGGCACTGCCTGGAAGCAAAGCTGTGAAGCATGGTGGGGGTCCCTGTCCGTCAGTTTGGGACACTGTTCTGAGGGGTTTTCTGCAGACTGGGATCCCAAACACCTGCAGATGCAGCTCCTTCCTTCACACTGTGCTCTTTGGCTCAAATGACTTTCAGTCACACATCCAACGAGACCTTCACTGCACCATCTCTTCTCAACACACAAATCCCCCCAAACACCTCACAGGTATCTATAGTCCCATCGTCCTTGTGCAGCGGCATCTGCAGGAGTAAGGTGACGTGTAGCTTCACTGGTGGGTTCAGACAGGAAACAATACACCTGGTTCCATTCTCCACCACGGTACAGCAACCAGAAGGTTCACCACCAATGAATGGATTTACAAGGAGGGGCCACAAAACACCCTCCTGAACTACACCAACATCTACAAACCTCTGCCAACAATAGCTCTGAACTCAAACCCATGTGGATCATCAACCTCCACAACCACCCGTGACTTAGGGACTCGTCAGTGTCATTTTAAAAAGGGTGAAAGACGAAGAGTCAGCGATCAGGTAAATCAGAAACTATGCAGATGCAGATCCCATCACCAGAACAGCGCCCTGCAAACCGTCCTGCTCAACAAACTCTGCATTCAATCTACCGTTACTGGGGCGACAGAGGTCAAATCAACACCTCCAACTGGTGAGCCACAACAGCTGACCAGAGAAAGCACAACAGCGCCGCAAGGCGACTCGGCCTTTGCTGTGGTGCCCCCTTGTGGCAATGCTCAGAATGCAGGTCATGCTTGCATTGTTATAAACACAATTACAGAATCAGTCTGAACAGCTCGATACATCTCCGTTCGTGGCCTTGTGTGAAGTTTGTTTCGACCTCAAAAAGGAAGAAACGACGACATCTTAGCTTAATGCACCAAAGTAAAATGGACAGTTTTGGGAATTCTTACGTCCCGTTTTTTATCGATGTATCGTGATCAGAATGTTCATGGGGCTGAAATTTTGCTTCGGCCTTCTACTGAAATACTGTAGTTGGTTTAATAACTTAATAAACTGAAAACACAGGCTTTCGGATGTATATGAGTGTCTTTAACTGATATATGAATTTTGTGAATGAGCTCCCCTACAGTCTACCTACGATTTCCTCCATGAAGCAGGTTTGGTTATACAACTTTCCTAAAGTGAAGAAACTAAATTTCAGCCTAAGAGCCTTTTTGTAATCAGATTGTAAATAAAAAAGAGGGAAGGTGGTGAAAAGCCACTGACAAGAACCTGCAAGGTGGAGGCTCAGGTTATGACGACAGCTCTCCTCCATCCTCCTCCCTGGTTTAGACATGTAGCTCCTTCATTAATGTTTAAATAGAGAAAATATTACAGAGACATTTGTGGGGACTGGGTTCAGGAAACTAAAAAAAGTACAAGGCCAGTAACCACCTACAGGACTTGAAAGCAAAGCAGACATGACAAGATCTCAAAATGCAAACTAGGCTTAACTAGGCTTCCAGAAGAAGGAAGCAGCTCCCTTCAGGCTCTTGAACAGCAGGTAAATTAAGTAGGAGGAGTAATCTCCACTCCTGTCTGGAGAAAAGCTGAGGAACATCAACAGACTGCTTGTTTCTGTCCAGCTTTGAAAAGACTTTAATGCAAAGATTGAACGAATGCTCCACAGTAATGAAGAACTATAGGACTGTGAGAACTTCGGCTTTAGCATCTCCGAACGCCCTGCCAGCAACAACGCTGTTTGTTTTTTAGCAATATGAGGTTTGATTAAAACAAGAAATCTGCAGCATGGATCTCCTGCACCCTGTAGGTTCTTCTCTTTTTGGGAGGACACAGTGGAAGCATTCTCCTCCCAAGGAGCAGAACAGCCTCTATACTATAGTAAAGCTAATTTGTCTGGGCAACCATCTCAACACTGCGACCCGTAGACAGCCTGCACCAAGACAAACACTCCCTCCCTCTTCAACGAGGACTCGCAATTCTTTCAATTAGCAAATATATATAAAGGCGTATTCCTCTGAAACCTGAAACACTTATCAAAATCCCATAAAAGCTACTCTTAAATTCTCTCTTTAGCCAAGTTTACGTTCCTATGACCAGAATCCAGATGATAGCTTATCACCCAAGAAAGGATTGATCTCCATTAGAGCTCAACTCAAATGACAAGTCTTAGAAAACAGTAGAAAACAAGAGCAAAGAAGTGGCGAGGACAGCTTAGGCTTCAGTTAACGTCAAGAAGCAACCTCCAGCCGCTCTCCATAGGGACGCTCAGGAACCAGTGGCTGACGTATCCAACGTCTAAAATGTCCACAAGATGCCTCATAATCAACCAGTAGAAAATAAGCTGTTTCCAAGAAGATTAAAGGTCCAGTCATCATTACGCTGCATCTCGAGATATCCAGCCGCTCTCCGTGAGGAAGTTCAGGATGCGTCTCTTCAGCACTTTGTCCAGGTAGCCAGGCAGACGACTTTTTGCTGGGACGCCCTGCCTCTTCTGCAGGTGGTCCTTGATGATGATGGTCTTTACAGTCAAGTAACGCGTGGGACTCAAATTGAGGGAGTTGCAAAGAACCTTTTCACGATCGGACAGCAACTCGAAGCCTGTTAAGTGTTCAATGGCTGCAAATTCGCCATCCTTTCCCTCCTCTTTGATGGCGCCTCCTCCTCCCCCACCAGTCCCACCTCCAGTAGCACCAGCACCACCTCCTCCAATCCCCGAGGAGCCTCCTAAACCTCCACCTCCTCCACTGCCCCTCTTGGAGCTCTTGTTCTCTTTCCGTTTCTCTCGCTTGTGCCTGGCGGACTCGTACTCCACTGACTCGTCCAGCCGGGTGATCCCATTACGACGGTATCGCTGCAGCTCTCGGACTTTGGCCCGCAAAACCCGTTCCTTGTGTATGTTGTCGAAAAAGTCCTCAAACTCCCGATGCGCCATGAACTGGCACAAGGGCCGCAGCTTTGTCCGCTGCTCACGCTCCTCCTTTGTGATCTTGCGTTTGGGCACCGAAGACACTGCAGTCACAGCTGTTACTACAGCAGCCGTGGCTCCCGTCACTGCCTGGGCATTTGCTGTGGCATTTCCACCAGACTGTCCAGTTCCTCCGGGTCCTCCTGCCCCGACTCCCCCGGGACCACTCGGCCTGTCCCGCTCCTTGTCCTTCTTGTCTCGCCCAAGGAATGCAGGAACCAGGTTGTAGTCCCGGGCAATATTCTTGCGTCTCTGTCGTTCTCTCAGCTTCCGTACGTACATGTCCACATGGGCACGTTTCATTTCGATCTCAACATCCTCATCGTCGTAGTTGACCGACAGCCCGCTGATGAGCTTCTCTGCCTCTTGGTCATATTCAATCTCATAGTCATCCCGCAGAGGCATGTAACCCAGCTGCTGCTGTTCGGCCACTGAAATGTCCAGTGGTGGTAACGGGGTGGTCAGGCTGGGAGACAGGGGACCCCCGCCAGGGCATGTGTGGTCCGTTACGCGATTGGGAATGCTGTCAGGGATGCAGGCCTTGCCCAAGTTTCCATGGATGTACATGCTGACGTAGTGGTCCATCACTTCCTGAGGAGTGCGAGAGGCTCCGACATGGGCAGCCATGTCCTCCTAAAACAAAGAGACAGGGACATGATCAGATATTCCAAACACACATTCAAAGAAAGTAGGACTAAAAAACTCCTCCTTTCACCCTGATCTTCAATGATCAGGACCCCACAGGACCACCACAGAGCAGATATGATGTGGGTGGTGGGTCATTCTCAGCACTGCAGTCACACTGACATGGTGGTGGTGTGTTAGTGTGTGTTGCTGGTACGAGTGTATCAGACACAGCAGTGCTGCTGGAGTGTTTAAACCCCTCAGTGTCACTGCTGGACCGAGAACAGTCCACCAACCAGAACTATCCGGTCCACCAACGACCATTTAAACCAGAGAACATAGTTCTTACAGTTTAAAAGACAAAACTGCAGTAAATTAAGACTCGTTTCAGCAGCTGTATCCCTGAACTAATTAGGCTCATTTACATTTACAGCATTTAGCAGACGTCCTTCTCCAGAACGACTTACAAAAGTGCTTTGCTGTTCACTCGGAATATCCTTAGCTAGTAGACAAGGCTGGAATCTAGAGATTCCTCACGTTCATCAGGTTCATCCAAACATGAAGCCTGAGACGCAGTTAAACCAGTCATTGATTTCTGATCATAATAATCCCACAGTATCACTGTTATTCTGGTTTTATCAAAATATGACTCGACTGACTGATAAACTGAGAGTTTACATAAACTCCCATTACATTTCCAGCATCCCAGTAACCCAGTAACCCCATTTAGGCTCTGAAACTGAGTTCTGCTGTGTTTGGTGAAGTTTATTCTGTCCAGTTCAGACTGAATCAGGACCCAGTTGAGTCTAAAGCATCCCCATTCTCCCCTGGTCCAGTAACACCAGTAACCCTAACCAAATTACCCCCAGTAAACCAAACCCCAGTAACCCTAACCCCTGTAACCCCCCAGTAACTCCCGTAAACCCAGTAACTCCAGTAACCCTAACTCCAGTAAACCGAGTAACTCCAGTCCCTGTAGTCCCCCGTCCCCGGTCCCCGGTCCCCGGTCCCGTACCCAGTTCCCGAAGCCGTACTGCTCGATGGCGTCCAGCAGACTCTGCTCCTCGCGGCCGGTCCAGCCTCCCTCCGCCTCGGCGCCCCACAGCGCGAAGCGGCCGCCGTCCACCTGCTGGTATCCGTGCCATCGGCGGTGGTTCCCGATCTCGGCGCCGGCGGAGAAGCACTCGGGACAGAGCTCGATGTCCGGACAGTCTGTGCAGCGGATCCGCAGCTGAGACACGTCCGACAGACAGTTCACACAGTACTTCTTCCCCAGGTCCGCCATGCTGCCGCGCCGCACTGCGCACGCGCGAGTCTGGCGCCCCGCCCCCCGAGCAGCTCATCAATATTCAGCTCGGGACGCAGCGGCGCCGCTGATTGGCTGCGGGCGACGCCGTATCCGGGCAACGGGTCCGACAACACAGGAGTGTGAGGTGAGTATACTTAATAATCTATTATTAAATCATATTACAGCTATTATACACCTTTAATCTATATATATATGTTATATATATTAATATATGTATATATATATATATATACACATTCACACTGTATTACTGCATATATACACACATTCACACTGTATTACCACATCTATATACACATTCACACTGTATTACCGCATCTATATACACATTCACACTGTATTACCACATCTATATATACATTCACACTGTATTACCACATCTATATACACATTCACACTGTATTACCGCATCTATATACACATTCACACTGTATTACCGCATCTATATACACATTCACACTGTATTACCACATCTATATACACATTCACACTGTATTACCGCATCTATATACACATTCACACTGTATTACCGCATATATATATACATTCACACTGTATTACACTGTCGACTTTTAATTGTCACACTTTTTTTTGACATTTCTCACACAACAGCTCTGACCTGAGCACAGCATGCAATGTCTCTCTGCTCTGCTCCTTCAACTCTAACAGTAATAGACTTCATATGAGAATTTACTGTAACCAGTCATTAGAGGTGTACTTTGTGCACTGCTGGATAAATGGTGAGGGTTGTGTCAGGAAGGGCATCCGGCACAAAACTTGTACAAAACTATAATACGGATCAGGCAGATGATCCGCTGTGGCGACCCCTAAAGGGAGCAGCCGAAAGAAGAAGAAAAGAAGATCTTAAAAATGATTTGACTGCCTTTTAATAAAAGTTAAGATACTATTGTGGTCAAAAGTTTGGGTACCACACATTCTGATCAAAAGTGCTGATTGGTTGGCCTTACTACTGCTGAATGTTGATTGGTTGGCCTTACTACTGCTGAGTGCTGATTGGTTGGCATTACTGCTGCTGAGTGTTGATTGGTTGTTTTTACTGCTGCTGAATGACGGTAAGTTGACCTGCCAATGACACTGCTCCACTGTGACTTAATTGATGACATCACAGAATGGACTATAAATAGAGATTGTTTCTGTCTCAGGTTGTTCCCTGATTGTGTTCATACGGGACCAGGTAAGCACCATTTATTAGTGTGATTGCAGTAGGTAGTTTTCCCCATTGGAATGAATGGTGGAATGTTCAGAAATTTTACAGTGATGTCACTTTACCGCACCAGCTTAGGGGATGTGTCACGCCATCTTTTGAGCAAGACATACTGCAAATGATCTGCTGTGGTGACCCCTAAAGGGAGCAGCCGAAAGAAGAAGAAGAAGATACTGCAGGAACTGCACTGTCTAGTGAGTGGGACTGAAGTAGGCAATCACACTATTGATCTTAAGTTTTCTTCCTCTTCTTCCTTTTCTTTTTCTTATTATTCCACCTGTTTTTTGTCTCCATAATTCCATGCACAATTTTTGAAATATTGACTTCATTCAAACTTTAAAATGTCCATCCTGAACCCGAATGGTTTGCTTATATATAGATTAATGACTTGTGTTTTATGTACAATGATCACACAAACCTTCCAAATTCTGTAATTCATTGTGAATGGAGAAAAGGTTTTACACCTCTTTTATAGCTTAAAAACTAGTTTGTTTGTATTTTTTTTTTGAACATTTGAATTTTTGGAAAAGGTTTCCAGACAATTTTTTAATGTATTCCTATGGAGGAGTTTTGGCCACTTTTAATTTGCACAAATTTCTTTTTACCAAAAAGTTTAGTACTTACCAAAACATATTGCATTTCTCACACAACAGCTCTGATCTGAGCACAGCATGCTCTGCTCCTCCAACTCTGTAAGACTCTGTAGACTTCATATGAGAATTTACTGTAACCAGTCATTAGGGGTGTACTTTGTGCACTGCTGGTGCCGGTCCCAAGCCCGGATAAACGGTGAGGGTTTCATCAGGAAGGGCATCCGGCACAAAACTTGTACAAAACTATAATGTGGATCAGACAGACGATCCGCTGTGGCGACCCCTAAAGGGAGCAGCCGAAAGAAGAAGAAAAGAAGATCTTAAAATGATTTGACTGCCTTTTAATAAAAGTTAAGATACCATGTCATTTAATACACCAGCTTAGGGAATGTGCCACGCCATCTTTTGAGCAAAACATACTGCAGGAACTGCACTGTCTTCTTCTTCTTCTTCTTCTACTTTTGACAGTAAGGTTTTCCTTAAACTCCTCCCATGAAGATCAAACTTGTTTGATGTCTTTCTGATGGTAGAAGCTGCACTTTGACATCCGTTGTGGTGAGAGCTACCTGTAGATGCGTGATGAATATTTTAGGATTGTTGGATCTTCTTTACTCATCTTGTGGTTCTGCTCTTGGGATGAATGGTCTGATCTGGTCATGTGGGCAGTTAGTCTAAATGCTGTCCACTGGAAAATGATGTTCCAGACAGTGGAACGGCTGATTTCTAAGTGTTCTGAGATCTATTTAAATCCCTTCTCAGACTCATCTACATCTAGAACCTTCTTTCTTTTGGATCTGACCATGGTGATCCCACTCACTTCAACAATCAAGAGCAAACCAAACTATTGTCCGAGGTTTAAATAAGGCATGTCTACAATGTATATATAACCATTTTGGTTTCAAGTTTAGTGAGGGGTTTATAGTATGGATACAATACTTCTATAACAGCAAAATAACAATAATGTTGAAAATAATCCTTCACATTTTCTGACCTGCAGGAGATGGAAGAAGAGGCGAGTCCAAATTCAGATGCCACATTACAGGACAGCACTGAGAAGTTTGAAGACTTGGCCATAACGGAGGAACTGGACCATGTGCTGGACACCGAGGAAACAGTCTTAACTGATGCTGATATTTTTGCTGGCCTGGAAGAGGAGGAAAGGGGACAGTCTCCAGCAGGAGAACGTTCAAAGGAGTTTGAGGGAGAAGATGAACTACAGCTTGCTGTAGAAGAGTCTGAGGAGGCTTCTGCCTTATCAGACCAAAGCACAGGTACACAGCTGCCCACCAGCCAGACTTTTGAAGAGGATGAGACTCAGAACGTGGACCCATTTGAAGAGGTTCTCTCCACCGAGGGCAGTGTGAGTGCTGATGAGAACAAGGGTGATACAGCCACTCCAGAGCTGGAGGATGAAGCTCCATCAGTGCAGGCAGAGATGGAGAAACATGACCTTCAGATTATATATGAGGAGCAGCTGAAGCTTATGCAGGAGCTGGAGGAAGAGAGGGACAAACTCACTGACCACAACACCCAGCTGCAGGTCAGTTTATACTACATATGCTAAAAATACACTACATGTCCAAAAATCTGTGCAAACTCCTAATAAATGCATTCAGCTGCTTAAAGCTGCTGACACAGATGCACTCACATCTTGTCTAATCCTTGTAGTGTAGTGCCAAAAGAATAGGACTCTCTGGAGCAGATAAACAAACATGACTATTGTCTCCATGTCTAATACCAGGCGTGGACTAGAGGGTATAAAGACCCCCAGCATTGAGCTGTGGAGGTTGGTTTTGCTGGCAATGTTGGTTTTGCTGACATGACCAAGCTGGTAGACCAGCACAGCCAGCATGACCAAGATGGTTGACCAACATGAACAGAAAGACCAAACTGGTCAACAATCCAGATTGGTCTTATGGGTTATACTGGTTGCCAAGGTCAACTGCTTTTTATGCATGCAAGCTTGATGACCAGGTCTTGCTGGCTGGCTTCGACCAGAATGGTCAAACTTGTGTAGCTTTATCAGATTGATGATTCGTGTAGACCAGCTACTTTGGGCAAGAGCTAAGCCAATCAACCAGCTTAACCGGCTTAATAAATCATTAGACCACACCCACTTTTAACATTTTTGAAACGAATGAGGATACAATCATAACATTTCAGACACATGTTGTGGGTACAGTTACGTTAATGTTCTAAATCTGTCTGTCCCTCTGTCCCTCAGAGCAAACTGGCCAACTACTTCCACCAAAAGATGGGTAAAGAGCCTCAGACAGAGCAGGAGATGACAATGTCTGATTGTCAGCAGAGTTACCAGAAGTATCTGGACACTATAGAGGAGCTTCACAATACAAAACTCGACCAGCAGCAGGAGGACGAGCTGAGGAGGTTGAGCGAGGAGAAACTGGACGAGGTGAAGATTGAGGGGTCAGCTCTGATGGAGAGAATGTATGATCTAGTTGAAACAGTTGTCACGCAGAAGCTGGGTAAACAGGCCGCTCAGGACAAAGCTAAGCAGCTCCAACATGCAGAGCACAAGTGTGAGGAGAAACTTGTGTCTGTCAGCCAGGAAAACATCAAACTCGCAATGAAGATGAAGAAGATGGAGGCCGAGCTGAAGGACAGGAAAGACCTGGGTGAAGGTCTGCATGAGGTTGACTTTGAGCAGCTCAAGATTGATAACCAAACATACAGTGAGAAGATTGAGGAACGCAATGAGGATCTGCTCAAACTGAGGAAGAAGACCACCAACACTGTGCAGGTGAGGCACAAATGAACAAAATTATTGGGACACCTTCACTGCTTCTTCTGAAATCAAGGGCATTAAACAGTTACTCCTGGTTCTGTCTCTACTGTCCAGAGAAGACTTTCTACTAGATTCTGGAGCATTGCTGGGAGGATTTGATTGCATTCAGCCACAAGAGCAGAGCACAGTTCACTGCTCCACAGCTCAATGCTGGGGGTCTTTATACCCTCTAGTCCACACCTGCTATTAGACATGGAGACAATAGAGTCATGTTTGTTTACCCGCTCCAGAGAGTCCTATTCTATTGGCAGTACTTCTCTACAGGGACTCTGCAGGTTAGTGCCTGTAGAGAAGTACTGCTAATAGAAAAGGACAAATGTGTGCATTTGCACATCTGTGTCAGCAATGGGTGCAGCTTAAAGTAGCTGATTGCATTAATTCAAGGCAGTGTCCACAAACTTTTGGACATACAGAATATATTGACCCATATACTGTCTGCTTACTGTGTCCTCCATTCTCAGGTTCTGACCCATGTGAAGGAGAAGCTTGAGTTCGTGCAGGTGGAGAACCAAGCGATGCGAGCTCAGTTGGCCAAGCTGGACGCCACAGTGGCCCAGAAGCGGGATGTTCTGACCCGTACGAAGCAGTCACGGGACGGCCTGCGGGCGGATAACCTGCGCCTGGCTCAGCACTGTGGGCTGCTGGGGAACCCCACACTGCTGCAGGACTTTGAGGAGAAGGCAGATGTGTGTGAGAGTCTGGAGGCCAGAATGGAGACGTTGAACAGGCAATACGCTGAACTCACCCTGAAGTGTGCTGGAGTGAACAACAAACTGGAGCAGAGCAGGACAATGGACTACTGACAGAATTTCACGATAGAAATGTTCTGAAATGAACTCAAGTTGTTGCCAGCTGATTTCTTCTGGGTGCAGCTCTTTTTTCAGGAGTTTGTTTCATTAATATTGTATTTTATTACAAAGGACAGCATACATGCACACACTTTCTGTAGGTGTGTGATCAGCGTGTTCTGCTCAGATCAGTCTGATTCCTCCTCAGTACCACCTACAGTACATCAGAGTACAGTCATACAGCTCTTAAAGACGCAGAACACAAGTGATACCAGAACAGTGACAGTAAACATCACAAAAATACTGTTAAAACACCACAATCATACGTTAAGAGTGGTCTGGTCACCTACAGCTCCAGCCATCACTAGAGGGCGCCCACGAGTCCAAAGTGAACCAGGACTGATTTACTAAAATCACTCAAGAGTAGAAAGGCTAACCTTGAGCTCCCGTCCACCCCTTCAGAGGCTGACCACTGTCCGACTACTGGACTTGGACCAGTTACCCACCTGCATTACTGACAGTGTAGAAATTTACATGCCCCCTAATTATCCGCTACTGTTACCACTAGACATATGCTGGTCCAGTGTCCCCTAATCAATAATATATCAGTAGGTTGACCAGAGGACGAGGGTCCCAGGAAAAAGGGTTCTGTAGGAAACTGAAAGGCTTCTACTCTGACACTGTCCCCTTTAAAGAAAGGGCAGTAAGGGCATTACATGGAAGATGGAAGAGAAGACGGTGGTTGGGGTGGTGGGTCACACTCCGGATGAGTAAATGATGAGTAAATGATCAAATCTGATCTGTAATTTCATTTCATTTCTTGAAAATTCAGGAGGTTTAGGCTTTGAGTTGATTATGAATATGATTATATATGATTAAACAGAACATTAATGAACTATAATAATGTAGAACCTCCTTCTCCACTTATGCAGTTACCATTGTGGAGACAGAAGGTTTAGGTAGGACAGTGTTGACATGCTCCGCTGTCGTTTCCATGGTAATGTCATAAACAAAAATTATATATATATTATTGATATAATCCAGTTATACAAAAATATTTCACTGAATGGACATAAACGTCAGAACAGGTTTAAATGAAGAGAAAATGGAGATAATGGACAGATGAGTTCATCACTCCAGCCGCTGGTCAATGTGGTCCATGACCCTCTTGACCCAGGACTGTCTGGGGTCCACACACACCTGGTGATCCTTCTTAGTGATGAAGCTGCAGAGAAGAGAAGAGGAGAGTTACAGCTGTAATGATTCAGTTCAGGAACAGATGATCATTAAACACACACACACACACACACACACACACACACACACACACACACACACGTTTCTATAACAGTAAATATTAACAGTATATAAATATATGAACAGTATGTATAAAGTACATATATGTTGTTTGTGCTTTTGAATAAAGATGAATATCTTTATAAAGAGAACTTGTAATATTTACAGTGATGTCATTCTTTTCAATGTAAGGTGTGTAATTCAGAGAGTTTACAGAGGTCAGTGAAGACTGAGATTTATTATATTATAATATTATAATATATCATAATCTTTCTGGAATATTAATAAAGCGTGGAGACTCACATCACTCCGGGCAGTTTACAGTCAGACGTCGTCTCTTCATACGTCACGATCAATCTCGAAGGGATTGGTCTCGAATAGAAACTGAAACAGCACGTTTCAGCTGGTCCAGAAATATGAATGAATTATAAAAGTAATAAACAGAAAAGTCAATAATGAGAATAGACCGAGATTAACTGAGGGATGTGGAGAAAACTCAAACTGACAATCATTTAACAACAACAATCAGAGTAATTAATCATGTAATCAGACTGTAATTAAGTCAGTAATCTGTAATAATGCTGAGCAGAGATGAAAGAATATGAAGCAGATGATGATCTTACTCTGTCCCTCCACACTGGACTGAAGACAGAGGACCACCAGCAGAGCCAGGAGGACAGAACTACACCAGACCTTCATGACTGCGATGATGATGATGATGATGATGATGATGATCTGAAATCTGCTGAAATGAGACAACTTGATCTCACCTTCAATTCATTTACTGGTAAGAGGGTGGAGTTTGTCTGATTATGGGGTGAAATAAGGGTGTCAAAAGGTGGAGTTTGGTGAAATGGGTGGGGTTAGGACAATAAGGGGGAGGGGTTATGGTGAGTGGGTGAGATGGGCTTAAAAATAAACTCATTTCTGTGAATCTGATCTACAGTGAGACACAGATCTGACTGATCAGAGAGAGGGGGCGGGGCTGATGATCAACATTACAGATTGGATACACCTTAGACAGGCGACAGACAGGTAGATTACAGACTGCTTACACCGTTAGAGGGGTTACAGACAGATTACAGACCGGTTACACCGTTAGA
>CM067524.1:80951-96652 GCA_034509495.1 Acestrorhynchus altus
GAGAGAGAGAGAGAGAGAGAGAGAGAGAGAGAGAGAGAGAGAGAGAGAGAGATGGGATGGGATGAGTGTAGGGCTGGATGATGGACTATTACAGACGAGAATGGAAGGACATGAGAAGAACCCAATGGGGCTCTTGGTGCTTTGAGAAGAACAATCCCAGCCAAAGCTCGTTCACCTCGACGGCCTCTCCCCGGCGGACACGCACTGACCGCTGAAGCGCTTTCCTCCCAGAACACAAACAAGGCCATGGAACAGAAAGCCGATGGAACCGGCGCTAAATCCAGTCTGTCTCAAACGAGCTGGGTTTCCACTGAGATCCTGTTCCTCATCCATTCAGTTCTCATTCGTGAGGACCCACATTTACTCACACGCACAAGCAATACTTAAAAGAAAACTTACACTCCTTTGTAGGTTTTTACACTTTTAAAACCTTTTTTTGCAGCAAAGCAGAACTCAAATTAAATTATGGTATTAACCTCAATGACCTCATGCATCATGACTGAAACTGTCCTCGATAAACCCTGTCTGATTTCAGAGTTATTAATAATAATAATAATAATAATAATAATAATGCTTATTTAGAGAGTTATAAATATAAGTACCATCTGTGGAAGAAGAGTGGCTGAGTGCCACAGGGGGTATTAGAGAAACGGACCTGCACCTTCAGTGCTGATTAATAATGCTTTATTAAAAGAAGCTCAAATATTAATTCATTAGAGTGCTTTAATAAATAACCACCTGACACTGAATGACCACTTAAACCGCTGCTGGACGCTGGATCCAATCGCCTGGAACTCCACCGAACACGAGAAACGCTACTACTGTTCAACCCATCGAGTTCCAGTACGCTTCTGCAGCCACCAGGGGGCACACCCGAGGAAACGGCGCCGAGGCGGGCCGGCTCGGTTAGATGGACGATGTTTCTGTGAAGGGGGTGGGAATTTGATTCGTCTATACGTCTCTGAGATTTTGTATGTAGTGTGAGAACGATGTTCGTGAGAGGGCAGGTGGGGTCGTTATTCTCATTCAGACACTCAAACTAAATAAAAACGTCACATTTTCTTAGTATCTCAATACAAACAAGCAAGCGCACAGTCGCCGATTCAACCTCTCCACGTTTCAGGCCACAGCCGACACACCGTCGGCCGCCGTAAAGGCGTGTCCCGTACGGGGACGCGCCGCCGTCTCATCCTGACGACTTTAAGCACACGTTAATATTCTCACTCTGTAGAAAGTGTAGATGCGCTACGAAACACAAAAAGAAAAATACTCTTCAAACAAAAACACCACACCTGAAATATTTGTACGTGTACGTCTCATTTTAAGCCAATTTCAGATCTAAATGTCCAGCCTGTAGTGTCTAAACTCCCAATTCTGTAAAACTGTTATTCATGCTACCGCTGAGGAGAAACAAAATACACCAAACCAAAATCAAAACGTACTACACCTCAACTGACAGAAGAACGCTTTGGGCGAAGGAGAACTGACCGAAGACCCCTGTAATCAATAACACACACACACACACACACACACACACACACACACACACACACACACACACACACACACACACACACCGCTCCCGGCCCTCGCTCGACTCCGCCAAACAGAAAGCCACGCGCGTGCAGCAGAGTCCGCAGCAGGTGGGCAGCTTACCTGACTCTAGAACTTCATCCATACCAAAGTTCAACAGGGAACATCAGAACAGAACCTGCAACGCTGAACTGTAACTGCTACAGAAGGGCGAGCCGAGGGGGCTGTAGAGCTTAAACTAAACGTAGAGCCGTTACCGAGCTCAAAACCTGTCCCCGCTTCCTGCTGATCTCCACCTTTTCAGCCTCCACTTTCAGTGGGACTCGACGGAGGATCGCCTTCGTCATCCTGGCATTTCTGCTGGTCCATTCCTCACATTCCAACACTGCCACATTCAGCGCAAAAAGTGAGAAACGGAAAGACTCTTGCCTGACGGATGATCATCGATCAGCCGTAACGTTAGCTCCACCGCCCGCCACTGCCAATCCCCCACCTGCTCCACCTGCCAACCACTATTAGATAAACGAACTCAAGGCGGAGCAAGAGCCGTTATCATCACACAAACGTGGCAAGAAAGTGGAGCTGGACGACCCTGAGGTGACAAACGCACTGATGATCTGGTTCCAGTGTCCCCTGTGGAGAACTCTGTTAGTCAGTGAACAGAACCAAACTGATATTCTAGACTGGGTCCAAACATCTCCACAACATCAAGCAGGTCTTGTGGGATGTTCCCAGTATGCAGTGGTCAGTACCTGGTAAAAGTGCTCCCGGAAAGAACAAAAGAACACAACTTACAGGACTTAAAGGATCTGCTGCAAAGACCAGAGGACACCTTCATGGTGACGGGTCAGAGCCGTTTCGGCAGCAGGAGGCAGGCGGTACTAATGTTACGGCTGATTAATGTTTATATCCTGTTATTTTAAAGGGAAATTCAGCCTATTTTTCCTCACCACCAAACAACTTCCATGAGTGTGAAGATGGGAAAGGTTTCGTCAGACAGACCGTTACGGGGTCCATCCGGCAAAGCGCTTCACTCGGGCGACGGGAAAGAAGGCGCCGAGCCTCCACGCAGCGCTACCATCTACACGCTCTCTCCCGTAAAGGCCGCGGGAGTAAAAGGGAAAGGACAGGGTGAGGGGGCTCTTTTCCTCTCTGACCTGCTTTCTTGGACGTCACGGCGAGGTCATAGAGCAGTTACACTGTTAGGAGTGAGAACTAGCATGACAGCCACATGCACAGTTATCAGTGGGACACCACAGCTATGCTAGGTCCAAAAGAACAGGAGATTAGGGACAAACCTTACACGGGGTTCAAGTAAAAGATCACGGTCATCACCTGACTCTGTATGGTCAACTAAAGGTCATTCTCATCACCTAACTGACGGTTTTCATCAACTCTGCTGGAAAACACAGACTGCAAACAAATCTAGAAGAAACGCCCTCCGACTCAGATCTTCACACAGCCCCCTTCTTTCTGTTCGTCTTCGGCTGACGGCGCTGACAGAGGGCTGAGGTCAACGGAAACTGGACCAGTATCAAAAGGGGGCTGGCCGAGGAGGCCTTTCTGTGGACGCCGCGGGCCCAGCGAGCTGCTGCTGCTGCTCCTCCTGCTCCTCCTCCTGCTCCTCAGCTGGGTTTATTGAGGAAAACTGGAAGCAGAGGAGGAGAAGACAGCTGAGATGCTTCGGGTCTGCATCACCCACCTCTGCGTCCAGCAGCAAACTCATATGTTATTGCTGCCTGGAAAAGGAAAGACAGAGGGATTAATAAACGATACTGATACCATTTATAATCAACAACAAAGCAGCTATAAAGGTCCTTCATTTCCTCTGATGTTGAAGAAGAGAGGTTTCTCGTGACGGGTTCGTCATGTGACCGTGTTCATCACTGTTTGCGCTTTTCTGATCAATAATAATACATTTTATTTACACCCTGATTTCATTTCAAAGAATCCAAACACGGCCAAGATGAACTACTGAAGCGCAATTACAAAGCGTCCAGGAGGTGGCGCCCTAACGCTGCGCTCGTCACAATTCCAGGAACATTTTGCTGGACAGAATATGAATCTGTCCTGTGTCCACACAGGAGGGAGGGTAACTGAGCAACTGGTCTGAGGTAAAGCATCTAACTGCCCCACAGCTCAGATCTCACACACACACACACACACACACACACACACACACAAACACACACACAGAGACACAGACACACAGAGACACAGACACACAGACAGACAGAGACACAGACACACAGACAGAGACACAGACACACAGACAGACAGAGACACAGACACACAGACAGACAGAGACACAGACAGATAGACAGAGACACACACAGACAGACAGAGACACACACACACAGTCAGAGAGACAGAGAGACACACAGACTGCTAGCTGCTCCTTACCTGTGCACTGAGATCCTGAAAACATGGGGGAACAGAGAGTGTTCTGCCACCAGCACTCCTCCTGCTGGGTTCTCGTCACGCTCTGCTCTCCGATGCTCAACAGGGGAAACTGGGAAAACACCACACAACAGGCTCAGAGAAGGGACGACTGCGCTTCAGCACACAACAGGTTAAACATGGCTCTATGTGCGGGTGTATTTCCACCTCTAACACACACTGTACTTAAACACAACCATAAAGCACCTGCTTCTGAAGCTGATCTGTAAGATGGTGAACAGCTGAACCAAAATCACACCGCGCTCTCACGCCTGAATTCACAGAACTGCGTAAACAACACGGACTCAGAGTGTAAGACATGGAAATACACCCCCTCGCAGTGTTTAGGGGACACCGTCGGGCTGTAGTGGAATAGTTATTTGATTTATGAATGGATCCTGTAACACTTCCACAGCCAAACTAACTTTATCTAATAAAGCTCTAATAACACTCCAGTGTTCCCTCGCAGTGTTCTGCTGGGTCGGCTCTAGTCTGTAGACCTGTCGGTCGCGTGGTATACTCCAGACCTACACTGATCACGTATGGATCATGCCCTTCAGTCCAACTGAAAAGGCTGCTTTCATATCGACAAAGAACCGAGTACAACCCCGTTTACATTCGTGTTCGGTACCAGGATTCAAACGTGCGCTGTAGTTAGAGTGACGCTGACAGGAGTCCGGCCTGTACGCGGTCACCGAGTGGGAGTTTGGATTTGCAGGATCAGAGAGAAATGAGGAGAAAGCAGATTCCAGAGCAGCTTAGGATCAATGTCTCCTCTACAGATTAGCACAACAATGTAGACGCAACATCAAAGGACTCGCTAATGAAGCAAGAGTTGCATCATATCACTCCCGTACAGAGTGCGCACAATCACGCTGATCACAGAGTGTCCGAACGCAACCGCTCGAACAGAACCCAGTGCATTTCAGTGTTTCACAGGACCAGTCCCTCAATGCAGAGACGAAAACCAGTAACGGCAAACCAACATCTGTGCTGGGCCAGTTAGGACAATCGCATCGCTGACTTATTGCTCGAAGTCTGGACAGGACTTCGCTCCTTTACTCCTCAGTGGGAGCTTTTCCATCAAAAGAACTCTGGTTCTTGAACTGGTTCTGTTCAGGCTAATAAGAACCGTGGGGTTCCTAAGCACACCAGCCCGTGTTTACACCGGTTTTAGTGGAACTAAAAATCGCAGCAAAGATAGACGTTTGCTGTTTAGAGAAAAACGTGCGTGAATGACAATAAGACGACGCAGAAGACGACGAATGGTCAGTCATTGCTCCTGCACAGCTGGACGCCCACAGCGGTTCTTGCTGAGAAGGTTTCCCAAACCATGAAGACAAGTCTGAACATAATTGTGGACCCCATAATCCCCTCAATATCCAGATTTATAGTAAAGATCATCGCTCATAATCATACTGAGGGTCACGTTACGGAGCAACGGCGCGGAATGAATGAAGACCTACGAGCCAGCGGTCAACATCATCTGATGAACAGCACGGCTTTACTAACGCAGCTCATCAGCGTGTGGAGCGGAAACACAGCTCAGACGCTCACGGTGTGACGCACGACTGAGGAAGTGACCGAATTCATGCATTCCTTAAGAATTGCCAATAGAATAGGACTCTCTGGAGCAGATAAAGAAACATGACTATTGTCTCCATGTCTAATAGCAGGTGTGGACTAGAGGGTATAAAGACCCCCAGCATTGAGCTGTGGAGCAGTGGAACTGTGTTCTCTGGAACGATGGAGCTCCATACAGCACTACTGAGAGGGATTAGTTGGGAAGGTGGGGATGAGGTGGGGTGGTAATCATCTAACATCCTGACCTCACTAATGCTCTTGTCACTGACTGCAATCAAATCCTCGCAGCAGTGCTCCAGAGTCTAACAGAAAGCCTTCCCTGGACAGAGGAGACAGTTACTCCACTGCTGTCTCGATGTTCTGAGTAAGAGTTACTGTACTCGAGTTCGGGTTAAGGACACATCTGAGAAGAGCAGAGGAATATTGCTAGAGTCCGGCTGGACAGCAGATATCCAGGAGGAGGGTCAGGCAGCCAAGATGTAGGTTAATCTGATGGACTTTAATCCCACAGGCCGTTAAAAAGCCAGCTTTAAGCCTGTAACTATGCTCTTTACTCTCAGAGTTTAAGTACAGAACGACGCCCACGGGTCTGAACACTTCTGCACTCTATGCCCTCTTCGACCGCGACAACGTGGTCTGGCCAGAATCTCAGCAAGATCTCAGGTTTCATCTCTAAACACAAATTCTTAACCAATCAACACCCTCCTGCAGCGGGGTCAGGTCCTGCTCCACACTTCTCCTGCCTGCCGGCTTTAATCTCTTTAGTAGATTATGCAATTCCTGGACACAGTCCTCCTTTTCCTCCGTTCACATTTTGATCAACACCACCACATGCATACAGAGACACAAAAGGTCTCGATTTCCCCGAACTGCCCTCTAACGAGAACGTCATAAAGTGACGCAGTCGACACACTCACGATCAGGGTCATTTTACCACTCTGGGCAACTTTCGACAGTGCTGAAATAAACCGCGTGTGCCGTAATCATCACTTACCTCAGGCAACTCTTGAAGCGCATCGTATGACTTTCCAAATTCTGGAATCTGGCTTTTCCCAACACACCTGTGAGTCTCTCTCTCCATGCAGGAGTCTTCCTTCTGAAGCGCATCTGTAGGCTCCTCCACATGAGAGCTCACTTCAGACGCCGCTGCAGACGCTCCTGCAATTTCACAATCTAAGCAAATCTCCGGTTCCGCGGTCGGCAGAGATGTACCCGCACCTTCCTGTGAATCCAGGGAAGTCTGGGCACTCTTCTCCATGCCAGACTTCTTTAATCTGGGTAAAAATTTGCCAGATTCCAGCTCAGATTTCCCATAGTAAGGGCCCTCGCACTCCGCATCCTCCTCCAGGGGTTTAAGGTCTGCCTGCGGATCATCAAAGAGGTCTGTCTGACCAGGAATGGGAAGACTCATTTCCTCTTTCTCAGACTCGGCGTCCGACACGCTGCACCACCCCGGAGACAGTTCAGAGGCAGATATCGGGCGAAAGTGAGTCCTCGGGGATATGCGGATGGCCCGATACTGAGTACGATTTATGCCGTACAGCCGCGGACAGAAGGGCTCGCTGTCCGACTCCGAGCACAATATAGACTTCGGCTTGAAGCCTGGGCTGAACGAAGCCATGTCCTCGGGTTCGAAGGAGCATTCCACATGCAGGACTTGGGAAAAGGGGTTATTCAGATCCAAGGACGAAAACGGGTAATCCAGTCCTTGCTCCTCTCCGCAGTAGCCTCCGCAGGATCCGAGTAAATCTTCATGGAAGATAACGGAAAATCCCTTATTCAGCCCATCTCCTGTCCCTTTGGTTGCCTGATCATTCTGTCCAAAAGACACCAAAGGTCTCCACAGAGGCTTTTGCCCAGGAGCAAAGCAATTGCCTGCGTTCATGAGCGCGTCTGTCCCCGCTATGGTGACCACATCAGAGGACGAAGCTGCTGCGCACTGCAAGAGGCTGCCGCAAGTGTCATCCGGTGGAACCACAGCCCACTCTTTATCATTGCTTAGGGTCTTGAGCTCTCCGTACACCCCTCCGAGAATAAATGAGGAATTGTCCTTCTCTGAATTAATGTCCCACGGTCTGGCCGGTGTTGTATAATCTCCTCCATCTACCTTGGAGGCTTTACCTTTGGCTAGACCCTGGTCCTCTTTCTGACCCTCCCACAGGTGGTACTCTGAACGCTGCACAGCCTTCTTCTGGATGGGCTCGCCCTTCACCTCCACATCGAGACAGCAGCACTGGTAGCCGGGTGTCTCCTCTGAAAACAAGTTCTCACCTGCTTTCTCCACTCCAAGCGCTAATACACAATCTCTGTCTCCGATCGCCATCCAAATGTCTTTTATTATTCCTGAGCTGTAATCATCGTTTTGTTGGTTTGCGTCGTCCGAAAACAAAGCAGTGCTGTACTGCTTGCTCTCATCCTGCTCTAATGCTATTCCACAAACAGACTCCAGTTTAGACACCTTGTTGAAGGTCTGGTTGGACACTGTGCCTACACTCATTTCGTCTTGCTGGTGACTTGGGTTCTCCTGCAAAAAATCCAGAAGTTCTTCCTCCATGTACGCAGCCGGAATCGGAGGAATTACGCAGCCGACCTCCTCGCTGCCGAAGTGAGCAGACTCGTCCGCCTGAGCACCTACTTGCTCGCTGTCCGAACGAGTCTCCTCCGAGTGGGACCACGGACTGCAAGTCCTCGTCGAGAGGTTAGAGCAGTGTTCAGTTTCATCAAAGGCACTGTTTTTGGTCCAAATTAGCAAACGGGACTGTTTGTTTCCGAGGGGATCTAGACAGCTACTTGAATCTACGTTGTCCCGACTCGATGTAAGCGAGTCGGAGGGAAAGGGGAAAGCAGAACTGTCGCACTGCAGCTCGAAGAGTGAGAAGCAGGAGTTCAGGGCAGACGTGCTTCCACTGGTTTCTTGAAGAGGAGGCTCCCCGAGGGCCCCGGACAGCCTGCCGATATTAAACGGAACACTGCCCAGCACTGGGGAGAGCCTAACCGGAGAGTCACCGGCACAGCTTTCTCCCTCCAAATCCTCAGAACTAGAGGACGAGCAGCACTCCCACACGTGAGCTATGCTTTCCATATCCTGCGTGAGGGTCACGTCAGCTCCCAAAGCATCCACCATTATTGCACTTTCCCCTTGCAGCTCAAGGCCATCTAAAACTATGCGACACCCTGGCTCAATGTCTCGTGGCTCACTGCTCTTCTGCCGAATCATGTTTAAGATTCGGCTCTCTTGTACTGCATCTGAGGCACTAGGATCCAATATGGATTGATATATATCGACTTCATAGAAGTGAGTGAATTCAGACAGATGCTCGTCATCTAAATCTTGACCATCCTCAGGAGGAGGGCAGCTTGAGGTCCCATTTAGTTCAGTGGCCTCCTCGTTTCCTTCACTAGACACTTCAACAAAGTGCCCGTCCACAAAAGTACCTGCTGCAAGGTAAGCTCTTTGAAACAAGGAGTTGGCGATGCAGATCCCTTGCACCCTCTCTGACAGACAGTCCATGTCGATGGACGTGGCCAGGTCGTTGGGGGAGTCAGGTTTGCTTCGGTACTTTGTCTCTAGTTTACTCTGGCTTAACGGGACAAAATACTCAGAGATGGGCTCGGTATACCAAAGGGGTTCTTCCATGTACTCCTTGTTGTTAGAAGCCTCACCTCCAAACTCCTTCATCTGAGCCCAGCTGGGATCTTTACGAATCTCCCTCAATGGCCTCTTGCCTTTCTTCGTGTAGTGCTGCGGTTGTTTTGAAGGGCAATCAACGGTGCTGCAACTGCTACCTGTGTTTCTACGCTCTTCTTTCTCAACAGCCTTCAGGGCCAGTTTCACTTGCCCACTGTTGCGCCCCTTTTTGCTTCTGCTGCCAACCTCACGAGACTTGTGTCTAATTCGAACTCCTTTGCTATTAGAGGTCTTTAAGTCTTGGTTGCCACTGGAGCTTGAGCCACCCTCACTCGAGCCAGAAGACCAGGATCTGGGCCGGTGACCCAAATCTGATCGGATTCTGGCCTGCCTCCTGTTTTGGGAGGCGGCTCGGTCATCGGACACCCCAGTCGCACCCACATGGTATCGGTTCTCCTTCTCTTTCTTGCTGCGCCGCTGTTGAGACTTCTCGGAAGCTGTGGTGGTGCTAAACGCATCAGGCCCTTTGTCCTTGAAGACTTCGCCTTCACTGGTGCAGTCTTTTGGGGAGGATGTGTCTGTGCTTGTCTGAGGGGCAGCAGATGAGGATGAGCTGGAATATGTGCACGCTTTAGCCTTGTTCCACACGGTCATAATCTCTTGGAGACAAACAGGTTTCTCTGAGAGAGGTGGAAATGCTTCATAGTACCTTCAGATTGGAAAGAAAGAGGAAAGATGCTAGAAGGTCCACAAACATGCCGCGCTTGTAAATTCACAGATTCAACACACCAAACAAAGGCCGATTACACTTTTCACATTAGAGACGAATGGAATTCCTTACATTTCCACCTGGTCTTTAGAGGAAGGCGACTCAGCTAACTCAGGAGACCGAGATCCATCAGACTTCTTACTCGTTTGCTTCTCTTTCTCTGCAAGAAGACAGATCTTAGTGTGTTACACGATGCCTGTGAGCAAGAACGCAATCAAGTTGCGCCGAAGGTTGAAGAGAAAAGGCAACAAACCTTTTTGTTTATTCTGAATGTCTTTAAGTTTGGAGCAAAGCTCCTCAACCAAGCTTTCGATTCCAGAGTTCTGAAAGACAACAAACACAGAACACCAACTTACAAACCAGCAAACTGCACACTTACGGTTACTTCAAACCCAACATACATCACCTGATTTCAGTGTAACTGACTTTAACCTGTTGCTTTTGGATACTGGAAATTATGCCCCTGCTTCCAAACTGACAGCTACACCTGGATTAATCAGACATTTCACAAGCAACAGCTTTGTTTTACAACTTGCTCTAGATCTTTAAGCTGACTTAGATCTACTCTATTTTGGGACAATCAGGTCAAACTCCAACAAACTGGCAGGCAAATGGCAACTCAGATCTTTTAACACCTCAAGAAGCTTCTAAACCAACAAAAGCTCAAGTAGTAAACAGATGTTATTCAACAACCTCTGTAAAAATGAGAGCTTATGTTGTGTCCTTTTCTGGTTCATTCGTCATTATGACGTTGTTGTTACGCTGAGCTGTATACCGAGATGTCTCCATTATATTTGAATTAATGGTGTCAGGTTGGAGCTCGATAATTTAATGATTAATTATAAACCTTTAACGAGTTAAACGCTCTGAAAGATGGTCTTCACTCTGCGTTTGAACACAGCGAGTGACTCCGCTGTTCGGACCCCCAGGAGGAGTCTGTTCCCCCACTTTGGTGCCAGGAAACAATCAGATACACAAAAAGTTATGAATGCCAGGGAAAGTGTCATTATTACAGTTACACCCATTCACATAAAAGAATAAACAGAACAACGTAAAAGAACAGAGAGAGTCTGGACGCTCGTCTGCCTGCAGCTTGAGGGACGGCGGGTCAGGCCGAGCTGTACCTGATGCTGGAAGGGCTCTGGGTTCAGACGGAATCTGATGCTCAGCATTACAGTTAGGGTTTGCTTTGCTCCAAAATATGAAGGAATCCGTCTGCATGAAACAGTCTCAGAGGAAACAACTTACAAAACAATGTTAAAATGATGGTATGAACAAAAATCCATGGTAATTTAAACTCCTCCAGAAGCTGGAGAACAAAGTGTGTATGTTTAACCAGCCACACGCAAACACAGCCCTGGGCCTTCAAGGAGCTAGCTTCATCCCAACTACTGCTTGCTTGAGGAGTGTGTGTGTGTGTGTGTGTGTTCTCTTCAAACCTGTTTTGATTGTAACCTGGTTGCAGTCCGATGTCTGCATGTCCCTGCGACACAACCGTGGGCTGTAGTATTGTGGTTGTGTACTCTTTATTCCATGTGTACTGTGACTTGGCGGTAGATATGAGGTGGTATCCGTGGTATGAATCAGCTTTACGGTTTCATTTCAGCGAGTCTTCCGCTGTATTTTTATGTGCAACGAGTTTAAAGGTGTCATTCTGAAGTGTGTCTCAATGGTAAAATGACTGTTTTCTGTCTCTTTTAACAGCATGAACGTGCTTTACTGCAGCTCTCTGCTCCACATGGACCAAACAGGGTCCGGAGTAAAGGAAGCTTTATTATCCAGATTCAAACAGACAAACCATAGTGTTCCTCGTGAGCTTCTGAGACGAGAGCCGGACTTTATCTCACAGTCACCGTAAGGAGCTGGACGGTGGAGACACAGGAGACTAAAACGACAGAGCCTCACACTCGGCCCTGCGCTGTGTCTGGAGTCTGTAGTTAATGTCGTTTGACAGTTTATAACGTCAGCTTTCAAATGCTGGTAACCGACCACGGCTTTGTCCTCGGGGCAGCTGTGGGCTGGTGGTTGGGGTACTAGCCTTGTGACTGGAAGGCTGCTGGTTTGATTCCCTGAACTGGCAGGACATGAGGACATAAGGTGCCCCCTTGAGTGAGTCAGTCCTCTGCTACTCCCCTGAGCCGTGGTTAGGGCTGCCCACCGTTCCAGGCACGTGTGCTCACTGCCCCTAGCATGTGAATTCACGTGTGTGTGTGTGTGTGTGTGTGTGTGTGTGTGTGTGTGTGTGTGTGTTAAATGCAGAGGACGAATTCCCCTGTGCAGCTCAGTGGATCTATGTGAACCTTTAGCTTTAATGATCATCACTATTTGAAACTGGATTAGTGTCCTAAACGTCCCAGTGGTTCCGTCTCCGTCTCCTTGACAGAACACACTGAGCATTTACAGAGAGATGTGTTTCTGTATTAAAGGAACCAAATTAAGCTCAACTCTGTTACGGTTGGTTCAGAGAAACCCTGCGAACGGAGGAAGTCTTCAGTAAAACTGAGCTGTAACACCACGCGTGCTCCTCACGTTCTGCGCCGCGGACACGGAGAACAGTTCCGTGTTAAGTGTGAGCCCCTACACAGTGGACACCGTTACTGCTTTACTCCGGGTAACAGAAGGAAAAGGCTTACTTCGTCAGAGGCAGAACGCAGACACTGCACAGCGGCTTGCTTCTTCATCTCCTCCAGACTAAGGTCCGTCCCTGCCTTCCTCCTGCTCTTCCCCCATTTCTTCCCGGCGCCCTTCTCCCAACCCAGGAAGATGTCGTTCTCCTGTGCAGGCCGTGAACGCAGGACAGCGTTATATTCAACCGTAACCTTTGAGTGGTAATGCACATCATATCCACATGTTCATCACATACAGCCTCACTCAACACGGAGGCGTCCTTAACACTGAACATTCCACAGATGTAAGACGTAAACACTGCACATTTCAGCAATGAGGACATGAAAAGGTGTTGGAGGTGTGACGAAGCGGAAACTCAAACAAATAATTTCTACAGTAGTACGACTGTACTACTGAACACTGCAGGATGATCAGAACACTGTAAAGACACTGTTTTTAGTTGTGCATATCAACAGCACAAATGAGGTACAGCCCAATATTAGCTGCATAAAAATGGAACGAACAGAACTGCTGGAGAAGGTGCTGGAGAGGGTGGTGAACGCTCCTCACAGAGCCCTTTCTAAAGGCACCAGCCTCAGCTTATCAGACACCATCTTCTAAGAGAAGCCCGAGAGAAGCGTCGCTGCTTTAACTGTCGAGCTGTCGAGACTCAAACCGAATAAGGAATGCGACACAGCTCATGACCAACAAACAGGAGCAACAAACGAGAACAGCGAGACCACTCAACTGTGAATAAATAACATCAGCTTCAGTGGTAATCACGCTGTAGACTTACACACAGGAAATGGGTTAATCTGACCACGAACAACATTATGAGAAGTTGCTGACGCATTGTTTGAGGTAAGTGTTGCGTCTGCTGCTTTGAGCCTGTAGTGACGCTGATTCTCGAGGGAACGGTTGAACGTGTTGATTAAATTTCGATTTTAGAAACTCGGTCCTGACTTCGAAAGTTAGGTTGACTCATAATTGCTTTAATGAACTGCAGTTTTCCGTTACTCAGTGTAGCTCAGACACATCGTGGGGGTGGTAAATGGTGCTCGGTTGGGCGAGACGGTGACACGGTCTGGGACGGATCGAGGTGCTTGGCGATCGCACTACCTGAGTAATGTGGTCACGTGTGTCTCTGACCACCTCTGAATGTGGTTGGAACGATCAGATTACAATGTGTCCTCAAGGCACTGTATCCGATTCACACCAGTACTTTGTGCTGGACATTAGAGATGTTCCGGTTATTTTGCCCACTGATCCAATCATTCTCTACTGGTACGCTGTTAATGCAGCGAACAGTATCCGTAAAGGTGTGATGATAAACACCGAAACACAGAATAACTCGTCTGGTAGTAATACGAGACCAGCAGAGCCACCACACAAGACGTATTAGCTACTATTTCAATACATTTACATCCTCATTTGTGATTCATATTAAAGAATACAATGTCAGTCGGGCGTTCTCAGGACTGCGGGTGTACTACACCGATCCCCACACTGGCAGCAGTCTGACTCACCCGTCGACTGTGAACAAAACGTTGAGCAAATTCACTCAATTATTAGTGCTCAACGATGTTAAATCAAGGACGCGGGTGAACTGAACCGAAAGCATCCTGGATCTGGAACCAAGCTCTGTTCTTCAAACTGAGAAATTCTTCTCCCAGTTTAGCTGCATGTGTTCTACGGGAGGTTCTACAGCAACACTCACTGTGGAGAGGAATGATCTATAATAATGGGATTAGGGGACTAAAACCGTCGAGTTTAAGTCCCTCAAAGGAAATGTCCATACCTGGTCCTGCAGGTCGTAGTCGTAGCTGTCGTGCAGCAGGAGGCTGAGGACGTATCGGGTGTAGATCATTGCGTCTATGCCACATTTCTCCAGCTCCTGGCCCAGCCAGCTCTGCACTGGGCCCAGGGACTGCAGCAGGGACATCTCCGACGGGGGCAGCGAGCCCAGCACGGGGAAGGGCCGCAAGACGCTCTCAGGGGGGGCAGGACCGGACGACTCTCCGCTGACTGGACGCATGGAACTTTAGGTGGGAGCCATTCTCAGGTGCAAGGGCATTCTCTCGGGTGGGTTCGAGAGGGTGACGGAGGGCAGCCTGGTGGGGGGAGGACTCACTCCAGTTGGACGGAGAAGGGCGGGCCTACATGAAGGTACATGTAGATGACGTTTGAGATGGTTTATGCTATTAGCAAGGAGAGTGGCTCCAATCTTCAGGCATGGTTAGAACAGCTGGCAGCTTTCAGGAGAACACGGAGCGTGCTCGGTTTCAGTCAGAGACCTTCATGATGGAGGACAGCTGGCTACAGGAATCACCTGAAAAGACAAACACAACAGCAGTGAGTATGGACAGCGGTGAATAACGTAACAACCGCAAAGGACTATATTAACCACGTGTGTGTTTAGGACCCCATCAACCACCCCTCCCGTCGGAGACCACTGCGGGTCACGTGATCAGAACACGTGGACAAAGACACTATGAGCGAGAAGGCCACGGACGGATCGATCAGCCGTGCATGTCTCTGTAACTGAAATAATCCTGAGCTAGTCCTGCTGTTGTTGGAACAACTGTCTCCACTGTCCAGGGAAGACTTTCCGGAGCATTGCTGTGAGGATTTGACTGCATTCGGCATCACAAAACCATCAGCAAGGTCAGCATGTTGGATGATCACCGTCCCAACTCATGCTCAACTCATATCTCTCAAAAGTTCTAACACGACCAGTCCAGAGAACACGGTTCCACTGCTCCACAGCTCCATGCCGAAGGGCTTCACACCCCTCTAGCCCACGCTTGGCATTAGACATGTTTATCTGCTGCAGACAGTCCTATTCTACTGGCAGCACTGCTCTACAGGAGAAGATAGAGAGGTACGGTCCCATACAGAAGCTCACACTTCCCCATACCAGAGCGTCCGTTTCCTGCAGAGCGGTCAGTAGAGGACATGTCCGTCATGCTGAGGGGGACGCGTTTTGTGTGACAGATGCCAGTAAAACCTGATAAGGAACTTGACTGTGCATCAGAAGGGAAGTGCGTGGAACTTCATTCTGCTTTCAGTCTTAAAGGAGAATAAAAATTATGACATTTACAGCCGATAAGGACGCCTTCACACTGCTCTGCCTCAGCACAA
>CM067524.1:97152-129905 GCA_034509495.1 Acestrorhynchus altus
TAAATTAAACTACTCTGATCTAAATTAAATTAAACTACACTGATCTAAATTAAATTAAACTACTCTGATCTAAATGAAACTACACTGATTTAAATTAAACTACACAGATCTAAATGAAACTACACTAGTCTAAATTAAACTACACTACACTAAATTAAATTAAACTACACTGGTCTAAATTAAACTACTCTGATCTAAATGAAACTACACTTATTTAAATTAAACTACACAGATCTAAATGAAACTACACTAGACTAAATTAAACTACACTGATCTAAATTAAACTACACTACACTAAATTAAATTAAACTACACTGGTCTAAATTAAACTACACTGATCTAAATTAAACTACACTACACTAAATTAAATTAAACTACACTGGTCTAAATTAAACTACACTGTTCTAAATTAAACTACACAGATCTAAATGAAACTACACTAGACTAAATTAAACTACACTGATCTAAATTAAACTACACAGATCTAAATGAAACTAGACTAAATTAAACTACACTGATCTAAATTAAACTACACTAGACTAAATTAAACTACACTGATCTAAATTAAACTACACTGATCTAAATTAAACTACACTGATCTAAATTAAACTAGACTACACTAAATTAAATTAAACTACGCTGATCTAAATTAAACTACACTGATCTAAATTAAACTACACTAAATTAAATTAAACTACACTGATCTAAATTAAACTACACTGATCTAAATTAAACTACAGTAAATCACCAAACTAAACAAACGTACAGACTGTTAAAATTGGCTGTGGAAATGAGAATGTTTCATATGAATCTCCTCTCAGTTCATAATCCTCCGTGTGGTGTTACACGTCTCTGAGTCGGGATTGGTGTTCAGCTCTTCAGCTGAGAGTCTTTAGTAACTGAAGATCAGCAGATTTCATCTGATGCAGGTGTTTGTTTGAGAAGTGCAGATTATACAGATGTTCCTGAATATTTTCCTCAAATTTGACTGATTTCAGATTTTAAATCTAATTCATCTAAAAACACAAATCAATTCTATTAATTTATTTTTGTTTCTTAAAGGCAGAAAGTAGGAACTTTGAAACACCTGATTCTGAGAGCTGATTCCACTGATCCCCCAGGGTTAAGAGTCAGGCTGAGGAGCAGCAGAGCCAACCAGGCAATGGCTACAAAATCCCACAGCAGATTTTTAATTTTAGGACCTGGATCACCAGTTAAGATCATCCAAACCAGTGTTTCTCAACCCTGGTCCTGGAGGCCTCCCTACCCCACACATTTCAGAGCTTTGTCTGCTCTCAACACACCTACTTCATCTCGTCAACTAATTTACAAGCAGGGAATCCACAAATGTGCAGGGCAGTTGAGCCTCCGGGACCAGAGTGCAGAAACACTCCAAAGTATCCACTGATGCGCAGATGCCACCCTTGATCCTTGACTAACCCCTGTCCTACACTTATTTGTGGATCCCCTGCTTCAGATAAGACCAAGTCTTTACAGAGCTGATGAGGTCAGACAACCCTGCCGTGTGTAGAAACCCCACGACCAGGCTGGAGAAGTACAGACCAGCTAAAGCACTCACGCTGTTGACTCCAAGTGTCGTTTCCTCTGGGGTGAGCTTCGACATGATGCCGCTGGCCAGAACCGCCCCAAGCATCTGAGCAAGAACATACAACAGAGCCTTCAGTGCACTTATCTGGCAGCTGACCACCATGCCCAGAGTGATGGCAGGATTCAGGTGGGCTCCACTGATGTGACCGAGACTCTGAGCCAGCGTTGCAATTGCCAGACCAAAGGCCAAGGCCACCTTCACCTCCTGGTCTGGGTTGCTGTTATTCTCGTTTCCAATGGCGGACGCCAGGCCTATAAAGATGAAGAGGGTCATTCCCACAAACTCCGCCATCACAGCCCGCCAGAACGGGACCGATCTGAACTCATGAGCCATTTGGGGACTTTAGCGTTCTCCACAGTTCGAGCCAACTGACCCACACTGCTGGCTAAGCAGACACTTATAAGCCAGTGCTGACAAGGGCAGCCAACAGGAAGCCAGTTTCAGCAGGGTGGCCACAACCCTCGAGAGGCCGTCAAACTGATGCTTAAACAAGCTGAAGAGTTGGTCGATCCTTTAATTAGTAGATAAAGTTGACAGTTTTGCAAGAGTTCACCACTATTGACCTGAGGGTAGTTGCTTGAGTCATAGTAAACACCACCAGACACTTCAGAACCAGCCCCAACCCTGCTGAGAGAAGCCTCAACCGCAGCTCGAGCTGGTTTCAGACAGTCTAGGGTGGGCTTTGATGGTTAATGTAGTCCAGCTCTCATGGTGTATAAAGCATGTATTTGTGATCGCAGTGATGCTGGTGAACCAGAGCCACAAAGCCATCTCCACAGGTCTTTCCACACCACGGTTGCATTTTTTCCTAGTATGTCAGCCATCTTGACCCTGTAATTTGGAATTTATGCACCAGCACCTGGAAGTGTCCGAATTGAATTTAACTGCCACGTCATTTTACACCCTCAGGATCTCACTGGCTAGCTTTTATTCTTTGGAAAGCCAAACTGAATGAGATCAAACCCACCAACACCTCAGATGCATGAAAGCTGATTCAACTGGTTTCACACAATGTTTCTCTTGAAGACCACAGCAACACCACTTTCTCAAAAGGACATTTATTTAGAGCAAGACAGCAGAGAAGCTCAAACCACATGGAGCCAGATAACATGAGGTAAGGGGGTACTATCAGGACTATTTCTGAGATGATTCTTCAGCATCTCCTTCTAGTAGAGGCTCCGTCTCTCCACCCAAGTCTTCCAGACCATGACACCAGACCTTCAGCCGGCCAGCAAAGTCAGCTCCCCGAGGGCACAGGAGGAAGTCGTAGAGGAGTGCAGCCACAGCACCAGCACACAGAGGCCCTGCCCAGAACACCTGAAGAACAGTGCAGAACCAATAAATTACTCAGCACAGTTTTATTGGATCTGCCAGTCAAAATACTACAGCAGCTTTAACTGTGATGCCAGTCACCGAACAAGGAGTGTCACAGCAAACCCAGTCCAACGTGAGATGCACCATTAGTTTGCTACCAACACCTCATTTTTAGGTGTGACTTGGCAGATCTACATTAAGACCAAACTAGAACAGAAACAAACCGAGTCCTTACCCAGTGGTTCTTAAACTTCACAGTGACCAAAGCTGGACCAAATGATCGTGCAGGGTTGATCCCACAGCCAGTGTAGCCAAACTGTTGATTTTAAACCTCAGATTAGCTTCAATTAATTGGACCCAAACAGGTCCAGACATTTTACTGACCATTACAGGCAGGTTGTACTTTTACAGGGCCAGTGTGTCTGCAGGTTCTTTGATTTTAGTTGATTCAAGTGGAATCACAGTTCAGCATTCAGAATGAAGTCCTGCAGTCACACCCACTCTGCAGATCAGTCAACCTAGACATGCAGCACACACACACTAAAGTCTGTGAACCTGTATAAATGAAGACCCTTACACCTGCAAGATGACCCATAACCACAGCGAGTCCCACTGCAAATGGACCAGACCCAACAATGTCCAAACGCCTTTGATCTTTAGTCGCCAGGAAACACAGCACCAGCTGCAGGGAGAGCAGGAACTCTATTCCAAAAGCCTGACCCAGGCTGACTCCATTCAGCTGAGGAACAAACAGGGACAGCATGTTTAGTCAGTATTGACAACTGCCCTCAAAGTTCACGGTATTAATGTCAATTAGGCAACTGAAACCAGGCACCCAGTTTACTTTAATCACAGTTTAGGTACGAGATGACCAAGTCTGACAGGCTGCAGTGAGCCTCACCTCATTCAAACCAAGTGAATCAATAGCTGTTGGTCTCACTCCCAGTACAACACCACTGGCTAGAACCGCTCCAACCATCTGGGCCAGAATGTACCACACAGCCCTGCACACACTGATCTGGCAGCTGACCAGCATGCCCAGGGTCACAGCTGGGTTCAGGTGAGCTCCACTAACATGAGTCAGGCTCTGAGAGAGGACAGCCATTGCCAGCCCAAAAGCCAAGGCCACCTTCACCTCCTGGTCCGGGTAGCTGCTGTTTCCATTCCCAATAGTAGCAGAGATGCCACTGAAAACGTACATTGTCGTTCCAAACACCTCAGCGAGAACAGCCCTCCAGAAGCTCAGGGTCTTTAACTCCCGCACCATGATCCCAAAGAGCAGTGACCCGATCCCAGCACTGAACCACACCAAACAGGCCCAACAACAGCTGCTACTGGCTCATAAACATCTTCTGCAGTACAGTGCACCTGACTGCCTTTTTAAACTTAACTCTTAATTGAGGCCTAATTCTGATTGGCTGATGGAGTGGGGTGGCAGGTGTTGGAGGGTAATTAGGCCCACCGTCAGGCCGTAGACTTTTCCTTTCAGCATTTAGAGATGGCCTTGACTTTGTGTTAAAACAGGGACCTGCTGGAGCAGGTTTAGTAGATCTGGTAGACTATGTTCACACCGCCAGCTCCTCTAGATTGTGTTCAATCAAATTAAACGTATATGTCGAGCATTGGTTACAACTGATGTCACAAAACAGCTTTACAGAGATCAGAAAGAAGATGATCAGTAACACAGAAAACATAAAGGATAAAGAGCCAAAGGGCACCAGTGCAGGAGAAGCTCCCTCAGAGCTGGAGGAAGAAACCTTGGGAGGAACCAGGCTTTTGGGGGGACCCCTCCTCCTCTGGTCAAACCACTCATATGTTATATGTTGAGAAGGCGACCCTGGACCAGCACATGTCTGCTGTAATACTCAAGTGTACTGGAGTGAGGATGATTTGATGGTGGACATAATAGTAGCAGTAGCAGATAATAAGGGTCGGTGTAAACTTCTACATAGTTGGTGATGCAGGTGGAAACTAGTCCACGGCAGGGTGAGACAGTGGACAGCCTGTGTGAAGAGGTGACGGGAGCTGAAGGTAGGTAGGTCACTCTGATCTTGAGTTATGAAGCCTTAAAAACAGCTTAACTGCCCGCAGTGTGTGGATGTCAGGTTCTAAGAGTTAACCAGCTGGCCTACCAGTAAAGAGTAAGTTTTCGTCTGGGTGAGCACCAGTTAGACCATTGAAACCAGCTCCCAGTAGAAGCTGATGTCTGGTCTGATTGATGATATCTGAGGTCAGAAACTGTGTAAATGTGATTTTGGATGAATTATTACTTTATTAAACATGTGCCCTCCTACCTCTGGAATGAAGAGAAGAGCAAAGCCGAGAGTCCGGCTGAGTGTTTACAGAGCTCTCTGGAACATTCCTTCCGTAGCAGCTTTAAAAGTATAAGCATGGGTTTCTGCTCCACGGTCCATTAGATACCGGCCCATTTACCAGAGCTGGTCAGGACTGTGTTTAGCTGAGTGAGTGGAGATCCATCTGTTCTCCAGGCAGGAGACACCATTCCATCCTAGCAACTAGATGTCAGTTTTACTAATTTAGGGTGCTCAGATGTCCTCTTTGTCCCAGACATGTCCTCTTTCCAGGACCTAAAAATGCATTGGACCAGAAACTCTAAACAGTTTAAAATGTCTGATTTACATCAGTGTTTCCCTGCTAGTGGAGAACATTTTGGGTTTTATACATGATGAGGAATCTGGTTTTCCACACCAGATTTCAACACCTGAAAAAGTCCTGGTCCTGGAGGGCCACTGTCCTGCAGGTCTTAACATTTCCCCTGATTTCTGCACCTGATCCAGATAATGATCTTACTGATGAGCACTAAGCAGTATCTCTCCTCAGCTGTTACCCTTAAACCTGACATATACAATATAAACTACTGGGTCATCTAGTAGAAAGTCTTCTCTGGACAGTAGAGACAGTTACTCCAACAATAACCAGAGAAACTCCTTAATCCCCTTGATTTTAGAAGAAACAGTGGATGAGCAGGTGTCCCAATACTTTTGTCCACTATGTTATGAAAAAACCTCGTTTTAAAGTCAGTGTAAAATGTTTTTGGAGCATTTTATTCACAAACTTCTGAGACATGGAGAAAATGGAGATACAAGGTTTTTCTACGACACAAATGATAAATAGTTCCAGCTAAGATCTGAGCTCTGAGATCCTGAAGGAGTTCCTTTCCGGAGGGTTTTAGATCTCACGGCTCAGATCAGGACAGATCTTTTTTTACTCTAACGGTTCTTCAAGGAACCAGAAGTGCTCCTTCTGTGGCACTGTTCAAAGATCACGTTCTAACACCTTTATCTTAAATAGCAGTAAAGATGTTCCACTGTGGCCTTGGCAGCACATCTGATTACACATCTTGAACTACTCTCTGAAGACTGTATCCTGGTCTAAGGGTGTTCCACAGGGCTCTATCCCGTGGTGTCTTCTGTTTCACTATATAAAGTTCTGAGGTTTCAAACTACTCCTGTGATTGAGAGTCATTTCTCTGATGCTGAGGTCATCTCTCACTGCTCAAATGCAGAGATTTTAAGATTTTGAAGTACTCCATGTGTATAGTATTGTCTGTTAGTATATGTCCTGTCCTCCACTGCTGGTGAGAAATGTGGGTTTTTATGTTCTGCAGGAAAGCGATGTCTAACCTGTCCAGACTGTCCTGGTTAAATAAGGATCATTAGATAATAACCATTAAAAGAATGGATGAAAGCTGTGATTTAGAATTGGACACTTCATTTCCAGCAACTGCTGTCTAAATGTCCCCCCCTAGTGTTGGGCTGAAGCATCAGGCTTTCTTGTTTGTAGCAGTGATCTAGACCATCTAGACCATTCTGACCAAGTCATCGTTGCCTTTGTTTTCAGTGGTGTCATGAACCAGAAACCTGGACTGCCACGGACTGGAACCGTATTGTGTTTAGCAGCGAATCCAGGTTCTGCTCGGGATCTGATGATGATCTGGTTCAAGCATTGAGACCTCATGGTGAGCACCTCAATCCTGCCTTTGCTGTGGAGCGACACACTGACCCAACCGCTGGTGTGATGATCAGAGGAGCATACGAGGGACACTAAGATCTCAGTGAAATGTGCAGGAGTGTGCAGAGTCTGCAGGCCCAGCTGATCAGTCGATATAGAAGACATGTTATCATAGTTACAATGACGGCTCATAGTATGACTCGCCCAATAGAATTAAACGTCTGGCGTGTCCACACCTCTGATCTGCAGAGACTCATGTCTGACCTCTGAATTTCTGAACTACGTGAGAATGAGTGTAATGCTGAATAATGCCGTCACAGCTGATAAACCAAAGAAGCACGCTGACTGGTCAGATTGGCTGAATGTGGGGTCAGTGGGAAACTAACGGTTACTAACTCTCCAGTGTACCATGACCAAACTGGGTGTTGTGTTATTCCCAGAGCTTTGAGGAACCAGCATGACTCTGATGTAATGTGACCTTCCTTAATGACTCTGAAGATTGGTAATGAGAACGCTATGCAGTGGTGACTCATTCAGGCCTCCACTGTCCATTCAAACCTTCAAAGACACCTTCAGAGGTTCTTTTGAAATCAAGGGTGTTAACGGGCAGGTTGACCCCTGCTTCTGCAGCTGGAACATTTCAGGAACTTTGTGGATCTTCCTTACTCAGGCTGTTGGAAATGATCTGGGGACGTTTTTAAAACGTTTTTTAACAGTTAACACAGATTTCAGGTGATTACAGGTGGATGTTAGAAAAAGACTTTATCAGCTCCTGTAGGTTTTTAATTTGGCCAGCATGGTTATCACATGTGTCATGGTGATGTGTTACAGTAATGTTATGGAAGTGTATTATGGTAATCTATTACAATAGTGTGTTACAGTCGTGTGTTACGGTCGTGTGTTACGGTCGTGTATTGCGGTACTGTATTACAGTCGTGTATTACTTAGTAAAGTAGTGTGTTACAGTAGTGTATTACAGTACTGTATTGTGGTACTGTATTGTGGTACTGTATTACAGTAGTGTGTTACGATAGTGTATTGTGGTACTGTATTACAGTAGTGTTACAGTCATGTGTTACAGTAGTGTATTGCGGTACTGTATTGTGGTACTGTATTACAGTAGTGTATTACTTAGTAAAGTAGTGTGTTATGATAGTGCATTTCAAAGACACTCTTCAATCTTGGCCACAGCTTGTCCATTTTTGTCTTAACTGAGGACAGATAAATGCTTCTAAAGCTCATCTACTTATTTCAGTTCTGGACTAATTGTGCCTCCAGAAACATTTAACGTAATGATTCTGCGTCTTCCTCTCCAGGACCGGAACGCTGTCCCCCGTCTTAGAGGCTGTTCTTCCTCACTCAGAGGGTGAGATATAGCAACTTTCTTTTCATTTCAGAGAAAGGCTTTTCTGAGGGTTCGTTCATTCACTAAAGCACTGGTTTGAAAGGGGCCTAGAATGGCTTTTATTCATATACCTACCTCTTTAATTAAGTAATTAAGTAATTAATTAAGTAATTCATTTTATTTTCCATATATTTGTCTTTTACAACATAATGTACAGTGTATATAATATAAATAATCTTACTTATTTGCGGTAGCAGGACAATACATTTCAGAGCATTGCTGTGAGAAAGATTTGATTGCAATCCAGCACAACATGCATCAGTGAGGTCAAGTACTGATGGTAGATGATTAGTTCTGCTTCTCCAGCTTGTCTCAGAGGTGCTGAATGGAGCTCCATCATCATTCCAAAGAAGCCTACAGCCCAGATGACACCATACGAGACCAATGGTAGGTCATTGCTTCTGTATAACTAGTCACACCCACAGCGGTTCCAGCTGAAAATCCTTTTCAGGTTCCAGAACCTATTTTTACTGGTGGAAAAGCACGAGATGCTTCAAAATTAGGTTTGCAAACTGAAAAGGAGCTCGTTCCACATTGGTGGACAGTCCTAACTGAGCCACGAGGATCTCACTGACTTCAACAACCAAACCAATGTTTGCGGTTTAAATAAGACAGGCTCCTCCAGAATAAAAGTCCTCAGAATAAAAGTCGTCTCTATGAATGATGTTTAAAGATGAGTGTTTAGTTTTATCTCCTCCATGTGAATTGATATTTTTTGTGTAGAGAACGACAGTAAAAGTCAGTGTTTGTAAATTTTGGGACTTTATTTACTTACAAAAGTGAAGGAAAGGAGTTTATCGTGCACAAGTTATACAATACAAAATCAAACACACTCATTTACATAGAAAACTGTTTACAAAAACAAGAGACTAAAATATTCATATTTTCACTCAGAAACAAAAACATACAGGTTCTTCAAGAATTCAGAAAACAGAGGTACATCATTAATATTTATAAGTAGGAGTTCAAACAGAAGGGACGTGAGCTGAGACTGGACTTCTTCTGAACCACTATGACGTGCAGTTCGCTTTGAAACAAACTAACAATAGAAAATGATTTATTTCTTTGAAAAAGGAATACATATAAATGCTGTTTCCTCATTGGTGGAAACAAACGGGGGATATTTCCAGGTGTTTTAAGGCCTTTCAGAGTTTGAAACACTGAGCAACTCCATCGCCTGCTTTCATTTTGACATCATCTCCACGGCCGGGGTGTCGTCCGTCCCGTTCACGTCGTAGTCGGTCGGGGGTCCGGACACCAGCACTCTAATGCGCTCGGGAAAGTCCTCCATTTTAGGGGACAGCAGGAAGTCATAAATCAGTGCAGCAGCCACGCCCCCACACATTGGCCCCACCCAGTAGACCTGCAGAGAGTACATTCAGGATTAGCTTAGCATTAAGCTCAGTGTGAGTTGAGATGCTTTGATTAACGTATTAGTACTAGATTTGAGCTAATGTGTAAATGTGTAAATGATCAGCCCCGCCCCCTCTCTCTGATCAGTCAGAGTCTGTATGCAGGTTGATCATCAGCCCCGCCCCCTCTCTCTGATCAGTCAGAGTCTGTGTGCAGGTTGATCATGTTGACGTGGACAGAGCAGTAAACATGCACTGGAAGCTCTTTGGTGTTTAAAGAGGGATTTAATTTGAGCTGAATTTCTGATCATTAGAGTCATAATATAGAGTCAGTCTGTAATGTTATGATCTGTGTATCATGTAAAATGGCGCGTAACTGCTGGTAAAATGTGAATCTCAGGGTCTTAGATTTAATAGGCACATAAAGCAGATATGATCCACATTGACGCCCCCTTCTGGAAGCTTTACGTTACTACAGCTCAGACTGTTAGCTTAGCTACACTGCAGTTAGTGATGTTGAGAAATGGACAGACAGACAACCACAGCAGTGACCTTTAAAGGTTTGTTTTCAGACAGACAGACACTGCTGATGCTGCTGTCCTCAGAACAATGGACTGACCACCTCAGAACATCATCAGATGTGTTTGAGAAGACTCTGATTCTGCTTCTGATGATTCAAAAGGTAAAAGTGAGTTTTCTTTTCCTGTTGATCAGTTGTTCTTGTAGCTCATAAATCATAAATACAGAATCACAGATCAGAATATTTCATTTCATTTGAATCTAGTTCAGCACACAACCACAGTCATGGGGGAGACTGCTGACCTGACAGTGGTCCAGAAGACCATCAGTGCCCTCCACACAGAGGGTCAGAACAGAAGGTCGTTGGTGTCTGTTCTCAGAGTTCTGTATCAGAGCTTATTAATGGAAAGTGGACTGGAAGGGAAAACGTGGAGGGAAAAGGTGCACGAACAACAAGGATGACCACAGTCTATCATCAAGAACTTGGGAGAGCTTCACAAGGAGTGGACTGAGGCTGGGTCAAAGCATCAAGAGCCCCCACACACAGATGTCTTCAGGAAAGGGGGTCCGACTGCAGAAATCCTGATATCAGACCCCTGAAGCAGAGACAGCAACAGAAGAGTCTGACCTGGACTAAGGAGAGAAGAACTGGACTGTTGCTCAGAGCTCACAGAGTCTGGAGGAAGAGTGGAGAGGTCTGAAGTTGGGTGTGAAGTTTCCAGTGTGTGATGGTTTGGGGGGTGTTATTGAGGTTTCATGCAGTAAATAAACAGTAATTGGGTTCTGGAATGTACAGCCCTGTGAGATGTTTCCATTTATAAGACAGAAGCCCAGATTTTACACTTTAAAGATGAAAATAAAAGTGCTGTTATTATGGGATTAGTTAATATTCTAGTGCTCAATCCGGACAGTTCACAAGTGCAAATCTGGCAACCCAGAAAAGGAGAGGGGTAGTTGTGGCTGAGGCTGAGAGAGAGAGAGAGAGAGAGAGAGAGAGAGAAATAAAGGAAAATCTGCCTCTTAATAACATATCGGAGTCCTTACAGACTAAAAGAGGGTGGAAGGTACTACAGTCAGCTCCCAGCAAAGTCTTATCGCTCACACACACTGCGATCAGAAAACACGGGCAGGGCCAGCAGGGCTGTAATCAGCTGAGGTGAGCGTCGCCTGCCTGAGGGAGATAAGTGAACAGCCTCCCCACACTCCAGGAGACCCCCCTCTAACCCCACCACGGACCCCTTCCACACTGCACTCCCACAGCAGCACCTCAGGGTCCACACCAGGAACCCAGCAGACAAGCTTCCATGACTTTCATCACCTTCATACTGAGACCCTCTGAACTTCATGTGAGAGCTGTCCTTCACTTCCTGAGCTTCCTATAGACACACACATTTGGGGCTGTGTTCAAGATGTTTCCTTCTGACACTTGCTATACATCTTCACTTACGGTTTAGGGCTAATGTCTGCTGACGTGAGAGAGACCTCTTTTCCCAAGGACACTTTCATGACTGTCCTGCAGGACGCCCCCCTGCAGTGCAGAATAAATACTTGCATCTTCATCTGTAGCAGCTCTGCTGATCTCCAGCCGTTCTTCACTCTGTTCTGCTCTCAACCCAGCTGACCCAAACACCACCATTACACACACACACATTCCGTACTCAACACACACCACCGCACATTCCATTAGCCCAGTTTCAGACACACACCACCACACATGCAGCCACCTGTACCAACACACACCACTGGCACACGCACGCCTGTACTCAACACACACCACTGGCACACGCACGCCTGTACTCAACACACACCACCGGCACACGCACGCCTGCACTCAACATTACACACCACCGGGCACACGACGCCTGTACTTCACCACACACCACACTGCACACGACGCCTGTACTTCCACCACACACACCACTGCATACACACTACAGCACTGCAAACACACACCACCGCACACACTCACAGCACTGCAAACACACACCACCGCACACGACGCTCTACCCAACACACACTACTGCACACACACACACACCTCTACTCAACACACACTACTGGCACACACACACACACACACACACACACACCTCTAGTCAACAAACAGATCTACTAAACTTACAGCTTTGCTCTAAACACACCACTACTAACACACACCAGTGGCCACACACAAACTCTTCTGAACACACAGATCTATTCACCCATCACACACCCCATCAAGACACCACCGACAATAATAGCCAATTCCTGATTTCTATTGGTCATTAAATTGCAGATACACACACCTCTACTCGACACACACCTCATGTTCACAGATGATCTCTTTCATGGCGGTGTTTCTGATTTTGGTCCAGAACTGCAGAGTTAAAGCTGTGGGAGTGGATCTCTGAACACGCTGGGGTTTAAATGGTGTTGAGTTTCTGGACAGAGCTGATCAGGTCAGAATTAATCCAGCACTGTCCAGCTCCACTGTCCAGGTGGATTCCTCAGGTGTGGGGATCTCCACGGCATCATCTCGGCCAGGAGGAGACCCTGCGCCCACGCCTCCCCCTGGATTGGGGCAGCCGCGGGCCTGGAGAGACTGGAAGGATCCCTCAACTAGCGGGCATGACTAAAGTGTCCTGAGCACTGCACTGAACTGAAGTGGTAAAAAGACGTGTTAAACGAGGTGGTTTTTTACTAAATCCACCAACGGTTGCCGGTAAACTGGTTCCTCTTCTCCAGGACCTTTAATCGCGTTCAGCGTTGGTTAGTGCTCGAATGTTGACGTGTTGCAGTATAAACCCTGAGAAAGTGTGGAGGTCATCTCTGTGGAGTTGATTCAACACTCACTTTTATTAGTCTAGTGTTGGGGTCAGTATCTCATATGAGATTGGTCAGTTCTGCCTTTGTAAACTAAGGTCACTACTGAGTTTTGTAACATAATTTCTGGTATATTCTGGATCAGCTGATTGTCAGTTCTACTCAGTAAACGTCACCACTGAGTTTTTCGGTAAATATATTCTGGTATATTCTGGATCATTGATTGGTCAGTTCTACAGTAAACGGTCACCACTGAGTTTTAAAATATACTGGTATATTCTGACTGGTTGATTGGCTGCCTATCATAGTAAACGGTCACCACTGGAGTTTGGTAACATAATTTCTGGTATATTCTTGATCATTGATTGGTCAAGTTCCTATCTAGTAAACGGTCACTCACTGAGTTTGGTAACATAATTTCTGGTATATTCTGGATCATTGATTATCAGTTCTAATTGTGTAAATGGTCACTCACTGAGTTTTGTAACATAATTTCGGTATATTCCTGACTATTGATTATCAGTTCATCATAAACGGTCACTACTGGAGTTTTTGTAACATTATAATTTCTTGTATATTCTGATCATTGATTTCGTCAGTTCTGCCTAAAATGCTTAGTTTGGTAAGATCTGGATATTTTTGATTAGTGCTTTGATCAGTTCTGATCAGCAATAGTTGTTACTGTTAATAATGTTCTTGATATTGCTTTTTTATTGAGTTCTCGCCCAGTTTGTCCTCGTCTCTGTAAGTTGTTGGTCAATTATAGTCTGGTTCTATCCAGTTTTTGGTCACTTTACCAAGACAGCCCCAGGGCACCTATGGTTTTTTCTTGGACGGACTCAGAGACGATTCCACTGGCTGTAGCACCCAGCATTTAAATAGGATGTAGAGGATGGCCCGTGAAGAGGCTGATCTGCAGCTGACCAGCATGCCCAGGGTGACTGCAGGGTTCAGGTGGCTCCCGCTGATGCATTCCCAGACTTGAGCAAGCGAGGACAGGCCAAAGGCCAGGGCCACCACCTCCTGCTTGGTCCGGGTTTTGATTGTTGTGTTAAGTAATGGCAGCAGCAATGCTGCTGGAGGAAGGATGAAGAGGGCCATCCCCACTCAGCCTTGCTAGGATTTGGCCTGCCAGAAGGCTTACTCTTAGTTCCTTCAAAGCCATCTATGAGAGTCTGTGTGTGTGTCTCTGTGTGTGTGTGTGTGTGTGTGTGTGTGTGTGTGTGTGTGAAGGCAGGAGGTGGTAACTAAGGTCCTCTGCCAAAAGCTCGTATTTATACAGGAAACCAGAGGTACAAAAGAGGAGGAGGGCTTCAGCAGGCAGAGAGGGGAGAGAGATAGAGGAGAGTGGAATGGACAGTGAATTAGACTCGAAATCCTGGATAGCTCTCAGCCTTCAGCCATGTAACTGGCCTCTTTCAAGGTTGCCAGATTTGCACTTGTGAACTGTCCGGATTGAGCACTAGAATATTAACTAATCCCATAATAACAGCACTTTTATTTTCATCTTTAAAGTGTAAAATCTGGGCTTCTGTCTTATAAATGGAAACATCTCACAGGGCTGTACATTCCAGAACCCAATTACTGTTTATTTACTGCATGAAACCTCAATAACACCCCCCAAACCATCACACACTGGAAACTTCACACCCAACTTCAGACCTCTCCACTCTTCCCTCCAGACTCTGTGAGCTCTAGAGCAACAGTCCAGTTCTTTCTTAGTCCAGGTCAGACTCTTTCTATTGGTTGTGTTCTGCTTCCAGGGTCTGATATCAGGATTTCTGCAGTCAGACCCCCTTTCCTGAAGACATCTGTGTGTGGGGGCTCTTGATGCTTTGACCCAGCCTCAGTCCACTCTCAGAAGTTTCCCAAGTTCTGATGATAGATCAGGTCATCCTTGCTAGTTCAGGCACCTTTTTCTCCACGCTTTCCTTCCGTATCCACTTCCTTCCATTAATAGTTTGGATACAGAACCTGAGAACAGACACCAACGACCTTCTGTTCTGACCCTCTGTGGTGGAGGGCACTGATGGTCTTCTGGACCACTGTCAGGTCAGCAGTCTCCCCCATGACTGTGGTTGTGTGCTGAACTAGATTCAAATGAAATGAAATATTCTGATCTAGATTCTATTTATGATTTATGAGCTACAAGAACAACTGATCAACAGGAAAAGAAAACTCACTTTTACCTTCTGAATCATCAGAAGCAGAATCAGAGTCTTCTCAAACACATCTGATGATGTGTTCTGAGGGCCAAACGATTGTTCCAGGACAAAGCAGCATCAGCAGTGTCTGTCTGTCTGAAAACAAAACCTTTAAAGGTCATCATGTGGTTGTTTGTCTGTCCATTTCTCAACATCACTAACTGCAGTGTAGAAGCAGCTAACAGTCTGAGCTGTAGTAACGTAAAGCTTCCAGAAGGGGGCGTCAATGTGGATCATATCTGCTTTATGTGCCTATTAAATCTAAGACCCTGAGATTCACATTTTACCAGCAGTTACGCGCCATTTTACATGATACACAGATCATAAATACAGACTGACTCTATATTATGACTCTAATGATCAGAAATTCAGCTCAAATTAAATCCCTCTTTAAACACCAAAGAGCTTCCAGTGCATGTTTACTGCTCTGTCCACACGTCAACATGATCAACCTGCAGGAGACTCTGACTGATCAGTAAGAGGCGGGCTGATGATCAAATCCTGTATAAGCAGAGACTCTACTCGATCAGAGAGAGGCGGGCTGATGATCAACCTGCATACAGACTCTGACTGATCAGAGAGAGGGCGGGTTGATGATCGAACCTGCATACAGACTCTGACTGATCAGAGAGAGAGGCGGGCTGATGATCAACCTGCATACAGACTCTGACTGGGAAGAGAGGGCGGGCTTTTGCTCACACAGTGTCCAAAATTACAAAACAAAAGTCCTAAGAAAAGATTATACTGATACATAAATAACAAAAATGAAAAGATATTCAGGATATTGTTTTATTTTAATTTGATCAAATTTATTAAACATTACAAAATGATCTGGCCATTATCTGGTTTAGACTGTCTCCCTACAAATACATGTGCACACGTTTTTGGTGAATAGTAATCCCACAGAATTAGCCTAGAGATTCTAAAGGTTAAATGAAACATCACGCAGTATACATAGCAGGCTGCAGATTATTAAACAGACTTTTATACACGAAGGTGCTTTAGCTGGTTCTCAGAGTGATTCCATAAAGAACCCTGTCTGTAACAGAGACACATGGCTGTCAAGAACTTTTAACTGCAAAGAAGTTTTACATCAAGTGAACACCTTCTCTTAACCCCACGGGCTGACCTTCTGTAGGACTGACGCCTTCACTAAATGACTGTAGTATACACTGTTACCCAACCAGATGAATCAGACTGTTCTCTGGATTAGGGAGTCCTATCACTGTTTCCCTTCATTCAGAACACAACAGAAGAAGCCTACCATGACCAGACGACCCAAAACACTGCACAGAATTTAGACTGTTAGGTGAAACATAGAGGACACACACACAAACCTCACAAATACAACCTCTCTCAGTCTTCATCTCTGTCCTCTCCTGTCTCTCTCTCTCTGAGTCTCTCTCCCCCGCCCCCCTCTCTCTCTCCCGAGTCCTCTGGAGTCCTCTGTCTCTCTCTCCGAGTCTCTCCGTCCCCCTCTCAGTCTCTCCAGTCCCCCCAGTCCCCTCTCTCTCCTGCCCCTCTCTCTCTCTCTGTCTCTCTCCTGGGCCCCCCCTCAAGGTCCTCCTCCTCCCAGTCTCTGTCCCCCCAGTCTCTCCTCTGTCCTCTGCCCTCAGTCTCTCTGGTCTCTCTCTCAACTCTCTGTCTCCCTCTCAGTCTCTGTCTCTCTCTCTCTCTCAGTCTCTGTCTCTCTGTCTCAGTCTCTCTCCTGCCCTCTCTCTGTCTCTCTCTCAGTCTCTCTGTCTCTCAGTCTCTGTCTCTCTCTCTCTCTGTCTCTCTCTCTCTCTCTCTCTGTCTCTCTGTCTCAGTCTCTCTGTCTCTCTCTCTCTCTCTCTCTCTGTCTCTCTCTCTCTGATCTCTCTCTCTGTCTCCTCAGCTCTCTGAGCCCTCTCTCTCTCTAGTCTCTTCTTCTCTCTCTCTCTCAGTCTCTCTCTCTCTCTCTCTCTGTTTCCTTCCTCAGCAGTCGGAGTGGACTGGTCAGCAGGGTTGTCCTCCTCTTTTCTGGAGGTGTTATTGATCGTGGTCTGATTGGTCGATTGTTATCTGAGACTGTTAGTGTTGGCTAACTATTAAGACTTTATTGTTCCAGTTATTAATCATATATTTACTCGTGATCACATGACACTGGATCCAGCATGAGGAATCTCTAGACTAACCCTGTCTACTAGAGAAGGATATTCTCTAGGAGTGAACAGGCACAGTGAGGGTCTGATATCTGTGGGGTTCACAGTGAGGGTCTGACATATCTAGGCCTGACAGGAGGGTCTGACAGTCAGGGGTCTGACAGTGAGGGGTCCGACAGTCAGGGGTCCGACAGTCAGGGGTCCGACAGTGTGAGGGGTCTGACAGTGAGGGGTCTGACAGTGAGGGGTCTGACAGTGAGCGGTCTGACAGTGAGCGGTCTGACAGTGAGGGCCTGACAGTGAGGGGTCTGACAGTGAGGGGTCTGACAGTGAAGGGTCTGACAGTGAGGGGTCTGACAGTGAGGGGTCTGACAGTGAGGGGTCTGACAGTGAGGGTCTGACAGTGAGCGGTCTCAGAGTAAGGGGTCTGACAGTGAGGGGTCTGACAGTGAGGGGTCTGACAGTGAGGGGTCTGACAGTGAGTGGTCTGACAGTGAGCGGTCTCAGAGTGAGGGGTCTGACAGTGAGGGGTCTGACAGTGAGGGGTCTGACAGTGAAGGGTCTGACAGTGAAGGGTCTGACAGTGAGGGTCTGACATTCAGGGGTCTGACAGTGAGCGGTCTCAGAGTAAGGGGTCTGACAGTGACGGGTCTGACAGTGACGGGTCTGACAGTGACGGGTCTGACAGTGAAGTGTCTGACAGTGAGGGGTCTGACAGTGAGGGGTCTGACAGTGAGGGGTCTGACATTGAGGGGTCTGACATTGAGGGGTCTGACATTGAGGGGTCTGACAGTGAGCGGTCTGACAGTGAGAGGTCTGACAGTGAGGGGTCTGACAGTGAGGGGTCTGACAGTGAGGGTCTGACAGTGAAGGTCTGATTTATTAATGATTTATTATATTTGTGATACTGTAGATGTATCTTCTGTGTTCACTCATTAACACAGTTCTGTGATCAGTGAGAGAAGCATGTGGACTGAATATTACAGGACTTTGCACTAATATGACTGATTACACAACGTTACGCACTTCTGGAGAACGCTTCTTCTGCAGCTCCACTAAAGTTACAGTAAAGTTACAGTGTGCTGTAGCGGTGTTACGGCCCAGAGCGGGAATGATGTTCTCCCTGTTACAGGCAGTGGATGCTGAACATGATCCTGCAGCTGCTGGTTTAAGATGGTGCTGCTATAGAATGATGATTTAACAGCTGAATAACCTTATACATGAATAATTCATCATGTACATCAGGACTGTTTATGACGCCATAATCACTGAATGACCTGCTGAGAGCAATTTTTTACTTTAGTCTTATATAATCCAGTCAAACAGGAAAGCTTCTAGTGTTACACACATTTTCATAACGTTGTGCAATAATTCCATCTACAATATTAATACCTTTTTCATTGATTATAAATGAGTTTTAGTTGATAATTAATTATGAGATTAAATGTTAATGAGCTTTGCTGGACATGGAATCAGTGTGGGTTTATTGGTGGAAGGGTTTAACTATGAGGACTCTCTTACAGTCCAGTTGAACTGACTGATATAAAATGAGCTTGGAGCATGGCCTCCGTGGATAGTAAACGACAAGTAAACAACAACAAACAACAGTTGATTATAGAAACATTGTAAGTGCTGTAAAGAAAGATCCTTAAACTCCAAAAGTACAGATGCTTCACTAGAAGATGCAGACCACTAATCAGCAAGAAGAAGAGGAGCACCAGGCTGTACAGAACCAAACTTTACCATAAAAGATGGAAAAGATCCTATACGTACGAGCTGATGTATGAGACAGTGTCATGGCTTGGGCTTGCATGGCTTCTTCAGGGAAGGGCTCATTAATCTTCACATGATGCCAGCAGTACAGTGACATCTGTCATCTACACAAACGTTATATTAAAGGAAGATGGAACCAAACCTAGATCCTTCATCATGCAGCATGATAATAACCCAAACACACAGGAGTCTAGTCTCCAGACCTAAACCCTTTAGAGCTGCACTGTACCTGCTAAAGAGGTGACTGAAGGCATGATAGAAGAATTGTTTTCAGCTTGCAGTCTTGGTTCCTCTGAAGATTTATATAAATATATATTGATTACATTTAAATTTGATTAATTAGAATTTCAAAGGAATTGAATAGAGTGTGGACTATTATGAAGCAATGGCAGTTCAAGAGAACTGTGGAGGTCATGATGTGATCTGGAAGACCAAAGAAACTCATGTCCTGGTAATACAGTCATAACACACCTCCCATTTGACTGTCAAGCCCTTGCATGGAAGATTACCTCAGTCAGATGGGTGGTGCACTGTTCTATCATCATTAGAAGCTATTAGTCATTAGAAGAACCTTAACTGTGACCTCATCACAAAACTCACAAAACCACAAATCATCTAGAGCAGTCAATATCAACACTTCCTGGTCACCAGGAAAGATGCCTTTTGGGGAAAAGTACACCATGGTTCTTTAACAATGGGAACTCTAGGTTCTGTTATGAATTATAATGCAGAAACTACAGTGGACCCTTTAGGGGTCAGTGAAACAGTGCAGTGATGGAGCTGAAGAACTGAAGTGTAGGCCTGTGCTCTGGGTTTAAGGAACCTTTTATAAATGTTGATGTATGTTTGAGTATGTTGGAGAGTTTCTCAGGGTTTTCACGCATATTCCTGGTGCTGTACGTTAAGGTAAACACAGTGTGGGGTGTATGACGGTACTGAGTGTAATAGAGCTTATGGTGGAATTCTGGGAATGCAGAAATAAGGCAGATGTGTGTCTATAGAGTGCAGGACACTGTCAGTGAGATAATGGATCTGCAGAACAAGCAGAAGCTCAGCCAGCTTCTATCTAGTCCAAACAAAAAAAAAAAAAGATAGCCCCACTCAGACTGGCGCAGCACTCACCGAGCAATTAGCATGATTGGATCTTAATGGGTGACGAGTGCAGGGGACGAGAGGGATGGTGAGGGAGAGGAGAAGAACCTGCTGCATTCATAAAACCTCTCCCAATTACACTCAGTCATGAGTTCAGGAGGTCACCACACCCACCTCAGAAGACTGTATGTAGATCTCACATCAGCCTGCTGGATGCTCAGCTTTCAGGGTGGGACTGGTATTAATCCCACATCATACCTCAAAGATCTACAACTGCGATTGAATCTTTACATCGCTATAGAACCCTTTCATTCTGAACTGGTCTGTACTGGTTTATATGTTCTGGTAAAGAACATTGACATCCTATGAATGTTCTTCTCAAATATCTCTGTGTCAGACCTGGTTCTTCATTGTTGTGGTTCTAAAGTGACTACTGATTCCTCCAATGACCTGTCAAGAAATGGTTAATTAGAGAACCGGGTTTGTATTAGAAGAACGTCTAATGTTCTAAGAACTTTGGAGGAATGTTAAAACGTGAATGCTCCTTAGACCCTTGCAGTCCTCTTTTTCAGACATGGTCTATGGTAATGGTTCCCCGTCATCTTTGGTGCTTTTTCTATGATTGTAATTTAGTTTCAGTCTCATAGTTTAAAATATGGTCATATAATATAATGGTAGAACTTTTAAATTGATGCAGAACCTTTATATTACATAAAAGGTTCTTTAAACTTCTCTAAAGCAAACATTGTTCCTTAAGAAAGTTTGGTTCTGTGAGAAATCGATGAATTTTCGAGGATGTTTTTAAAGACTAAAACCCATTTACCATGATACTGTTCTACCGACTTACCTACATACCTAATGACGGATGTTCTGACCTTTTCCTTTAGAATTTGCTGGTACAGAATTCAGAATTCATTTTTCCATCGATGATGGTGAAGCCTTCTGGTCTGAACACTGCAGTCCCCTGAACAGTCCTAGTGCAGTGTTTTCCTTTCTCCTAACATAATGCTTCTCATTTAAACCCAAAGATCTATTTTGGTCTCATTTGTCCACACAACATTGTTCCAATAGATCTTTATCAAGCTTCAGATGGGCAGCAGTGTTCTTTTTGGAGAGCAGCAGCTTCTCCTTGCAACCCTGCCCTGCTCACCATTGTTGTTCAGTGTTTTCCTGATGATGCACTCATGAACATTAACACCAGGCAATGGGAGAAAGACCTGCTCTTGAACTTCCTGTATTTGTACACAATCTGTCCGACTGTGGATCGGTGGAGTCCAAACCCTTTAGCCTGATGAGCCTCAACAGCTCGTCATCTCCTTTGATCTCCATGATACACTTCCATAAACACTGTGAAGATCAGATTTGACAGATCCCTGTTCTTTAAATAAAACAGGCCACGCCCACTCACACCTGATTGTCTTCCATTGATTGAAAACTCTTGACTCTAATTTACCTTCAGATGATCTGCTGATCCTAAAGGTGCACACTTTTACCCTCACAGATCTGGAACCCTGGATCATTTTCCTCCATATCGATCGATCTATCTGTCTGTCTGTCTGTCTGTCTGTCTGTCTGTCTTTAGTCTGTGTATAGCGTGGAAGTTGTGTTTTGGACATTGTCAGGTGTTTTGGTGCAGCTTTATTGTCGTGATGTTGGAAAATGTAGAGTTTATGATGATCATGTAACAGCATTCCTGAACAGGAACAGCCTCTCTGTGGGAAGCTACGGCCCATAAGAGTGAATGTTGTGAGTTGGGAGTGTAATCCGGCCGTGAAACTCTTTGTGACAGCGAGGAACTCATTTCACTAATTGCTCATATGTATCTAATTGCTTCATACAGCCGCTCAGAGGAGAGCAGACAAAGCTGGGGGGCCTGCGATGGCCAGCGTTTCCATGGAAATACTTGAAGAGGTCTGGGCTAGTATCAGAAAAACAGGGGAGTGCCAAAGGGAGTGAGTGAGGAAAGCAAGAGTTTGTTTATCTTTTTAAGAATGTGAGATATGACTGTAGATAAACTCTGATAAACGTTATCATTAAAGCAATTGATTAATGACAGATGTGCAGTCCTAACAAAACATCTGCACAAACGTTTGGAGGCACCTTGCTTTAACGATGTTTATCTTAAACTGGATAGAGCATCCTGTTACTCTCAAAACAGCCCCAATTCTTCGGGTCTGGAGTCGACAAGATGATGGAAACATTCGTCTGAGAGTCCAGTCCATGTTGACCTGGCTGCATCACAATTCCTGTTCTACTACATCCCAAAAGTGTTCTACTGGATTCATCTGGTGACTGGGAAGAGCCAGCACTGAAGAACACTGAACTCATTGTCATGTTCATGGCACCAGTTTGAGATGGTGGTGCACCATCATGCTGGAAGTAGCCATTAGAAGATACTCAGATAATCTGTGGCCTGATGACTGATGACCAGGTGAAGATTGATTGGTATGAATAGCCCTAAGTGTGTATACAAAAAACACTGCTCAGGCCATTACACCCCCTCCACCAGTCCAGACTGTCCACACAAGACAGGTTGAGTCCATGGAGTCACACTGTTGGTCCCAAATTCTGACCCTGCCATCTGTGTTCGTCAGTAAAACTCCAAACTACGTTTTTCCAGTCTTCCACTGTCCAGTGTTGGTGAGTCTGTGCCTTCTGCAACCTCAGCTTACTGTTCTTGGCTGACAGAAGTAGAATTTCACATATAGTTCTATTCTGAGAAATCCCAGGAGACAGGAGGTTCTAGAAATACTCAAACCAGCTCTTCTGACACCAACGATCATGCAATGCTCAGAATCAGAGATCACATTTCCGCCCATTCTGATGGTTGACCTGAAGTTGACCCACATCTACATGATGCATTAAATATAGTTTCTCTTGCTTTTGTTGGAGTAACTGTCTCTATTGTCCAGAGAAGACTTTCTACTAGATTCTGGAACATTGCTGTGAGGATTTGATTGTATTCAGGGCAAGAAAATTGCTGTATGGAGCTCCATCCTTCCAGAGAACACAGTTCACTGCACCACAGCTCAATGCTGGGGGTCTTTATACCCTCTAGTCCACACCTGCTATAAGACATGGAGACAGTAGAGTCATGCTTGTTTTTCTGAGTCCTATTCTATCGGCAGTATTTTTCTACAGGGACAAGACAAGCTGTTTGTGCATTTGCACATCTGTGTCAGCAATGGGTGCAGCTGAAAACATGTCCCCAAACCTTTGGATAGACAGTGAATCTGCTGTTTAACATGTCTATAAATACACTGATGGTCATTACTGGACTCTTATTCCAAAGTGATAAATTTGCTCATGGCTGTGTTAAATGGGTGTGAAAGCCCTCCATTCAGGGCGAGGAGTGGCATTAGTGTCCACATCACCGTCATGTGGGCTTTCTAATGAGTGCTGACCGCTCTGCCAACCCCATTACATAATTTCCCCCAGAAATCACACATACACACTTTAACACAAAAGACAGCAAATACAGAACCATCTCCTCCCCCAAAGAGGGTGATTAATTATGGTCATAAATACACAGAAAGAAGGATCAGACAGGCTGATCCCAGTGATGTGTCTGACCTGTCCATACTAAGAAAATATATTACATCATTTTCTATTTATATTTTGGGACAACCTGATAATAAAACAATAGGGATCTTATCACTGGGTAACATTTATTATAATACCTATATTATAAAACCTTCAAAACCTACTTTTCCTTAATTGAGCAATGAGATAGAAAAAGCAAGCAATCTGACAGACTGTAATACACTACAGGAAGTGTAAGGGGCGCTCTATAACGCTCTATAATGTTCATATGATCCACACGCTCATTCTGACAGACTGTAATACACTACAGGAAGTGTAGGGGGCGCTCTATAACGCTCTATAATGTTCATATGATCCACACGCTCATTCTGACAGACTGTAATACACTACAGGAAGCGTAGGGGGCGCTCTACGACTCTATAATATTCATATGATCCACACGCTCATTCTGACAGACTGTAATACACTACAGGAGACGAGTAGCTCTATAGCAGCTCCTGTCATTTATATGATCCACATATTTCTGACAGACTGTAATACACACTACAGGAGGCGTGAGGGGCGCTCTATAACGCTCTATAATGTTCATATGATCCACACGCTCATTCTGACAGACTGTAATACACTACAGGAAGCGTAGGGGGGCGCTCTATAACGCTCTATAATGTTCATATGATCCACACGCTCATTCTGACAGACTGTAATACACTACAGGAAGTGTAGGGCGCTCTATAACGCTCTATAATGTTCATATGATCCACCGCAGCTCATTCTGACAGACTGTAATACACTACAGGAAGTCAGGCGCTCTATAGCAGCTCTATAATGTTCATATGATCCACACGCTCATTCTGACAGACTGTAATACACTACAGGAAGTGTAGGGGGCGCTCTATAACGCTCTGTAATGTTCATATGATCCATACGCTCATTCTGACAGACTGTAATACACTACAGGAAGCGTAGGGGGCGCTCTATAACGCTCTATAATGTTCATATGATCTACGCGCTCATTCTGGCAGACTGTAATACACTACAGGAAGTGTAGGGGGCGCTCTATAACTCTCTATAATGTTCATATGATCCACACGCTCATTCTGACAGACTGTAATACACTACAGGAAGAGTAGGGGAAAAACTCTATAGCGGCTCTATAATGTTCATGTGATCCACCACGCTCGTTCTGACAGACTGTAATACACCACAGGAAGCGTGGGGCGCTCTGCTGACTCTATAATGTTCATATGATCCCACGCGCTCATTCTGACAGACTGTAATACACTACAGGAGGTGGGGGTAAGCTCTATAATAACGCTCTATAATGTTCCTTATGATCCCACACACTCATTCTGACAGACTGTAATACACACTACAGGAAGTGTAGGGGGCGCTCTATAACGCTCTATAATGTTCATATGATCCACACGCTCATTCTGACAGACTGTTATAAACTAAATCTATACTGAACAATCATAACTACAATCTTATTCTTTTGTTTCGTTTAAAATATTACTCTTGTGTCCAGATTTGAGGGAGTCCAAGCACTGAACGTTTTATATTCTCTATAATACTTAACTGATGTTAAGAAAGTCATCAGGGTCAGTACTGGTTGTGTGGTGGGTCTGGAGTGGGTTTTCTAATCTGCTTCACCAAAGTACATTTATGTCACACATCAGCTGCTCGGTTTCCCCACCAATTTCCTCCCATATAAACATCCTTAAATCAAACAGCATCACCACATAACATCCTGTTACATAACTGCCTTTGAGAATAGAAGTAACATGGATACTTTAAGCATGATAGAACATGGTTTTTGCCATCTTCTTGTGTTCCCATAAGAACTTTCATATTCTCACAGATGTTTCTTCAGGCTGTTGCTGTACCATGCTGAATGTAGTATGTGCTGATCCACTCCTGGTGGAGTCTGGACACTTTCCAAGGTCACAAAGTGAGAAAGACATCATAGTGGGTGCAAGATAGATGGGACATTGGATTTTTGTAGTTTCACAATGTCTTGTTTGTACAAGAAATACATCATAGAAGTCATTACCTCCCACAGTGGACACTGCAGTGGCTGCCCACAGGTACTAAACTTTGGTGACCGACAACCTCTGTCTGGAATGGTCTGTGTGAGCCGCTGAGTCACAGTACCAGTTGTTTGGTGCTGATGGATGAGTCCACTGGTCTGAAAACATCATTGTTTGATGACCGTTCACAGCCCTTAATGGACTTCATGGACCACAACTATGATAGGATATTTCATTAAGATAATGCATCACGCCACAAGACCCAAGTTGTCTAGAACTGTTTTGAGGGGCTTTCTGGACAGTTCTGACAAATGGAGTAGCCTGCACATTTGTACATCAACCAAACCGAGTGTTTGCACCTGAGATTCTGTACAAATACCATGGAGCTGTGGAAGACAGTCCAGACGGCATGGCTCAGCATCCCTCCACATGCCTTCTCTTCACATATGGAAATGATTCCACGTTAAGTCTTCTTGTCTGAGATATGCGTCGTACTGTGAATCAGAAATTTCTTTCAGCATCAATTAAGTCTTATCTTATTCTACCGTATCTTAAGTTGGAGGGAGTTTACACGATACGAGCTCCTGTCCCAGGACTCTTGGCATGTCAGTGTAAACAGATGTAATAAGAGAACAGAAAATCCATACACATCATATATACACTCTTTTACAAAACAGAAAACAAAGGTTGTCCTAATAGGGTCGACTAACAGGGACGACTGAGATCCTTCACCATCTTCCTGGCCTTGGTCCAGCACTGTTTGCTGTAGATGGTCTGTAGGTCAGGGAGCTCAGTCTGGATGATGCACTCAGCTGATCCCACCATACTTTGGAAAGCTCCTCTGTCCTGCTTGGTGCTGTTTCGAAACCAGGCTGTGATTTCAGGCTGCTTTCAATGGTGCAGGTGTAGACGTTCTTCAGTTCCTTGGAAGGCAGTCTAAAGTCCTTTTGGCATCAGTGTTTAATCTCCTCCAGTAAGGCCCTGCCATCATTGACAGCGATCAGACCAATCCCAACACGACTGCCAGCAAACTTGACACTGGTGGTAGAGGTCAGTCGTAAGAGTACAGTGAGTACAGAGGGGGCTCAGGACACAAGCATGGGGTCTTCGGTGCTGAGGGTGAAGGTAACTGAGGCATGTTTGCCTACTGCACTGCTTGTGGTCTGTGTCCATCAGGAAGTTTGGAGATCCATTAACACAGGGAATGATGAAGTCCTAGATCGTCCAACCAGAATGACCAACAATCAGCTTTCAGCATAATTACCTCTTCTAGTGTCCAGGTCAGTGGAGCAGATTTGTGATGGTATCATCTGTAGAGGGGTCGGGGTGGAATGTAAAGTGTATCGAATCCATGGAGTCTGGAGGTGAAGAGCCAAAAAAGTCTGACTTGACTTGCGGGTGAGAGGGGGGCGGGGCTAATGACATTACTGACCCAGATATTGACTTATAGAGGAAAATGAGGAGGGAGGGGCTGTTTGCTGTCTGTCTTTGCTTACACAGTGTTCAAATTCCAGAATAAAAGTCCTGAGAAGGGTCAATACTGAAACATACATGAAAAATAAAAACATTAAGATTCTTTATTTTATTTGAATCGCTGTCAAGTATTTTGAAGAACTTATTATTATAAATATCTTTGTCAATGAAATTGTTCCAAATAACCCATCAAAATGATTGCATTTCCAGCTCAAAAACACACGGACAGGATTTCTGAGATATAAAGGTTTTGGTTCTGGTGTTCGGGATCATAGAAACGTTTAGATCTCAGATGAAGATAAATCAGCGTAGTCTAGGATCTCCTGAGAATAACATTATCTGGTCTCCTAGAAATAAAACCAGACTAAAACCTTCATAGACGTTGGTGGGCAGGTGGGCGATGAATGAATAATAGTGTTTGTATGGATGTTTATTGAGTGCGACAGCGCCCCCTGGTACAGATGACCCAGAATCGTCCAGGCTGGAAATAAAAAAATCCTCTGCAGCTTTAATTTTGTTAATTTTGATCATTATTATTCAGTAAAAGTGTAAATGACTTGGCCTGCTGTCCCGTTCTGGGACTGAGCTGAAGATCCCTGGACAGTGGTTGGTGTGGCTGTTCTACAGCAGCTACTAACAATGATAATGTTTTTTTAATGTTGTCTTGCTTATCTGACTTCCCCTAAATGAGCGTAATTAGTGCTGTGCTGCACGGCCTGTTTATTTTACTAATCACCTCGGTAGGATTTCCTCCGATTTGAAATGAAACGCACTCGTAACACAGATATAAATATCTGCAGTGTGCGCTGATTAAACGGGACGCTGGGTTTACAGGCTATTTTCGACACGACTTCATTTGGTCCCGCAGGAAAAGGATATTTCCTTATGAGTCCTCTGAGGATTTACTCTCACAGAAGCTGGAGGTGACGTTCCTCACACCTCTAACAGCCCAAACCGAGTCTGACCCAGCAGTGGACAGGCTTTGTGTTCGTACAGCAGTTATCAGGTGAGATAGGCCTCTGTCATCGCTGTTTCAGCTCAGAGCGTGTCTGGAGCGCCTGCTGGAGGGGTGTGTGTGGGTTGATTGAAGAATGGAAGCGCTGCATCCTGACGGCAGCGAATGACACCAAAACAATAACACAAGGCTCTCCAGGACCCCACGGAGAGATTTCTCCAGTTGAACAGTTGTTCCTGAGCTGAGGAAGGAGAGCTGAAGAAACGTAGGTTGTTTTATTGTATTTTGAGGATTAGTTATACACTGATCAGCCATAACATTATGACCACCTCCTTCAGTTCTCCTCTCTCTGTCCACTCGATCAGCTCCTCTGATCACACAGGAGCTCTTTGTAGTTCTATAATCCAGACTGTAGTTCATCTGTTTCTCTGCAGACTTTATTCTCCTCCTTCCACCCTGAGTGTCTCCTCCTTGTTCATTTGTGAAAAAGGGAAACTCATTTGAACTCATGAAAGTGTTTCTGTAATCGGTTCTGCAGAGCGAGCTGCTGTTTGGAGAGGAGGAGGATCTGGACGAATGCCGTGAGGTGGACTTTCGGAAGCTGTTTGATGGGGTTTGGGTTTTTGGGGTTGTGTGGCTCACTCGTCTGAATTACAGCTCCTTCTGCAGTGGCTTTCTCCTCTGCTTGGCCTCAGACAGGAGGAAGTGCTGACTCTGAATTGGATGGCGTTCCCCTTTCTCCAGCTTTTGAAAGGCAGTGTCCCTGCAGTGGTGGGACAGAGGGGCTGTTTCTGAGTGTGTGGTCCTGGTCAAGATGGTGACAAACCCATCAGTGTGTTTTAACGTTACGTCATAAGCACTGTACTGATCAGAAACACACTGGTCTGAGGACCACAGTCCTTTATAAATGCAGTGATGCTCCACTGAACACCTGTGGGACGAGTGGAGCGATGAAGCTCCACTGACTCCACTGAGATGGGCAGTGTTATAAATGTTGCAGATGTTTGAGACAGATGTAAACAGAAGTTCTTCACTGTAACCTGTTTCCTGATCACGGATAGTAATTATGTAAAGTCTGAGAGCCCCGTGAGGAGCTGTGATGAGTGATGATTTATAGGAGCAGCTGCTAGCAGGAATTTTACTCCACTGCATTCCAGGGACATGACTCCAAACCTGAGGAACTACAGTGTTGAGAGCAGAGCCTGATAAAGAGCCGGACTCTGTCTGCATATCAGAGTCTACAGTTAAACAGGTTTCCATCAGTCCATCCTGAGCAGACACTGGTTATCTTAACTCCCCTTACCTCCTCCATGAGCTGTGCCGGGAAGACCTGTGGGTTTATCCCAACTCCTGCTGGACATCCACGTGTTCACACACACCAGGCCACACACCACTCGGACTGGACATGTAGGATAACTTCTGTACACTCTCCAATAAACCTCATAAACCTGCTGTTTAGGTTCCATTAGGTTCTCTTCTTGATACTGTAATTACATTCACACACAGACAGATTCAGTCCAACAGCTCCTTACTGGGGTCTTTATTCATCAACCGATACATTCTGTTCTCTTCTGCCCTGTCCTGCTTTGTCCTTTTCTGTTCTCTCTTGTCCTGTCCTGTTATGTTTTGTCCTGTTCTGTTCTCTTATGTCCTGCCCTGTCCTGCTTTGTCCTGTTCTGTTCTCTCTTGTCCTGTCCTGTTCTGTTTTGTCCTGTTCTGTTCTCTTGTGTCCTGCCCTGTCCTGCTTTGTCCTGTTCTGTTCTGTAGTGAGTGTCCTTAAAGCCCTGTGTCCTGCAGGTCTGTGTGTACCTGACTGAGTGAGCTATAAAGAAAAAATACAATAGGACAGTTGGATGTCTAATGCCAGGCGTGGACTAGAGGGGTATAAAGCCACCCAGCGTTGGGGGGTGACAACATTAGTGCAATGAAATCCTCACACCAATGTTCCAGAATCTGGCAGAAAGTCCTGGACAATAGAAGTGTCTACAGCTTTGCAACAGCAGAGCCGCCAAGCAGTTATACCTGGGTTACCCACTGCTACTGGACAGCAGAGACACTGTCCCAATACTTTTGTCCATACCGTTTACTCCCCAAGCTACAAAACAACCTGAAGGACTTCTCCTTCCTTGACATCCACACTCCACCCGTAACATCTGCCCCACATGTGATACACGCCACTGAGGAAGGTATTGTCTTCCACAATGAGTGTTTGCAAACAGCACACAATGGAAGCTGTGCAGAGACCTGCTTATCATCATCTCAGCAACCTCTGTAAACTCTCCGCACAGTCCAGCAGCAGCCTCGAAAACAACCAAAAACATTCGGACAGAAGAATGAGGCGGCTTTCGGATTTTGGAACGGCCGCGCCTCATTGTTCCTGATAAGGGTCAAAACTTCCTAAAGAGCTTGAGAGAACTTCTCGTCTGCCAGGAGGCACCAGAACACGGTTCGGAAAATGTGAGCATTTCCATCTCCAAGGTTAGGAGATCAAGGAGGTCGAGGTGGGGCAGAGACTTTCTGTTCTTATCTGCTCCTGCATGAAGATCACATTTATCACAGAGGAGGTGAACAATAACAAACACACACACACACACACACACACACACACACACACACACACACACACACACACAGACACACACATTAGGACTGAGTTGCAAGTCAAGTTTGAAGCCCATAAGTATGACTTGGCAAGTGTGATTCGATCCCAGTGCCCATCACTGTCCCAAAGTCTGAACATGTCTGGAGGTGCATCTGAATGTGTAGGTCTTGACTGTGATGATTAAACAGTCCGTTGTCATGGGTCACTATATCACTGGAGATCAGAGCAACGTCAAAGGTCTGCAAGACTGGCGGGGGCTCCTGCTCAGCAGACCAACGACAGGATGCTGGACGTCTGCGACTCCTCAAGGTGTGAAGATGACGAAGGCTATCCCATTTGGGCCAAACTGGGAGACGAACACATCGAATACATCCCAACACACAGTACAGCGCCCCCTGCTGTGCCAAAATACCTACCGAGGACAGCCCACACCACACAGGACCCGGACGTTCTGTTAGAATGTCTTTGAGTCAGATACCACCAAGCCAGTCTAGAACAATGGATCAAGCCCATAACCAAGTCACCCAATGTGTGTGTGTATCTGTGAGTGTCTGTGTGTGAGTGTGTGTGTGTGTCTGTCTGTGATTGTGTGTGTTTCGGCAAAAAAAAGCTTTTTGATCCACCAAAACAAAGCTTGCTGATTAAAATACTGAACCAGCATAAATCCTCCCTGGGAGTAACTGGTGTTTAAGATCCAGGTCCAGGCCGATGATCAGTTATTGCTGATGTATTGATTATTTTAAACGATAAATGAAAACAAAAGAAAAGGACTGCCTGTGTTTGCCCAACAAACTATTCAGGTGCACCACATGGTTAAAGACTGTCTCAGGCTGGTACCAGCGCCCCCCTGAGGCCAGGTAGACCACTCCATTAATGGGTTTGGGACACCTCCTCTACCTGTAGAGGGAGCACAGTCTTAGAAACAGACATGTGTTAATAATAATTAAACAACCAAATCAAATAAAGTAACACAAATCAAACAAAGAGCAGAAATGACTCCTACAGTGTGTGTGTGTGTCTGTGAGTGTGTGTGTATGTGTGTGTCTATGTGAGTTTATGTGTGTGTACGTATGTGTTTCTGTATGTGTATGTGTGTGTGAATGTCTGTGAGTTTGAGTGTCTGTGTGTTTGTGTGTGTATGTGTGTATGTGTGTGTGTGAGTATGTCTGTGACTGTGTGTGTGTATGTGTGTGTGTGTGTATGTCTGTGAGTTTGTGTGTGTGTATGTTTGTGTGTGTGTGTCTGTCTGTGAGTTTGAGTGTGTGTATGTTGGTGTGTGTGTGTGTGTGTGTGTCTATGTCTGTGACTGTGTGTGTATGTCTGTGTTTGTGAGTTTCAGTGTGTGTGTATGTGTGTGTCTATGTCTGTGAGTTTCAGTGTGTGTGTGTTTGTGTGTGTGTGTGTTTGTTTGTGCGTCTATGTCTTTGAGTTTGAGTGTTTGTGTTTGTGTGTGTGTGTTTGTGTGTGTGTGTGTGTCTATGTCTGTGAGTTTGAGTGTGTGTGTGTGTGAGTCTGTGTGTCTGTGAGTTTCAGTGGGTGTGTGTGTGAGAATATGTGTGTGTGTATGTGTATGTGTGTATGTCTGTGTGTGTGTGTCTATGTCTGTGAGTTTGAGTGTGTGTATATGTGTGTCTGTCTGTGAGTGTGTGTGTGTGTCTGTGTGTGTGTGAGTGTCTATGTCTGTGAGTTTGAGTTCGTATGTCTGTGTGTGTCTGTGTATGTGTGTGTGTATGTGGTTGTTTGTGAGTTTCAGTATGTGTTTGTGTGTGTGTGTGTGAGTGTGTGTATGTGTGTGTCTATGTCTGTGAGTTTCAGTATGTGTTTGTGTGTGTGCGTCTATGTCTGTGAGTTTGAGTGTATATGTGTGTGTGAGTGAGTGTGTGTATGTGTGTGTCTATGTCTGTGAGTTTCAGTATGTTTGTGTGTATATGTGTGTGTGTTTGTGTGTGTGTCTATGTCTGTGAGTTTGAATGTGTGTGTGAGTGTGT